>JAYESA010000010.1:170340502-170940502 GCA_036927795.1 Iris macrosiphon
ATATATTTTTGGACTCATTACATTTATTCTTGCTGGACTCACTTCACGTTCTTGTGCACACACTTGATCTTACTTTAGATTTCTTGTATCCTGCAGTCATTACTATCTTGCTTCTGATATTCATGCATCTTTACCTTTATGCACCAGTTGATATATATATAGATTTCTTTGTTCATACTTTATTTCTTTCACCTTGTGCTACTTGCTACAACTGCTTTATAGTTTTTATCAGTTAACTGGAACTGCTGTTAGAGGTGTACTTGCTCCAATCCTGACTGGATATATTTTTCAGAGGATCCGGAGGATTGGTGTCCGACGTTTTATGGACCTCAGTCTGTCGATGGTGCAGACAGGGACCCCCTAGTTCAGGAGTGATTTTTGGGTTGGTAGCCGGGATCACTAGGACCTCAGTTGTTGTATTTATTAGCTTTTGGTACCGGATTTGTCCCCGGCTTTTGGTTTGAGACTTTGTGTTGTATTTGATTTCTGGATATTGTTGTATTATTATTATTATTTGTTAATGTCTTTAGTAGTTGTAGTTGTTTAGACTCTGCAGTTGTTAGACTTCTGTGTTATCTTATCGTGCTTAGATTCGTGATTGAGTACTTGTGTTATCTTTATCATATTGCTCCTCCGTTTGGAGTTGAGATCTTGACAGGTACCTATATTATTGTGTGAGATTGTTAGCTAGATAGTAGACCTAAACAGCGTTCTACCACCGATGCTGCGGCGTAGGCTGGACGTACCCACGACTCATGCCCAATTTTCGGGTACGGGTCATGACAATCACTACGTGGAGTACCATAGAAGACATCCACAAAATGATGAACTCCTTTCATTATTTTGGGCTCATCCTGATTGCACACACTTGGCTAGGTCCTTCGCAGACGTGTTAGCCCTTGATTGTACATATAAGACCAACAAGTTCAAGATACCTCTTTTTTACATTGTTGGGTTTACGTCTACGGGGAAAACATTTTTAGTCGCTTTTTGTTTTATGAAGAGCGAGACAGTAGAGGATTACACTTGGGCGTTGAGGAAACTACAATCCCTTTACACAGGATACAAAGAGCCCTCTGTTTTTGTTACCGACATAGAATATGCGCTGATAAATGCTATAGATATTATATTTCCTCATATGCATAGACTACTATGCACTTGGCATATAAATCGAAATATCCAAGCTCAATGCAAGAGAAAATTTTAAAATATGGACGATAAAATCGATAAGCTCGCTTCGAAGTATTCTACAGTGATTAGAGTCTTGTATGGCGAGCAAGTACTACAGACAACTACGAGACAACATGGTACATGTTCAAACAAAAGTGGGAGACGAGTAACCCGACATGTATTTCTTATATCAAAGATACTTGGCTAGAACCACATAAAGAATAATTCGTCTTAGCATGGACGAACATGGTGAAGCATTAGGCACAATCACTATGAACCGGATCGAAGGATGACACTCAAGTTTAAAAAGATATCTACGGTCATCGGTCGATAATTTTGTCTCCGTTTGACAATCGATTCATTTAATGATTATTTCTACGGTAAACGAGATTATAGCATCATTTGAGACGAGCCTCAATATTGTAAAGCATGAATACAAGCATGAACACCTCTTGGATGCTTTAATCCATGTAGTATCTCACAAGGCCTTAGGCTTATTGTTTGAGGAGATTGGTAGGTCGAAGTTGGTTGTGTAAACACCCTGATTTTTCAGAATATTTTAATATAATTTTTTCTAATTTTTCGGTATTTTTCTGAAATTAAAACTTAGGAATTTATGATTTAAAAGATTTTTATATGCTGTTAATTGATATTAAAATATTATGGAAATAATATTTTATGGTGTAAAATGGAAAACTGGACATAGGATAATTTTCTGCGAATTTATTGGACTCCGAAATCATTTTTAAAGCCCTAAAAACCAAGGTAGAATTAAACCTATTTAAACCTGACTGAACCCGGTTCACTTGAACCAAAATAAACCAAACCACAGTGAACCGAACCGGACCAACCCATCCTTAACGGGTCGGGTCGGGTCGGATCCATGAAACCCGACCCAAACCCGAAACCCGACCGAACCCTAAACCCTTGCCGGATTCACTGTTCACCGGCTATAAAAGCCCCTCAACTTCCGTGCCCGCCGCCATCGAACCCTCTCTCTTCTCCATCCTTCCGCCGCCGCCGACCCAAACTCTACAGCCCCGACGACCATCTCCCCGCTCTACCCACGGCCTTCACCGCCTCCACAAGCCTCTCTCCGCCTCGACTCATCTCCGCCCATCCGAGCCGCTGAAACCCGAGCGCCACCCCCCTTCGACGACTCCGGCCCGCAGCAACCCCAGCGACCCCGCTCCCCTCCGCAGCAGCGGGCAGCCGAGCCACCTCCGCCTCGTCGACTCGTCCCCGTTCTACCCTCGCCGTCGACGGGCTCTGCCGACCAGAACGGCCAGCCTCCAGCAGCCCTAGGCACAATCGCCCCCGACCCGGACACAGTTCGTGTCAAGGAGACACAGCGGACACAGGACCAGGACGCGATCCAGACACTCGGACACGAGAATTCAGATTTCACGGAGCCCTGTTCAGGTAGCGTTTTCTCTCTCCTCGTTATTCCGTTTTCCATCCCGTCAATTGCGTCGCGTAGACTATATAACCCTCTCGATGCCTGTGCAACCCGCTCGGTACATCGCGTCCTGTGGTGATCGCAAACCGCGATCCAAAAACAGAAAAACTAACGCCTTGTTTCACCCCGGAACTGAGTGCGCCCCGCCAAACGGGACGGCTTGGTCGTACGCGGTCTTCACCGAAACGTGCACGCCGTTGATACGGACGTGTGAGATTTCACAGAAGTTGATTTGGATGTGCGTGCACACCGGAATCAACGCGTATCCTCCAACAACGTCCCGTATCCGCCCATTCTGGAACACGTTGTAACTTTGTGTACACACGTCGGATCGAGACGAAACTTGCGCCATCGGACTCGTAGCAATACGCTGGTCCTGTGACCCAAGTTTGGTTCGATTCTGAGAACATTGGCAAAATCGCGTATCGTGGGCCCTACAGGCTCCACTTGACGGGTGTCACGACCCGCACCCGATATAGGGATACGAGAGCGTGGGTACGTCCAGCCTACGCCGCAGCATCGGCGGTAGAACGCTGTCTAGGTCATGTAACTATCTAATCAATCTCACATGAATACCCAACTCCATAAGGAGACGTGGATATCATAAAATAATGCTAGAAATACTCAATCACATAAACTAAAGCACGATGAAATATCAAGGCAAGCAAAGAAATACAAGACAAGTCTAATGACAAAATAATTATACCTGCAATCAGTAACTTCCAATCCTCAAGTGTGTCAGAAACAAGTCCACTAAGGTCACAGTCTGAAAAATGTTTTCCAGTCAGGAAGGAGCAAAGTACATCTCTAAATAGCAGTTCTATATTAATGATATAAACTATGTAGCAGTTCTAGATGGAAATATATATGAGATGCATGTATAGGTACGAGAAATGTACAAAAGAAAATACTGGAAATACTGTAAGTAAATGCAGGAAAAGAAACAATATGTCAATGAGCAAGAATCCTATGACTAAGTGTGTGAGTACTAGCTTTAACATGTGATCGGCTTGGGAACTTGATCAGGCTGGTTACATGTGATTAGCTATGATTCATATAAGGTCAGGCTAACCGTTGGTTAGCTATAATGCATGTAGAGGTCAGGCTAATCATACGTAACAGCTATGAAGCATGTAAATGGTCAGGCCGCACCCAACGTGAGATGTGGGGTGAGCTATGATGCATGTAGAGTTGGGTATGATCACATATCTATACTAAAATACTCCCTACCTCCGACTGGTATAGTAGATCCAATCATGGTACGCTATGGCACGGGATTCCCTAGGGAGGTAGCAAATCTCCCCGGGTCTCTGTGTCTGTACATGCACAAGATAACAAGGAACAAGTCTTGTACAAGCTACACCATGAATAAGGAATAACATCTCATGACGAGATCCGTGTATACCAATCCGTGTAACCAACGTGTCAAGAGCATGGATATCTACACTAGATACAGTGAACATAGGAGATATCATAAATTAGAAACTAATCAGAGAATGTACTCGCCTTGGGTCCTTAGCTGTCAATACCAATATCCTGTCCCAGAGTATCGTCTGGAGAATCCGACAGTCCTATAAACATATAATAATATCACTTGTATAAGATGCTACACTAACACACAATAGAAATACCCTAGCCTCAGGGCTATGCCAGGCATGGCTCTAGTCAACTAGGGTCATCTAGTAGGGATACGTATATAATACACATTTACACTCAGAGTATATACCAATAAAAATGTATATAATATATATAAGTGTCTATTAGTAATTGTACAAAATACGTATATGTGTATATATGCTAAATAGATGTATATAAATATATATTTATATACCAAAATACATATTTGTATCTATACCAATCAAATATTTTTATATATGTATATTAACAAATCAAGGAATGTATATAATGCCACCCTCCTCAAGGTGATCCCAAATGAAGTAGCAGTTAGTTCCAATGGGTCCGGAGCAGTCCAAATAGCTAAAAACTATATAAAGAAGTCCAAGATCGGAGTTCGGTACGATAATCGAGATAAGGATACCAGGCTAAAGAGAAAAGGGTCGATTGTTCGTAATTAAGGTAACACCTTAGTTTATGAAAATTATTTCAAAATTATTTTGAACAATAATTGTTAAAACTTTTCTTTCGAACATAATTACAATTTAAAAGTTTATTTATAAAAATTTAGAATTTACGTAGAAGCCAATATATTTTTATATCTATAGTAAATTCGGTTACCAGTCCAAATAAACAAATTTTTGAACAAATTTTATTATTGAAACTATTTCTTAATTAATAATATAAACCAAAAATTATTATATTTTTACATAATCAAAAACTCTTATATTTATCACATCACTAAACTAATTACATAAAAATAAACTAATTATATATTATATATATACTAAACTAATTATATTAACTAAACCATTATATATAAACTAAACTAATTATATTTAACTAAACTAATTATTATATTACTAATTACATATAACTAACTCAAATGTTACTCTCAGAAATCGAAAGAGGGAAACGGAGAAGGGAGGCTCACATGGGGGTTTCCCGGCGTCGACGCGGTGGGGGTCCGCCGGGGTCACGCGGTGGTCGGGTGCTCGTCTCGAGGAGGCGGTGGATCTGCTGTGGCGGTGGTCGAGCGCCCATCTCGAAGCGGCGACGGATCTGCTGTGTCTAGTCGGCCACAGGCGCTCGACGCCGAGGAGGAGGTCTCGCAGCCACCGGAGCTCGACGACGAGGAGGAGGTCTCGCAGCCACCGGAGCTCGACGACGATGAGGAGGTCTCGCAGCCGGCGGCGGTAGGTTAGGTCGAAAATAGGGTTAGGGTTTGGAATTTGTTCTGTGAATCGTGTCAGGGTTTGATCGTGTCCGAGTGTTGGACACAGGGATGGATGTTTACTGTGGTGGAGGTGTCCAGATGGTGTCGGACACAATCTTATTGTAATGTTGTAATAACTGGACACAGGAATGAATGGATACGATAGGACACCCGGGGTCGGACCCGAGGCCAACACGGCTGACACGTAAAGCTGGACACAATGACACGAGCACACAAAACAATGGTGATGGTTGTTGGCCGGTGGGAATTATGAGGGCTAGCCTAGGTTTTGGGAATTAGGGCTTTTTGGGAAGGGTGTGGGTGTGTGTGACTTAAATAGGAAGAGAGGGTGAGAATGAAAGGTGAGGATTGGCCCAATTAATGAATGGCCAAGATTAGACATGAATGAGTTCTTCATGTGGAAAAATGAGGGTGTGAATGGGAGATGGTAAACTTGTAAATTTTTAATAGAAAAAGATTATAATTTAAGAAAATATTTCAAGAGGCTTCCAAGGTTAACTGATTCCCAATTAGCTACTAATTAAACCCATATTCCAAAACCTTAGAAAGTATGTAATATTTATTTACTATCCCAAATGGATATGAAAATTTATTATGAAATATCAATTAGTCCTTCAAATAATTTTTGTTAAACAACATAATTTCATGATTTCAAGCCAATAAATATTCGAAGCTAGAGTATTATATATATATCATTATTTATCTATTTATTTTATAATAAATCGACATTTAGGAAAAATGATTTTTATAAAAGATTTTAAATCACCTTCTAAATCAAACATTGTTCAAAAATCTAATACTAAAAATTCAAGGAAAAATTATTTTATAAACTTGATATTTAAAATAAATTAAAATCTAAATATTTCGGAAATTTGGAAATCGGAGGTTACAAGTCTATCCACCTTAGAAAAATTTCGTCCTTGAAATTTAAGATCCTCAATAATTGCATTTACTCATTATATTATTTCTATCAAATTTAAATTTCAAACCAAATAATCATGAAGTAATTCCATATTGTTATTTCACACCCTTTCAAAAATTCTATAAACATCATATTCCTGAAAATCTTCAAGTTTAAAATCAAATTCAAATTTTTGTCATAATCTCCTCCAAAATTTTAAGTTTGTATCTAAATACTCAAGGATTTTAATATCCACTCCTCCAATTGAAATCCAATCAATGCATATATATAAAAAATCGTATCCCAAAATTTAAATTTTAAACACTAATCCATCAATCATCTTACTCCTCTAACTCAAATTCAATTGATGCTTATTCAAATCTAAATCCTCCTCCCGAGAGTTGAATTTGACACTATTCTATTAGTGATTTTATTTCCTGATTTTCTTTTTCCTCAAATACTCAACGATGCAATACTTTCGGAATCTTCAATGCAACATTCATAATATAAAATTTCAAATTTTTATCTTGCAATCAAATAGATATAATGATAATTCCCTAAATTTTTTTAAATTTTTAATAACCAATTCAATCATATCAAGACCTTCCTAAAATTAATAAATCCTTAAATTTTGCCCTGTGAATTTCTTAACTCTCCATTTAAGTTAATGTTTATCCTCGAATTTCAATCATACCTCGATTTTCGTAAAATCAATGATCCATCAACTCTGTTATAACAACCCCTAAATTCTTTATTTAAATTAATACTTATCCACAAATTTAATCATCTTGTCCCTTTTTGTCAGTCATAACCTTGTCATAGATCTTTGCTATGGTCAAAACTCCAACGATCATGGTTTAAGAAAATTCTACCTACAGCCATGCAATCTAAGAAAAATATATAGGTCATGTATCTTTTGTCATGGTACTGCAGTCTCTGTCAGGGTGTACTACCAATTTTATTTTAACAAGAAATCATGCATACGAACTACAGTACTAGGAAAATCAATCAATCGAAAGACGGAAAAAGAAACATTAGGAGGGAAAGAAAGAACTTGCTAACATATTACTTGTAGTATCTCCTATCTCTAACATACACTTAACTCTAGCATATTCACTAACTAATTCCTATTCCTGTACACCGGAACCCATATCAACTAGTCATTAATCCACAAGATCCATGAATATATTAATATTGCATACACCTGCTTATTAATACTTAAATCTGATACCAAGATCCTCTAACACGATTATAGGTCAATTGGTGCATGTAAAGTTTGATACCTCTATCTCTTTAGGTACCCCTGTTCTACTTTAGTATACCCACTGCTAGTTCTCGTTCCTATTACAATTGTCCATACTATTTGTTCTCATCACTCCAGTGCACACCAAGTGTAACACCATACTAAGTGCTAAACCCTTTCTAATACAACTCTGGATGGACACCCAAGCCAGTCTGCGGTGCCATCTCAATCATGCTCAAGTCATCAGACCCTTACACACGTATATCACCTACTCATATATTAATATTCATATCTCTCATCTACCATAAAATTAATCCTCAAAATAATCGTCAAGGTTTAACTTCTCGATCAACTTAAAAATAAATTGCATATACCTCCTCAAAGTCAGATACTCAACATCGAAATAAAATTTTTTAATCACTTCTAAAATATTTGTAGCCTTGACCATGTTTATTGAATCAATATTTGAAATCCTCAAAGATTTTAATGACACAATCTCATTTCCTCAATAATTCTCAAAGTTAAAATTCATTTCCACTCTTTAATTTATAAATCCACAAATATACATATAAGTGCTCACGGTCTCTAATACTCGAGGTGCACTCAATACCTCTATTGTCTACAACTGTGTACTAAATTTTTGTACTGTCTGAATCACTTGCACTATTACCTCCAATGATCAAAGTTATCATCACCTGTATTTTCTTTCATGATTTTCAATCTATGTCAACTGGTATATCATCTAATTATCATCTCACAGAGTGCTTACTGTTATTAACGTTATTCTCGATTAATCCTCGATATAGAATTATTAGCACTATTAGTATTATATCACTAGCTTCATTAATGGATTATCTCATCAAGCTCATTAGAACTCATGATCACCTGTATCCTCTATTACACTCACGTTTCTTTTACTCTCATGGGTATGTGTATGGTTCCTCATCTCGATTATTGTATATGTATTTCCTTTTAACCTTTTATAGCCTGTTAAACTTATCCGTGATACGCTTCACCATTTTTATTACCAATTCCGATATTTCTCTACTCATGACACCTCATTATAACTCCTCATGCATATAAATTTCTTTACCTTTAACACACTCGATCTAAATCATCAAATTGAACGTCATGCTCCATTAATTCTTAACACAATTTCTTGATACCTAATTGTTTACATAGATCACTCAATTACATAACCATGATTATCCAGGACGGGTTTATTGGCTCTGATACTAACTCTGAGAACTATCACTGATACTCTATACTCTCCTTCTACTCTCAGTCTCTAATGACACTTATCCCAGAACCATTGCTACAAGGTACTATGCTAAGGGCTAACTCTAGATTAAAGCCTACTGCTCACATGTCCAACTAGGAAATACTTACAACTTACTAGCAACACAGTCAAAACTGATACTCTAGACACAGCCAAAATTATAAGTCATTAATTATCATACTTAACAAGGAATCCTCAAGGATATAAGCTCTAAAGGAACTGGATAAGGACTGAAGGTATCTTTACTGCTAGTAAAGAAAAGAAGCGATGGAACAAAGTCCTGGAATAACAGAAATAGATAAGTATTGAGATGATACTTTAAGAACCATTTTAAGATACAACCTGATAATCATACACGTTTGTCCAAAATTATGACACTCAGAATCCTCGTCACGCCAGTAAGCATAGATGCGATAAACGACAGGTTCCGTAACTAAGGTATACAACTCTATAATTATGTCATCTAGAATCCTCTCCACGCCAACCGGTATGGCTGCGAGAAATTCTAAATTTCATAACTAAAGTATGTACATCCAAGTTAGGTTCCTACGTTCTCGTCATGACAGCTAATATGGCTGCGATAAACTCTAGGTTCCATAACCAAAGTAGACGTTTTACCTTTCTCACTGTCCTCATCAACATATGTCATCAGATAATACCGTAAAGTTTAGTCCATAAAATTCATCTCGATATGAAATCAAAACTCAACAACGATACCAAGAATTAAATTTAACAACTGGTCAACAAGAATCAAACTCAATATCAACAAGTGAGAATGGACAAAAACAAGGGGGAAGGATTTAAATTGGAATTTATAATGAGATTCTCAAGGGTCATCCCAGAAATCTCTCAAAAATTGTGATTGAGTATCCTCTCTCATCCTAGTATTCTATGTCCTATATTCTATAGCAGGCACGTAGTAGTACAACTATGATGTCGTACTACTACGACATCGCACAACTAGCGAAGTCTGACCTGCATGGGCCACCACTAAAAATGTGTCACGACCCGCACCCGATATAGGGATACGAGAGCGTGGGTACGTCCAGCCTACGCCGCAGCATCGGCGGTAGAACGCTGTCTAGGTCATGTAACTATCTAATCAATCTCACATGAATACCCAACTCCATAAGGAGACGTGGATATCATAAAATAATGCTAAAAATACTCAATCACATAAACTAAAGCACGATGAGATATCAAGGCAAGCAAAGAAATATAAGACAAGTCTAATGACAAAATAATCATACCTGCAATCAGTAACTTTCAATCCTCAAGTGTGTCAGAAACAAGTCCACTAAGGTCACAGTCTGGAAAATGTTTTTCAGTCAGGAAGGAGCAAAGTAGATCTCTAAATAGCAGTTCTATATTAATGATATAAACTATGTAGCAGTTCTAGATGGAAATATATATGAGATGCATGTATAGGTACGAGAAATGTACAAAAGAAAATACTGGAAATACTGTAAGTAAATGCAGGAAAAGAAACAATATGTCAATGAGCAAGAATCCTATGACTAAGTGTGTGAGTACTAGCTTTAACATGTGATCGGCTTGGGAACTTGATCAGGCTGGTTACATGTGATTAGCTATGATTCATGTAAGGTCAGGCTAACCGTTGGTTAGCTATGATGTATGTAGAGGTCAGGCTAATCACACGTAACAGCTATAAAGCATGTAAATGGTCAGGCCGCACCCGACGAGAGATGTGGGGTGAGCTATGATGCATGTAGAGTTGGGTATGATCACATATCTATACTAAAATACTCCCCACCCCCGACTGGTATAGTAGATCCAATCATGGTACGCTATGGCACGGGATTCCCTAGGGAGGTAGCAAATCTCCCCGGGTCTCTGTGTCTGTACATGCACAAGATAACAAGGAACAAGTCTTGTACAAGCTACACCATGAATAAGGAATAACATCTCATGACGAGATCCGTGTATACCAATCCGTGTAACCAACGTATCAAGAGCATGGATATCTATACTAGATACAGTGAACATAGAAGATATCATAAATTAGAAACTAATCAGAGAATGTACTCGCCTTGGGTCCTTAGCTGTCAATACCAATGTCCTGTCCCAGAGTATCGTCTGGAGAATCCGACAGTCCTATAAACATATAATAATATCACTTGTATCAGATGCTACACTAACACACAATAGAAATACCCTGGCCTCAGGGCTATGCCAGGCATGGCTCTAGTCAACTAGGGTCATCTAGTAGGGATACGTATATAATACACATTTACACTCAGAGTATATACCAATAAAAATGTATATAATATATATATAAGTGTCTATTAGTAATTGTACAAAATACGTATATGTGTATATACGCTAAATAGATGTATATAAATATATATTTATATACCAAAATACATATTTGTATCTATACCAATCAAATATTTTTATATATGTATATTAACAAATCAAGGAATGTATATAATGCCATCCTCCTCAAGGTGATCCCAAATGAAGTAGCAGTTAGTTCCAATGGGTCCGGAGCAGTCCAAATAGCTAGAAACTATATAAAGAAGTCCAAGATCGGAGTTCGGCACGATAATCGAGATAAGGATACCAGGCTAAAGAGAAAAGGGTCGATTGTTCGTAATTAAGGTAACACCTTAGTTTATGAAAATCATTTCAAAATTATTTTGAACAATAATTGTTAAAACTTTTTTTTCGAACATAATTATAATTTAAAAGTTTATTTATAAAAATTTAGAATTTACGTAGAAGCCAATATATTTTTATATCTATAGTAAATTCGGTTACCAGTCCAAATAAACAAATTTTTGAACAAATTTTATTATTGAAACTATTTCTTAATTAATAATATAAACCAAAAATTATTATATTTTTACATAATCAAAAACCCTTATATTTATCACATCACTAAACTAATTACATAAAAATAAACTAATTATATATTATATATATACTAAACTAATTATATTAACTAAACCATTATATATAAACTAAACTAATTATATTTAACTAAACTAATTATTATATTACTAATTACATATAACTAACTCAAATGTTACTCTCAAAAATCGAAAGAGGGAAATGGAGAAGGGAGGCTCACATGGGGGTTTCCCGGCGTCGACGCGGTGGGGGTCCGCCGGGGTCACGCGGTGGTCGGGTGCTCGTCTCGAGGAGGCGGCGGATCTGCTGTGGCGGTGGTCGAGCGCCCATCTCGAAGCGGCGGCAGATCTGCTGTGTCTGGTCGGCCACAGGCGCTCGACGCCGAGGAGGAGGTCTCGCAGCCACCGGAGCTCGACGACGAGGAGGAGGTCTCGCAGCCGGCGACGGTAGGTTAGGTCAAAAATAGGGTTAGGGTTTGGAATTTGTTCTGTGAATCGTGTCAGGGTTTGATCGTGTCCGAGTGTTGGACACAGGGATGGATGTTTACTGTGGTGGAGGTGTCCAGATGGTGTCGGACATAATCTTATTGTAATGTTGTAATAACTGGACACAGGAATGAATGGATACGATAGGACACCCGGGGTCGGACCCGAGGCCAACACGGCTGACACGTAAAGCTGGACACAATGACACGAGCACACAAAACAATGGTGATGGTTGTTGGCTGGTGGGAATTGTGAGGGCTAGCCTAGGTTTTGGGAATTAGGGCTTCTTGGGAAGGGTGTGGGTGTGTGTGACTTAAATAGGGAGAGAGGGTGAGAATGAAAGGTGAGGATTGGACCAATTAATGAATGGCCAAGATTAGACATGAATGAGTTCTTCATGTGGGAAAATGAGGGTGTGAATGGGAGATGGTAAACTTGTAAATTTTTAATAGAAAAAGATTATAATTTAAGAAAATATTTCAAGAGGCTTCCAAGGTTAACTGATTCCCAATTAGCTACTAATTAAACCCATATTCCAAAACCTTAGAAAGTATGTAATTTATTTATTTACTATCCCAAATGGATAAGAAAATTTATTATGAAATATCAATTAGTCCTTCAAATAATTTTTGTTAAACAACATAATTTCATGATTTCAAGCCAATAAATATTCGAAGCTAGAGTATTATATATATATCATTATTTATCTATTTATTTTATAATAAATCGACATTTAGGAAAAATGATTTTTTATAAAAGATTTTAAATCACCTTCTAAATCAAACATTGTTCAAAAATCTAATACTAAAAATTCAAGGAAAAATTATTTTATAAACTTGATATTTAAAATAAATTAAAATCTAAATATTTCGAAAATTTGGAAATCGGAGGTTACAACGGGCGATTTTGTGATCGGCTCATCGGAATCCAATTCTGAAAGTTCCGTTGGTTCGTATCATCGTTCCTGACTTGTTGACACTAAGTTAGACGAATTTGGAGACCTTTGACCCTGACACGCTTTTCGGTGCAAAGTGACCCACATGTGGACCCCGCTTTGACCCGGAAATGTCATTTTTGCCCTTGTGTCCAAATTGGACCTAAGGACAGGTGTTTCTAGCTATTTGATTTTTTCTGAGACTGTTGGTGATATTTATTACAGCTTTTGGAGGAGTACCCGCAGGATCCACTGATACAGGGACAACTGTTGGTATTCAAACCCCAGGCAAGTGTACCTTGCCAAACCCTGCAGCTTTGTTACTTATTTCCTTGACTTAGTTATACATCAGTAGGCAAGTATACCTTGCCAATTTTACAGTTCTTGTTGTATATTTCCTTGCTTTATTTCTATCATTGTGCATGCTTAACCTAGGACCGTGTGACTTACTTAGCGTCCGATTATTAATCGGGTGCCAACACCGTACGCGATGTTGTGTATGTCATCTAGAGATGGACAATAGTGACTCCTTTACATTCTCGTACTTGTCTTATCAAGTACATTATACCTAGGACACTTGACACTATTCATGAGACATGATCTTTCTGAGATATTCATGGTGATTCTGTATAGGATACAGATTTCTGACATAGATATTATACTCTTGGATACTCTATGACTTACTGCGTTAGCTATGATCTTGCGTGCCATGTGCATGAGACGTTATGGATATGAGACGTGTGATTATATTGGATGGGGAGAGACTCACAAGCTACAGGCTGATTACATATATATCCCCTACTACTGTGAGGCACAAGACTTTGAAACCCGAGCTTGGCCCATTACTCATTATTACTGCTACCGGCTCCCGGCACAGAGCTTGTAGTGGCTCAGCCTGAGTACTCGTGATGCTCTCATCTTGCATTTCACATAGATGGTTATATAGCTTACCTTATTTATTTTATTATTTGCTGCACTGTAACGCCCCGCTCCGCGCCGGCGTTATGTATCAAGGTGAGTGGACAGAACTTCGTTCTCTGATTCTTGCACGCCTTAATAATAACCTGAGTTTTTGCTTGCAATATTTTCTTAAGAGAATGATAGAACCTGCATTGCATGTTAATGAACGAACTCACCTAGCTTGTCTTTGAAACAATGCCTGCTTAACGAGAATCCTGAATCGCCTGCTTAGAGTGCATGAATATGTTCACTATCGTCTATGCTTCGAGAGAACCATACTGTGCCTGAACGTGTTCAAGTGATAAGTCGGATTGCCCCGCAACAATGAGTGTATTCTGATGGTTCGTCTCGTCTGCATACTAGAGTTTATTTGAGAGCGTTCCATACAATAAGTCCATAGATATTCTCAAAGTGCAAAATGTTTCCTGAACTTGAATTGCTTGATTGTTTCGATTGAGTACGGCGAGGGACGGCACTATCGCTACTCGGGATATCGAGAAGTTTATCCTTGAAGTTTCGAGGACGAAACTTTTTGTTGGTTGGTAAGTATGTAACGCCCCACTCCGCGCCGGCGTTATGTATCAAGTTGAGTGGGCAGAACTTCGTTCTCTGATTCTTGCACGCCTTAATAATAACCTGAGTTTTTGCTTGCAATGTTTTCTTAAGAGAATGATAGAACCTGCCTTGCATGTTAATGAACGAACTCACCTAGCTTGTCTTTGAAACAATGCCTGCTTAACGAGAATCCTGAATTGCCTGCTTAGAGTGCATGAATATGTTCACTATCGTCTATGCTTCGAGAGAACCATACTGTGCCTGAACGTGTTCAAGTGATAAGTCGGATTGCCCCGCAACAATGAGTGTATTCTGATGGTTCGTCTCGTCTGCATACTAGAGTTTATTTGATAGTGTTCCATGCATTCGCACGCGATCGGACAATGGCTATTGGTGGAGAGCTGAACTACATGTGTCACGGCTGCTACCATGATAGTGCAAAGCAACCATGAGTCACAGCTGCCTCTAGCATCAGATAAAGAGTCATTGGTATGCTGTTCCACCAGCTGCCGATCCTGAGATACTCGGGGACCGCCCTGCATATAGCTAAGTCATTGTGTTGGCTTGGATAGTGACTGCCCCTAAGAATGTGCATTGTGTGTCTAGCTTTGCATCAGACCCTCGAGTCGCACGAGACACGCTACGCACACCCTGAAACATGAACGGTTTGCTTGCTTGCATATTCAATATGAAACTCTGTTTCCAAATATGTTTCTAAACAAGTAAATCGACTCTGCTAGAACTGCATGAAACGAACCTAGGTAAAACTAGAAAGATCACTAGTAATGTAATGTTTTATAACATGATTACTTAGTGCCTGTTTGAGTGAATGCTTGTTTCTGTTCAGTTGATTTATCTCACCAGTACTTGTATAAAGTACTGACCCACCAACAATTTACTTGTTCGCAGGTACTGGATCGTCCGAGGGAGCGATAGGCGTGCCACAGTCCCGAAGACCCGGAATCCTGGTTTCGATTGTTGCCCCGAGAATGCTATCGTATAAGGGGGCATAATGTATGGAACGAACGTGTGCCTTTGCTAAAGGAAACCCAAGTTGCCTCGATTGTCCCGAACACTCAGTTGGCTAATGCATTGCATTGCAACAAGTCCCTTTCCGCTGCTTACTCGATTGATGCGATGATAGCCAACTATCAACTTAAACGATTGGCCTTGCACGGGCGTAACCCCAGGCCCGTGCGGTATCACGTCCCCCGAAAGCTCGAACGGGCCATTCGCTTGGCTCCCTTCCTCCCTCGCACCCGCGGGACGAGCGCGGTGATTCGCGTCCGGCACGCCGAGGCACGGTGATACGTGTCCGGTTCGTTAATTCCCGGCCGCACGGGGCGGGGCAGGGCGGAGCGGCGGCCCGGGCGGGTCCGGGGCGTGACAGCACTGCATTTATTTTGGCTTGTATTATCTGTACCTTGCTATATCCCCCGAGGACCTGGATTCAGATTATGTCCCCAGGATTTGCAGACGAGATTTATCCCGAGGTATACGGGACAGCAGCAGTAGCAGGAGCAGATACATGAGCTGTACCGACACCCGAGGACGAGGTGTTAGCTGAAGACTTTTCCTGAGCATCCATGTTACATGCTCAGTATTTATTTTATTCAGTCATTTATATTTTGGTCTGTTGAACCATTGTATCAGATTTTATCGGGTTGTTCCCCGAAGCACTTTGTAAGACTGTTTGATGATTTACATTTCTTATATCTGTGGATCATATTTTATCTTGTGTGGATGAGATTAGTTGTGCCATGTTGTCGTAGACTTTGTTTTACAGCTTAAGTACGTTCTGATGGATCCATTAAATTGGGTTTGTCCATCGGTGCGTGCTGCTGGCCATTGCCACATGTCTAGTCCCTCGGTATTTTGGGATTGGGGCGTGACAGGTTGGTTATGATCCCGAGGTTTATGGTTGTTCATATCGACATTCACTCAGCCTTTCTTGTGCACATGAGATTAACGAATATTATCGTCAATCTATACCTATTCCAATAGATGTTGTTGATCAACACTGGAGACAGTTGTCGATAATGTCAACGGTGGAAGTTCACGATAATTTCTTTTCTTTGCCACAAGTGAAACTCCTTCACGCAAGGTGGTGTGTCGTATTGGAACAGGAGAGAAGATCCATTAAGGTTAAAATCCAAGAAGTTGCAGTCCCAACAATAACTCGATTGCAAGAGCCATCTGTTGTTCGAACTCCTAAGGGAAGATCACACTCAAGAATGAGTAGAGCAAAAAAAAGGAGGTGGAGTCAACTAAAAGAGATCCATCCTTGTTTGAACATATTGAACGCAATTTAGAGCAAGTTGAGTCAAAGTCGGTTATTGAAAGTGTGGTAATTTCGAAGAAAAAGAGTAAGCTTACTATTCGAAGGAGGAAGAAACAGAAAACGAACGATGCAGTCACGATGGAGGGTTTGGATAACTTCTCTGATTCATATAGTCTATACATTCAAAATTTTCTACCTGAGATACGGGATTTCATTTGGTCTATTGTTGATGTTCCTAAGGATGGCTATTATGGATATCATGCACTCGCAAGACATCTTGGCTATTCAGTTGAAGTAGGATGGAGACAGGTTAGGAAAGAGTTGTACGAGGAGTTGGAGTCTCGTCTACCCTTCTATAGGCAAATACTCGGCGAAGAAATTGTTGGAGATTTGTTGGCAAGCATACCTGATACATCTTATACTTTTGTATTATTTTATAATTTTGTATGCGATAGAAATGGAATGTAACATCTTCTACTTTTGTAGCGTGATAGTGCAATAGATAGTGACTATGAAAGAAATAAAATGAAGTATTGTATGTTGTGCAATGAGTCCTGTATGTTGAACTTTGGTATCTTTTCCAACATTTATATAGATAGTTTTAACCCACTCTCTGTATAAAACTAGGACTATCAGGATTTTGACAGTCCCATAAGCTATCAGGACAGTCAAAATTTTGACAGTCCTAGTTTTAACCCACTGTATCTGCACATTTATATATAAAACTAGGACTGTCAAAATCTGGACAGTCCCACAAGCTAACAGGACTGTCAAAATTTTGACAGTCCTAGTTTTAACCCACTATCTCTGCACAGTTATATATAAAACTATGACTGTCAAAATCTGGACAGTCCCACAAGCTAACAGGACTGTCAAAATTTTGACAGTCCTAGTTTTAACCCACACTGTCTGTACAATTATATATAAAACTAGGACTGTCAAAATTTTGACAGTCCTAGTTTGAACCCACTGTCTGCACATTTATATATAAAACTTGGACTGTCAAAATTTTGACAGACCCATAAGCTATCAGGACTGTTAAAATTTTGACAGTCCTAGTTTTAACCCACTGTCTGCACATTTATATACAAAACTAGGACTGTCAAAATTTTGACAGTCCTAGTTTGAACCCACAGTCTGTACATTTATATATAAAACTTGTACTGTCAAAATTTTGACAGACCCATAAGCTATCAGGACTGTCAAAATTTTGACAGTCCTAGTTTTCACCCACTGTCTGCATATTTATATACAAAACTAGGACTGTCAAAATTTTGACAGTCCTACAAGCTATCAGGACTGTCAAAATTTTGACAGTCCTAATTTTAACCCACTGTCTGCATATTTATATACAAAACTAGGACTGTCAAAATTTTGACAGTCCCACAAGCTATCAGGACTGTCAAAATTTTGGCAGTCCTAGTTTTAACCCACTGTCTCTGCACATATATATATAAAAGTAGGACTGCCAAGATTTTGATAGTCCTGATAGCTATTAGGACTGTCCAGATTTTGATGTCCTAGTTTTAACCCACTGTCTCTGCATATTTATATATAAAACTAGGACTATCAAAATCTGGACAGTCCCACAAGCTATCAGGACTATCAAAATTTTGACAGTCCTAGTTTTAAGCCAGTCTCTGCATATTTATATATAAAAGTAGCTGTCCTAGTTAAAAAAAAATAACCAGTCAAGAATAGGACAACGAACTTAAATAAAACATAACCAATAAAAAATTCCAAACACAAAGTTACAGCCAACTTCAAAGTTTTACATGTCAAAATTAAACAAAACATAACAAGTCAAAGTTTTACAACTTAAAAGTTTTACATGTCTCGAAACACAAACTATAGCAAAGTTTCATATAAAGGCTTCTTGAAACATGGCCTAAACTTCATGCCGCCTCTTTGTACGTTGCTCTCTATTTTCCAAGAAAGAAAAGTCTTCAGTGTTGTCGATGTGTTGTAGTTCCTCATTGATTTTTATATAATTCGCACCCTGGCAACCGACGAGGCTTCTTCCCAACTTCTTTGCTTTTCTAGCCTATTGATGACAATTCGTAAAATTTGTTAGGTTATAAACATTTACATATATCAAACTGAAAGTTGGTTGCCTTACCATCTTGACCAATGCAGTATACAAGATAGATTTGACGGGAAGATCTGATGGTACACGCACAATATCGCCTCTGTGTTTGAATAACGTAGGTATTCCGACACCAGTGTAATAGGCGAGGTAGTCGTCGCTATATTCCGTCATATTTACTGCTGCTTGTCGTTCAGTTTCTCTAATAACATGACGTTGCCACTCAGTGAAGAAGTCTGAAACCCAGTTGAACGCTGCAGGAATATAGTTTAGCAGTTTTGTACCTCACGGAGCACTTATCATTTTTAATGTGCGCTTCGGGACTGTTTGTACGTAGCCAAACTGATGGAGTACTCTATCAGGCATATAAGGCTCCTCAATTTCAAGACAACTTATCAGACCGTGATATAAAGTGACTGGTTGCAATGGACGACTACTCTATCACAAATCACGATATGGATCCCAAACAATCTGCAACGCATAAAATTTAGCATAACGTAATTTAGCATAACATAATTTAGTAAATTATTACCAAACATTAAAAAATTAGGTCTCAATTCACCTCTTCTATCGTCATATCTTCAAGTGCATTCCGTAGGGCGACCAATGTGTGTGGACGTTTGGCATCTTCCATAGTTGGCTTCCATCTGTATATTTTGGGAATATGCTCGTCATACCCTCGGTTAAGTTTAGCCTGCTTCAGGGTTGGAAAGTGCTCGTATATCCATGCCTTAACGTAACCAAGTTAAAAAAATTAGTCCAAAAATTAACAACAAAATTTTTCATTATGTATACAAGTTGACAAAGATATATCTATACATGGAGTAGAGTCTGGTGTAGAAGCATAAAATACGCTGGGGAATTTTACGCATATTATACAGTCAAAACTCCCAACATTCAAGGCTGTATGGCATAAAATATGACTTCAGAGCTATACACGTAAAACAAGGCTTCAGAGCTGTCTGGCGTAAAGTAGAGCTTCAGAGCAGTACGTATAAAACAGAGTTTCAGAACCGTGTGGCATAAAATATGACTTCAGAGCTGTCCGCGTAAAGCAGTGCTTCAAGGCTGTTCTGCGTAAAATGTTGCTTTACCTTCCTGCGTAAAGTTTAAAATATGTTTGTTTTTAATGCAGCTTAAAAGTTGTACGAGGAACTCTTCGTATTTCTCGGATGAATTTGTCAGACAAACCAGTGAACCTGACTTCTGACAAAAGTACTGTACGGTAATCGAGAGGACGGCTGTGATGATAATTTTGCACAGAGACCCAGGTTGTCGTTTAGTGACATATTCTTGATACAAGTCATTTTTACGCGTTCAAAGAATACGCGGGCTATTCTACATGTGCAAAAATGAGTTTTACGCTCAAGATAAAGACAAAATCAGACGCCACGTTAAAAGCTGTTTCTTATACAGAGCTCGAGGCATATCTCTGCATTTAATGCACGAGATTTTGTTCTATTTTTTAATGACTGGGAAAAGCTAAAACTGTGACTAATACGCTTACATCACCATCCTTGCATTTTATGCCAATCCGGCTATTTTTATCTATAGGAGTACGTCGTATGCTATCTCCTCGAAATATGCCAACTCGGCTATATTTTGCAAAGGTACGTGATAAGGCTACTTAGCCCAGAATACGCTCAAAACCTCAATCGTAATAGATAATTGGCTATTTTATACTGGTTATCTATTATTCATGAATCATCAAGTTTTATGCAGAGTTTGGCTTTTATGCCAACAAGACAGCTCTTTGGCTTTTACGCCAACAAGACAACTATTTGGCTTTTACGCCAACAAGACAGCTATTTGGCTTTTATGCCAACAAGACATTTATTTAGCTTTTACGCCAACCATCTTTACGCAGGGGCAGTTACCTATGTGGCTTGCATGCCGTAATCTTCGGAAAGCAGTTATACGCGTTACCTCATAATGGGACACGTGTCATACGCAGATTCAGAAGATTATTTGAACATGGGTAGCAGTTATTGTAACCGTCGCGTAAAAGATGCAACTTTCTTCACAGCCTGGCCTTCTAAGCCAACTGGACAGTTATTTGACTGATCTCTATAAATAGAGACCCCTAATCAAGGGGATGAGGGATCAGAGATCAGAGAGAGAGAGAGAGAGCAAAGATAGAGAGTGTTGGTTGACAACTTTGGCAACGAGAATTCAATCCCACTTGCAACCTTTGAAGCTTCTTCTTCTTCTTCTACAACACTTCTTCATTATCGTGTGGTCCAAGGGACAAAGTGATCGACCGCAGATCAGACTCCTATAGCAATACTTCCCCAGAATTATTTTTATTGTACTTAACATCCTCGTATAGGATTAATTGTACTCTTTTTCTTGTTTGTAAGCAAAAAGGTTTCGTATAAACCCTCAATTTTTTGTTTATACAAACAAAATGGCGACTCTGCTGGGGACGACTTTCTCCTCTGACGAGAAAGCAATTGCTCAACACGATGCTATATCCATCGGATCGACGAAGAAGATTTTGATCGTCCAGTTCGACCAATCTGCTTATGAAGACATGCTTCATGCAGGGGATAACTCTCATTCCCCCTCTGTCTAGAATAACAGAAAGCTGCGTAAAGTGTGGATGCCTAAGACGTCCTCTACCCTTCCTGCAAGCTCTCATTCTCTGATCAACAAGGTTGTGACAACACAGCCTACACGCCCTGTGCGTAAAAATTTGTCTCCCGTCTGTGACGTGGCAGATAAGACTTCTTGCAATGCCTCAGTGCCAATCCAGAAGCCTCAGATACGCCCTGTGCGTAAAAATTTGTCTCCCGTTTGTAACGTGGCAGACAAGATTTCTGGCAATGCATCAGTGCCAATCCAAAAGTTTCAAATGCGCCCTGCACGTAAACCTTCGTCTCCCATCTGTGATGTGGCTGACAAAATTTCTGGCAAAACCTCAGTGCCAATTCAGAAATTTCAAACGCGTCCTGCGCGTAAAAATACATCTCCCGTCTATGATGAGGCAGATGGACCCTTTCATCACATCAAGGGAAAACAAGTGGCGAATCTTCCAACCTCTAGGCTTGTACGCCCACAAGAGAAGAAAGTTTCCACTCTTCACATTACGCGTGACGCTGGAGGCCGTTTGAGGACTTTTTCTGTTTTACAGGAACCTGTGCAAAACTCCAAATTACGCCAGGATAAGTCTGTCCGCGTAAAGAAGACCCGTTTCACGGGAAAATACGCTCCTCAGATGGATGATGGATCATATGCTACTCACATGGGTGAACTACTGTATTCCTATGGCAGAGAAAGGGTTATGGTTCCTAATCTCCACCTTCCTACTGATGTAAAAAGGCAGAATAAGCCTTCTTCTTCTTCTTCTGGTAACCCCCCTGATTTGCGTGATTTCTTGATCCAGAAACGCAAAGACAGGGAATCTCCTAATATGTCTATTACACCCCATAGAGAATATTGTTGTAATAGTCATAAGGTTGTAATTAACTATTGCTGTTCTAAAGCAAAACGGTCAATTTTTGACCGGTTGAACTACTCTTTGTCCTTACAGGAAGAAGAACCAACATTTGCGTCAGTAAACATGGCTTCGTATATTCCTAGAGGAAGGTCAAGTTCAAGACGTCATCCCTCTAGAACTCCAAGCCAAAGGAGATTTGACAGACTGATCGAGACTTTTGAAGAAGGTATTTTTCAAAACACCCGCTCGAGGTCACGATAATCGACTTCATATTCTTCTGATTCTGACACTGGGGGTTGCCAGCTTTCTTAATTTGATGCTGAAAGTATAGACTCAATCTCTACAGAGATCTATACTAATCCCTTAGTGGCTTCCAGAGAAATGGGAGTTTATGCCGTTGGAGATGAACTTGAAGAGGCTTCCCCATCAGGAAGTACTGAACAACGCATCGCTGTATTGGAAGCATCGCTTAAAGAGATGCATACCATAATGGAGAGTATGCGCCAAATGATGGTGACCCAACATGCAGCTGCAATGGCTGAAACACCAGTTCCTCTGACGCAACTACGTATGGGGGTAGATATACCATCAGCCAATGTAAGCCAGGAGCCTGTTCAAAATCAAGAAGAGGAGAGAGAGTGCGCGGGAGAGGATAAAATATTATTTAAAAAAATTATAAAAAATTGCAAAACGCCCTTTGAAAGGGCGTTTTAGCTTAAATATAATTTTTTTTTTCAGAAGAGGAGAGAGAGAAAGGAGAGAGGAGATAGAGAGAAGCTTAAAATATTATTATAAATTATAAAACGTCCTTCGTAAGGGCGTTTTACGTATGTATTAATTTTTTTTCTGCTCCGTTAACGGAGTTATAATTAGGTAGACGAAAAAGCGTAAAACGCCCTTACGAAGGGCGTTTTAGTGCTTTCCATGTAAATTTAGAAACTTTGATGCTTTTTTTATAAAAATATAAAACTTTTATGCTTTCACTGAAATTTTCCGAAAAAAGAAAAGAAAAGCCAAATCTAACTGAATTAAATGTGGTAATGTAATTTTAACCCGACCCAACATTTCCCACCATCTTGGGTTGGTTCAGGTCATGCTTAAATGGATTATGTATCTATTTAATCGGTCAAACAAAAATGTGTAGAATCCGGATTAGACAACTGATTCTGTGATTAAAAAAATGGTTGGAGTTACTTAATATAATAGTTTACAAAATAAACATAAATAGGACTATAATTGTAACCTTGGTGATGAGTTATGCCTTCATTTGGGGTGATCATTATTTGGTTTTGGACCAACAATCTAACGGAATAAATGATTTGATTCGGTTTCTAAAAATTTGATTCGGTTTTTAAAATAGTGGAACTTCTTATTCGATTTTAATTTTGGTCAAAAATCGAAAACTAAATAAAAATTATGACATGATATAAATATCCTCAATTATATATATATATATATATTCTTTAGGTTACCATTTTTGTAGAAAAAAGACCCTAGCTTAAAAAAAATCTCGCATTTTTATTTTGTCTCGGTTTACACCAATTTTGGTTTTGGTTTCTTCCGTTAACGGACGTAAAATTAGGCTTGAAATAACGATTATATCCACTTAAAATCCCTCCCCGAGCGCGGGAGGGGAGGGGAAGTGGGGGCGGCCAGCACGGGTGGGGAGGGGGGGAGGGGTATATTATTATTATTATTATTTTTTTTTTAAGAAAACATACACTAACATTCACTCTAAACGATTAGTAGACGGGATGGAACATTTTGATCAAAATGTATTTTACGGAAGGGTTTAATTCCCGCAATTATCTACTGTGTCTTATTTCACGAAATGTGTATATCTAAGGAATTTTTTTTTGCACTTTGTGAAGAAAAGTACTTCATTCATGAAAATAAACACATTACAAGCAATCAAGCAAATAATCCCAGGAAAGTCCCTCCACCTTTATTAACTACACTCCATACATTTAATATCTGACTGAATGTTGTTGAGAATAGCTGATAGTGTCATGTCCTTCCCCTCAAACACTCGACGATTTCGTTCCCTCCAAACGTGCCATACAGCCGAGAGAAGTCTAAGCCTTGCCCTCCTATATGTGCCATCACCCTTTCCCTCCAAAGATTTAACCTCGTCTCACACCGACATCAGTCCTTCCTCGCCTCTGTTGGTGATCGAAATTTGATTCCTGAAGTGTTGCTAAACGCGTCTAGAAAATGGACACCGAAAGATGATATGATCTCGAGCCTCAATCCCGCTACCACATAGAACACAATGCATGCTAGATATCTGTACACCGAACCTGCCTAATTGTTCCTTAGTAAGGAGCCTGTCCCGGACCGCCTTGTACATGCAAACTTTTATCTTTGAAGTAGGCCCTTTGAGCCACACGATCTTCGCCCACTCCACTCGCTGAAACCGCGGTCGTACTTGTTCATAAGCAAGTTGATGGAAAAATATCCTAGTCCCCGATCTCTCCCAGGGCCAGTAGTCAGTCTCCCCCTCTCGTTCTATTTGAATATCTTCAATTTCAGTTTTGTACCACTGATAGATGTATCTATCAGTTATTTTCCACTCTCCTTCCCTGATGAATGTACTCACGTTGGACGTATTACCGGCCAACTCAAAAGTAGACCACCCAAGTCTGTCAATGAGGCTCTCCTTATTAACCCACGGGTCCATCCAGATGCTTGTCGAGCGACCATCACATATGACCCGTTTGATATTCATCTTCAAGTTCCTCTTTGCTTCAGGATCATTTGTATCAGAAAAGTTATTATTCACCTTCATGACCTACAAGTTTTCCTCCTTGATATATCTAGCTGAGGTCCATTTTGTCCATATGGAATTGCCTTTGAGGAACCGTCATGCTAATTTAAGTGATGCAACAGAACGAAGAGTTACTAGTGAACGCAGTCCTATCCCCCCTCCTTCTTTGCACAACAAAGTTCCTCCCAGGCTATGGTATGCATTCCACCCTTCCAAATAAAGTTGGCACATAGCTTCTCTGTACTATGTAACGTCTTTAATGGAATAATGATGGCCTATAACCAGTAGGATGTGATTGCCAATATGGTTGATCTAATAATCTCAACGCGCCCTCCAAATAATAAAATTTGAGATTGCCAGCCTTCTAGTCTGCTCTTCACATATTGCACTAGCCCCATACAATCTGCATCTCTTGCGTAGTTAATCGAGAGCGGTAAACCAAGGTACCGAATAGGTAATTGACCATGTTCTATCCCAAGTAGACTCGACCAATATCCCTGGTTGACACAATCTTTATTGAAGAAGATTTGTGATTTATCTTTATTGAGTCTCAAGCCTGATACTCTACCAAACTCCTCTTGCACCCCGAGGAGTGACTCCATGCCTCTGTCCTATGGTTCCAGAAATACTAGTAGATTGTATGAGATGCGATATATTTGGATAGATATGCCGAAAGAGTGGGATAATCTATTTTTTATGAACTGCCATGTCCATCAAACAAGTATAATATTCTATTACTACAGTAAAGAGGTATGGGGATAAAGGATCACCTTGCTGTAGACCTCAATTTCTACCAAAGTATTCGTATGGTTGTCCATTTATTAGAACAGAGAAAGTTAGAGTAGATATGCACTCATCAATACGATCCACCCACCAGTTATCGAACCCCATGCTACGCAGAACTTCGTAAACGAATTTTCTGTTCACCGTATCATAAGCCTTCCTCAGATCAAGTTTGATGCACCCTTTTCTTCCTCCTGGTTTATTGAACTCTCGCACAAGTTCATGAGCAATAAGGCAATTTTTTACAATAGATCTACCTTTGATGAAAGCTGCTTGATTTGAGAAGATAAGTCCCTTCATAATATCTTGCATCCTGGCACACATCAAATGAGTAATAATTTTGTAAATACAATTACAACATGCTATCGCCCGGAAGTCACCAAGGGAAGTGGCTCTTTCCTTTTTTGGAATCAGGGTCAAGAAGGTGTGGTTCACTTCTTTGAGCAGTCTCTCCGTCCTGAAGAAATCGTGGACAACCTGATGAACTTGTCCCTTAAGCTGGCCCCAATGCGTCTTGAAAAACATAGCATTGAACTCGTCAGGACCTGGTGATTTGTTAGGATCCACACGTTGATCGACTCAATTTCTTCCACTGTTACCCGCCTCCTCAATATCGCGTTGCCCTCCTCAGTTACTACACGTTTGCAAATGATGTCCGGGAACTCTGTTGTGTAATTTGCTTGATTGTACATGTCTTGATAGAACTCTATAGCCTCTCTATGGATGTGAGCTAGATCCGTAATATTATTCCCCCGAGCTTCAATAAGAGCAGCCATATAATTTCTTTGTTGACGAGCTCGTATAGTTGCATAAAAGAATTTTGAGCAGCAATCACCATATTTTAACTAGTAACATTTTGCTCGTTGTTGAAGGTTTATTTCCTTCCGGAACTAGAGTCTTCGTACTTCATCCTGTAAATATGCTTCATCAGCTGCTAGTCCCGTGTCTGTAGGGTCCAATTGTAATTTGTCTTGGATATCCTGTAGACATTTTTCGGCCTCCACAAGAATTGGCTTTGATCTTGTAGTAAGCCAGCTTTGAAGTTCCTTTTTAACTCTTTTAAGCCCCTGTACAAGCCAAAACTGAGCATTTTCCAGAGACTTACTTCCAATCCCCTATTCACTGACTCCCTATAGCCAGTGAGCTCCGGCCATGTGTTGCAAAATCTGAACGGGTGGCGTCAAATAATAACACTTGCTACCATGTTAATTAGGATCGATGTATGATCACTTATGCCACTATGTAAGCACTCCACGCGAGTAAGTGGAAACATCACCACCCATTTGTTGTTGCATAATGCTCTGTCCGGCTGACACACTACTCGGCTTTGCATGGAATTATTGTTCCAAGACCATTTATGTCCCATTCTAGGCAAGCAACTGAGACCCGACCCCAATATACAATTGTGGAATTTCACAAGTATGTCGCCAGGCACCTATCGTCCTTCTTGTTTCTCCTCTGCCGCAAGCATCGCATTAAAATCTCCACAAAGGAGTAGAGGAGCGAAGCCTCCAATTTCTACCGCTATACTGATAATATCTCTCTACAACTGATATATTCTTCTCTTATCGTTATGGCCATACACCACCCCTAGAATAACTCTCAAACCCCCTTTGTTAGTGAAATCAATAACAATCAACTGTTCTGATATATATCTTACCTGACCCGTCAAGCTTCGAGTATCCCATAATACCCAGATGCGAGCCATACCACAAACATCAAGATCATGGATCGACTCCCATTTATGTGGGGTCCTCTGGTTTATTCTGTCTACTACTTTAATCTTACTCTCGATTATAGAAACAATCGAGCATTTGTTCCTCCTACTAACATTCTGAATCTCCTTCCACCGGCCAATGGAGTTGGCCCCTCTAACATTCCAAGTTAGGAATGTCATTAACAACCAGTTCTACCATCCTGTGCAGATCTCAAGCCTTCCTTCGGACGATTTGGGTTAGCCTTATCCTTATGTTGTTCCCGACTGTCTGGATTGGGTACCTTCCAGTTTGCTGTGGTATCTCGGAGAGCCGCACCCCATTTAGGATTTGCCATAATTACCACCGACGTATGAATTGGATCACCGGCCACGTTAATATGACTCCCCGCGTCTCCCAGTGGTTCATTATCATAAATCCTTCTGATATGTGATACCTTGTTTACCTTCGAGATTTTACCCATCTACCCTCCATTACTCGGAGATTGGATCTCCATGGAGCTATCCACACTACCACTTTCCTGATCATTCACTCCAAGCATGATAGTATCATTCCTGGTAGTAGGCCTCCTGCCACCATTCTTGTTCGGTTCTTGCCTCTTTCCCAACACTGATGGAGGAATCACGTTATTCTCCAGCATGTCGACAATCTCAACATCCTCTAGAGCAACTTCCATATTGGTATATTGTTGTTGAATAATCTGGATGTGTCCTTGACTATCTTCATGATTACTATCTCCATCCTCCTGAGCTACAGAAGCTGGACCACCCACACCCTGGTCCGAGGGATCCCTACAGTGCTCTTTAACATACCCAAAGCACCGACAGTTCGAGATAAAGGGGGAACCCATTCATATTCTATACGCTGAACAATCCATTCCCTAGTGGGAAGGAACACTTCGATCTCCCGTGGTAGTTCGCCTGTTGCATCAATCTCCATGAATACCCTAGCAAAGTTTAGCAGTTTACGTTGGGCCGTTAGGGTATTCACGCGGATAGGTTTACCCACCATACTTTCCATCTTCATGATAGAGGGAATACTCCATAACAGTGGTGAGATACACGGGAACCGAATCCATTTGGGAACTGTTGTAAGACGGTCCTTCTCAAAACTAGACTCTGGCAGCCATCGTTTGAGCACCACTAACTTACCATCGAGCGTCCATGATATATATATATATATATATATATATATATATATATATATATATATATATATATATATATATATATATATATATATGTGTGTGTGTGTGTGTGTGTGTGTGTGTGTGTGTGTGTGTGTGTGTTTTGAAAGCAACAATTGTATACATCTTTTTTGAAGCTCACCTTTGATAATTTAACAAGTATAACTTTAGGCCTAACTTTGAAATACAACAATTGTATATATAAAATTGTATCTTTTGATATATTTTAATCACAAGTCCAACTTTGGATCCGACCCATCAAACAATAAAATAGCTCAACCGAACACCGAATAATTGAGATTATATCGATTCTGAAATTTTGCTATTCGTTATTAATGGGATATATCGGTCCTAAATTTTTTTTATTGAGTTACAACGGCTTGAGACATAGGATAAAATTGGGAAAGCTTCAAGTGTTTATAATAAAAATTTTAAATTTAGGTATGACCGCACAAGGTTTGAATGATCACTCATTTCTGCAAAAGGTTTGAAAGATCGCTCGCTGCTTTGCAAGATCGTTTGGCTTGTTAGATATTACTAGGAAAATGGGACACGATACAAATGTATACGTGTTGGTGACCTGATGCAAACCCGACTTTACCCATTTATCATTCTAAAATCCAACTATTCACGTGCTGGGTTGCACGTAGAAAGATTTTTTTTTTTGATATTGTTGAAAAATAGTTGCAATTATGATTTGTTATATATATGATTTGAATATATTTTAATTATGATTTGTTATATATATGTTTATATTTTAATTAGGATAATATTAGATAGTTAAACTATTCATTAAGATTATTTGTTTGTCTTAATTCTTAATTACTTGAGGATATGCATACGTTATATATATAATTTAAATATATTTTTAATTGAGATTTGTTATAGATATGTGTCTATTCTAATTAGAATTTGCTATAGATATATGTAAGTATAGGATTTGTTATAGACATCATTTGAATATATTTTAAATATAATATATTATAGATATATTAAGTTAATATAGATGTTTATGCTATTGATTAAGATTTTTTTTTAATTTTTAAGATACTGTTGAGAAAAAGTCTCCAACTCTCTCTTATGTGCAACCAAAAATAAACAAACACAAGCAGATATTAAAAATAATAAGAGACAAGAGACACCAAAGTTTCTACGTGAAAAAATTCTTCAAAATGAAGAGTAAAAACCACGGGACCTCGTCCAGAAAAAATCCACTATCAATATTTGGATTTACACTTTCTACCGCGGTAGAAGATTTACCACACTTCAAGAACAATTTTTTCTTCTCTCTTGGATACACACAACTCTCTCTCTCTCTCTCTCTCTCTCTCTCTCTCTCTCTCTCTCTCTCTCTTTCTCACAAGATTTCATGTATATATCTCTTGAGAGTCATCCATCATATATGTGCTGGATACAAATTGGATGAGAGGTTATACGAATTTAATCATAAAGATACACCTAGATTTGAAATAATCAAATCTATTTAAAACTCCAACAATCTTTCTAATTTAAACTCCACATTTAAATTATGTCTCTATCATTTAAGGCATGCATTTAAATTCTTCTCATTTAATGCATGAATTTAATCTCTCCTCCTTAAGATAGGAATGCCCAATAATTTCTCTATCATTTAATGAATTTAAACTCTCATCATTTAAGGCATAAATTTAAACTCTCCTCCTTAAGATAGAAACACCCAATAATCTCACCTTTCCGATCATAAGGAGAGATTTACCAGATCCAAACCTGCATAGCTGCAACATGCTTGTCTCTAGGCAATGTCTTTGTCATCATATCTGAACCATTCTCTTTAGTATCAATCTTTTCAAGTTGTAATTTCTTCTCTTCAAGTACATTCTGAATCCAATGATGCCTCACATTATAAATCCTCATAATTTTTTAAATACATATAAATATAAATATTAGTATTGTTATTGTGGTTATTAGAATTTTATTTATAGTTTCAAATGTATAAATAGAACTACTTATATTTGTTAAGTCCAATCGGTTTCCTTTCACCTATTTTTTTTTTTTTCTATTTCTTGCCTAGCCATGTCAATTTAATCCTTTTTCCAGCCCAAATATTTATTCCATCATCAAACAAATATTTGTTTTTTATTATAATCCTTAACTCCTCTCCTCGAAATTTTAGTCATAAGTTCCGTACCAAATCAGCCATTAGTTTCTTTTATATACTGTTACACTTATCCTTTACTTAAACCTTGGTCGAACTACTATAATTTTCTTATATATCATTATAAAAAAGAATTGCTTCAGCCCTCAAACCAACTAATTCATTCCCATTCGTGGGTTAAGTGGGTGTTAGCCCAAAACCTGAATCAAGTACATATTTGCGCAAGTCCCCTTCCATTCGTTTCGGTGTTCCTGCAACCCATTATGACAGTTCAACTCTGTAAGTGCCTGCTGGATCCTTAAATGCTAGTATGATAGCTCTTCAACCCTTGTGTATCATGTTGTTTCCTAATTTTGTCTAATGCAAACCATGAACATATTTAAGTCAATGTCCTAAGAAAGTTGCTAGTGAGAAATATATAAACTGTGAGTTTTACATATAACCGTGTATAGGAGTTGAGTGTGCAAATAGGTTTAACTAAGTGGTGGGTGTTATATGCAAGACTTGGAGTGAAAATATGTTGTGTGTGTGTATGTGTATGTTCCATTAGAGGGGAGTTCATTTCCTTGTGCAAGAGTATATAGGTGGTAGTATTATATACATATATAATGGAGAGTGTCAAGTCATGTGATAACATCTTCCTTTATATGGTAGAGATTTGAATGTGCCCAAGGGTTGTGGAGAAAGTGAAATGATGTTCAATTAGAGAATGGGGTGTGGTGTTCACGGGGAATGTTTCTCCTGCCAGCTAATATGAAATGGCTTAGCTACCATTCTTTTCTTTTGTTTCTCTCCTTTTTTTTTTTTTTTTTTTTTTTCCAGCACCTTCCGGGCTCAGTTTGATAGGAGTCCCCACCCCCATCTATGCCGGTCGTCATTGGGGAATCAGACTCGTCGTGTGCGTCGCACACTGGCATTTTCATCATAGTCCGAAACGCACACCTCGTGCACTCCGCACGCTCCAGAGCTCCACGAGACGGCCATGATGTCTTTCGACGCCCGCAACTCAACGCCTCGCTTTGCCCACGGCGCCGACGTGGCACCCCCGACGTCTGAACGACGCCTACGACAGCCGAGCCGTCTAGCCACCCATTTTTCGATCGCACGAAGTCCGTACGGCATCTTCACGACACCCATAAGGCGCCGAACGAACAAGAGCCGCTTGGTCGGCCGTCGTTTATACCCGTGGTAGGATGGTGCGGGACCCCGTCCGCACGACTCCCTTGCCGTTGAGTTTTACATGCACGGTCGTCCCATCCCGTCCCACGCCAGCTCAGATAATGTCTACTGTCATCAGTCCTCTGATGTAGTGCGCTCGTGGGCTCCCCTCCCTATCGAGTCGCACAGGCAATCCCATCATCTTGCCGTTGAGTTTTCTCTCCTTCTAGTTGTGTGTTTATTTGGAAGTAGTAAAGGTATGTGCTGTTGACACAGATAGAAGGGATAGACGAATGGCCAGCATGGCAGCAAAAAGGGTATGAGTGAGTATTTAATCTGGAAAGAACAAATTTTATTTGTATATATGTGTGTGATGTGCTGAGAGTTGTTGTAGGAGAAAATTGGATGAAAGAAGAACTATATATATAGGATGGTATAATGATCTAACTGATATGGTGCAACATTGAGGTGAGAGCATGAGAATATTACTTCAAAGGAATGTACAATTCAGGAAGATGAGTGGGTGCAAAGGAATTAGCTCGAAAGGAACAACTAAATGAGCAACTAAATTAGTGTAGGGATATTTGGTTAAATTAGTAAAAAGGGCCAAGGGGATTATAGGGTTGAGTGTTGAGTTCTTGTGATCTTAGATATTTTGCAAAGCAGAGAGGATCCAAAGTGAAGGATGTATAACAGCCTAATAAAGGAATTGAGGAACAAATTTGTTAACCCTAAAGTTTATGGAATCAAATCAAGACCTTAGCATCTATAATATTATACTTGAATAAAAATTTATAAGATAGATTATTAACTCAGTATCTAATTAGCTCCAATCATCTCTAGGTTATTTGGGCTCTTCGGACTTGGGCGTTGACCAGCTCCTCATTCTCAGTTTTCGGAACCAGATAAGTATACCTTGCCACTATGTTATATTTTTATTTCAAATTTTAGTTCTTGCTATGCTATTTTATTATTATTATTATATTTTATTTACACATCCGAGCATGACTCTATGTGCAACCAACGGTGTGCGTTGGTTATTTACTTTACAACCTAGGCATTTATGAGTTATTTTTTACTCTACTATGGATACACTGATATCCCATAGGACCCTGACACTTACTTGGACATGGAGAGATATTACAGAGATAGAGGACATGTACTCCCATACCCCGACTGATCATCAGTACGATGAGACTTGTGTCAGCATAGGACATGTTAGTCATTTTTCTCTATGATATATCTTGGTTAGGTTCATTAGGACCTGGCGTGTTGAAGAGTCGACATGTGTAATTTATTGGGAGGGGAGGATAATTAGTATATGGTGGGCTAACTATAGCGTTCACTTTGATGTTGCTGTATGACGGGTGCACAGAGGCATCACCACTGCATATGTAGCCCTTAGATATAGTCCCATACGTACGAACATTGTCTTCATTGTATTTATACTTAGTTGCTAGAATACCCCCTGGACTATATACTTTATTGCATTATGGCTTGTATCTTTTGTATTTTGTTATGTCCCTCTGAGGACCAGGTTTTCTTCCAGATTGGCAGTGTTGATTGTCGTTGAGTTCTTTTGGAGGTGCGGATGCGTATCATCTCGTTTCTAGGTATTCGTTATTAGGGATTTGTATTATTTCTTTCGTTGTTCATCTATTATGTTCTTATTGCTTATTTTTTGTTGATTTAGCCTAGTATTTGTAGACACGTGTTATTTCTTTCGAGTCTACTTGGACATGTGTAGTGTGGGGTGCACACCATGATATATATTGTCCATTCTTTATGATATTTTCTTGTGGATCGAGTTAGAAAGATGACGTAGACTTAGCTATACAAATCTAGGACAACTTACACGTAGTCTAGTTGGACTAGAGTCCACTTGGATACGTAGCTGACCATTGCCACGTGGTCTGGTTCCAGGTATTTTGGGACCGGGGCGTGACACACATCTATGTGTTTTGATTTAGAATAAAAACTTTGATTTTTACTAAGATGAATAACATTTTGACTGTCACAATAAATGACGAACTTGTCCTGCTTGACACCGAGTTCTCCAAAGAATCTATAATTATTTCATGTTAGAAAATTATTTATCTAGGTGGCAACCTTGTATTTAGCCCAATTTCACTTAAATTCCAGAACAACGACACAATTTTGTGTACGATATTTTATGTATAAGTTTTTTTTATTTATGACCGATCGAAACCTTCACAAACAGAACCTTAACTTCACCCCTTAACATGCAAATATTTGATTTTGTATTAATTTTATGCTAAAATAGGGTGGAACCATGCTTTTGTCATAAAAAAACATAAAATTCCAGAACTGGAATTCAGTGCTAGAATGTGACAAAGTCTATTATTTTATGTACTTAATTTTCTAGAAAGTGTACAAAACTCGTACCATGTTACTATCACTAAAAACCCATATTAGAGAATATTTTATGTCATTATTTTTATTACTTAAATATGTGTTCTTGATAGTTCATTTAAACATGTACGTTGATGTTAGAAAATGCCAATTTTACCTTAGAACATATGTCATGACATGTGTTAGGTTATATTCTGATTTGGACTCTTTAGAAACATATTTTAACATCTTAGAATGAAGTACAAATGGTTAGGAACCTATATGAGTGACCACTTAGGGTTGGTGCTATCAAAATGACAAGTTGTAGACGTTAACGTTCACTTATACACATGTAGCCAACTTGACAAGTCGTAGGAATTAACCTAGCCAACCCTATCTATTTCAAGTCATATTTCATGTATTAGGCTGACTAGGAATAATATTAATATAATTTTATGGCATTAGTTGTTAGTTGGCGACTTGAGACTATAACCTTTATAGTGTCATACCTATTTCAACACTTATATTACAATTGTTATAGAAATACTTGTTTTATTATCTCAGACCCATTATAGTAGGTATAATCCCAATATCACATGTTTTATAATATGATAGGAACCATGATAACTTAGACTTATACATTAATTTTACATTAACAAGTTGTTAGGACCGAAATATCGAGCTAGTTCATTTTCTACTTAAGATCATAACCTACCTTACGTATTTTTAGAAATGATATTGTGTAAGTGTCACAGACTCTAGGATAGCCAATGAAACTATATTATTACATATATAGGTCTTGGACACCGATACATATTCTGATTATTACTTTCAGCTCAGGAGCAAACTTCATCCACAATATTTCCTTGTCGCACTCTGTTGCTGCAATATATCCTGCCTCAGTAGTGGATAGAGCCACACATTTTTGCAACTTTGACTGCCATAACACTACTTCCCCTGCAAATGTAAATAGATAGCTCGATGTAGACTTCTTAGAATCAATATCACCTGCTACATCTACATCTGTGTAGCCAACTAACACAGGTTCATCACCTCCAAAATATATGCATGACCTGAAAGTACATCTGAGGTATCTGAGTATCCATTTTACTGTATCCCAATGTTCTTTGCCTAGATTTGCAGTAAACCTGCTAACAACACCAACTGCAAACACAATATTTGGCCTTGTACACACCATGTCATGCCCCAATACCAAAATACGAAAACAGACATGGCCAGCTACCCTATATAAGGTATTATACGTTGTACGACGATCAAGGCTGTAACTAGACATGGGGGTGCATGCTACAATCAAGTCTCCTAGGGTCAAGAACTTTTATGTATCAATCATTCAAATAAGAAGCAATAATATAGAACACTTCAGAATAAACAGTATGGCATCCCAAATGCCACATCAGAATGTTCTTTAGAGATCTGGCGATATAGAATGATATGCCAGATGCAAGATCAAAGTATACATGACAGTGAGTCAGCTGCAGTCTGAATATATACAGTCATGTAAGGAACTAGTATCCAGATTTGTCGGCTAACAGGTGCCAGTTGGCTAAACGTCCGAAAGAATATAGTTTATAAAAGATGAGTAGTGAACAAAGGAACCCACTCGTTATCCTCGGTGGCCATATTCCTGGTATGTGCTATTAGTCGGAAGAAAGTACACTGGATCCTCGGGTACTGGCTTGAAACCTGGCCATGCAAAACCAGTGGGGTTAGACCCCAAATAGCAAGTACCATAAAGGAAGCACAACAAGAAGAACAAAATTCAAAGTAATAAATATATATAATAGTTCTGCATCGTAGCGTAGATCCATGGCATATCCTAGCATAAAGGTCCAACCCTACAACCAAACAAGGACAATGGTTGAATCCATCACACTATTATAGTCCATTTACCTAGGTTACTAACAGAATAATACAATCACAACAAAGTCCAATTAATAAAATTGGCCAAACACTTGTACGGCTTGCTATTTGTGGAGTCTGAGGTTATCTCAGAATAATGCATAATAGATATCCTCAGATCACGCCATTGCTGAACATGAGCTAACCTAGCCAATAGATGAATATACAAGTATTTCACGAATTGCACTAGTTTTTCGTAGGACCACTGCACTAAAAATACGGTATTAGCGGTTCTAATATTCCTATAGTGAAACAGTGGCTCGGCATAATATAATAGGTCAGGTACTGCACTCCACTAAGGCAGATGATATACATTATCTGTGGTGGCCAGCCCATAGCGCACTAGATTGAATCTCTGTGGGAATGTTTGTTGGCATGATCTCGGGATACCGTTTTCTCCCTATGTTATTGTAAACCCCCTCACCCAAAAATAGGTATCTTGTGTGTATTTTGTATTTCTTGTATTTATTTTAGATTATTTTTCTTAATCAAATAAATTCAATAATTTTATTAGGACACTCCACCATGGTTTGGACATTAATAATATAGGATGACCCCAAATTCTGTATCTTCCTTCATAGGAAGTAGCCTACACAGGAGACACTACTTGTAGGATCTTTTTGTGGCAAAACAATTTGACCCATTGGTGTTAGCATGACATTAGTGTAACGACCATAGATTAATGGTTTAATATTTAGATATTATATATATAATTTATTTGTGGTTATTTTTAACCCCAACTTCCTACAAATTAGCATCCCAAAATTCCCCCTGCCAAGTTAGGTATTTTTCCTTTTTATAGATTTACATATTATTTATTATTAAACTATTTTGTGGATAACCATTTAAGTAATTATTTAGTTAATTAGATAATATAATTTTTTAGTCTATTATAACTAGATAAATATCTAATTATTAATTATAAAATATTTCATAAAATATTTAGGGTGTAGTATTTTGTTAAAGCTGTACAAAGTAATTTTCTAGAATTTATTTTGTGTGCAAATATTATTTTTTAGATTTTTATAGCCTCATTTATATATGTGAATATAAATAAATAAATGTATAGTTATTAATAATAATAGTAATAGTAATAATAATAATAATAGTAATAATAATAATAATAATAATAATAATAATAATAATAATAATAATAATAATAATAATAATAATAGCAATAATAGTAATAATGATAATAATAATAATAATAATAATAATAATAATAATAATAATAATAATAATAATAATAATAATAATAATAATATAAAACTATTCCTAGTAATATTAAAAGAAAAGAAAAAGAACAAGAAAATAAAAAAAACAAAAAACAAAAAACAAAATACTAATACTAATAACTACATAAACCAATATAAAACCTAAATACTAATCCCTAAAACTAACCCATAACCTAATTCCTATATATCCCCACAACCAACAGAAGCACCCCCCCCCCCGCGCACAGTATTCTTACCCCGCTCTCTCTCTCTCTACCTATATATATATATACATACATATACATTACACATATACATACAACAAACCATCTAAACCCTAACCCTAACCGATCCCCTCGGCGACCTCAGCCCAGACCGGCGACCGGCGACCTCCGGTCAACCCCGTCGCCGCCACCCCGCGCCGCCGCCGCCACCGCAGCCACCGCCCGCGCCGTCCGCGTCCGCATGTGCGCGCCCATGCTCACAGTTTTGACCCATCTTCAAGGTGATGTATCTCCCTCAATTTTGATTATTTTTGCGTGCAGTTTGTTCGTGTACGTTCACAACCTAACCCTCTAGGATTTTCATTCAAGCGGGACAAGTTTTTGTATCCCGGATTGGTCAAAATTCGACAGGAAAATGACCAAAAAACTGACTAAAACAGTCCAGAATTTTGAATCCAAACCCCCATGTTCACGCCCAATTTGCCATCAACCTGTTTATTATTTTCCAAAACAAATAAAAGAGTTTTTCTTCTCCATATAACAGAGAATTTTTCTGTTCTTTTAGTTTGTTAATTTGTTCTATGTGTAAAATTATTCAACCTCCAAATCGACCAAAAACTTATTTTTAAAAATATTAAAAATTTGTGATACGGAGCGCGTCCCGCCAAACGGGACCGCCTCGTCGCATACCAATTGTACCGAAAGATGCGTATGGTATATTCTGACGTGTGGGCTTTCGCAAAAACTGATTTGGACGTGTGTGCGCGTCGAAATCAACCCGTATCCGTAAATAGTCCCTGTATCGTGACTTTTGCAAAATGCTGCACCATTTTGTGTACGCTCGTCAGAATACGACAAAACATACGCCATTGGATTCGTGGTATCACGCTGGTCCTGTGACCCAAGTTTCATGCGATTCTGAGACAGTTGACTAAGCCGCCTATTTGCGGGCCCCATGGTTGACTTTTAGGGCAAATTTGTGATCGACTCACCAGAATCCAAAATTGGACATACCGTTGAGTTCGTATTGACGTTTAGAATTTGTTTGACCTATATTTTGTCCCATTTAGAGACCTTTACCCCTGGCATACTTTTTGGTACAAAATGGCCCATATATGGAGCCCATTTTGACCCAAAATTACCGTTTTGCCCCTGTATCCAAATTGGACTAAAGGGTAGTGCTTTCTAGCTATCTCGCTTATTCTGGGAACATTGGTGATATTTATTTCAGCATCCGGGGACGTTCATTCTGAGGCCATAGTTTCTGATCCATTGTGCCTGACATCTGGACGCTTACACTTTGCAGCTTTCTTGCTAGGCAAGATACCTTGCCAAATTGCTTATAGTACTTTGCATGCTTATTATATTTTTATATATTCATTGTATGTGTATTTTTTTCAGTCATAATTATATACTATATATATGTTGACACACACTTGACACATAGTATCATGGGAGGGGAGGACAATTAGTAGGCGTATGGGCTATAACCACTCTGGTAAACCGTAGTAACTAGCACGTACTATGGTAGTTATGTCGTGCTGGTCGCTACCTTCGTGGTATATCGATTTCTGATGTTCCTGACGTGTGTGTGAGTTGTGAGATTAGATAGAGTAGCCTACCCATGCCCATAAGTCAAAAAGTTGTCCTCATTATGCATTCATATAGATTGTCTTGTACAGCGTACTTATATATTTTCTACCTATTATGCATGTTTACTGTATTCAAATTGCCATGCTTCTATGTATCTTGTTACGTCCCTTTGAGGACCTGGTCCCTTTCCAGGTGTAGACGATCATGACTATTCGCAGGAGTTCGGATCAGGACTTGCTACTTATCTCTTTCGAGGAGGTCTTCTCTTCGAGCCTCATTGTTCATTAGATGTTCTAAGTGGTTTCTCTTATATTCTAGTTTGGCAGTGGATTTGTTTCCATCCGACTATCATTCTTTGATACTTTATATTAAGATTCAGTTATATAGTAGATTGGTTATTTATTTCTATTTGATTCTGTGGATGAGATCTAGTATGCCCTATGATTTGTGACAATATATATATACCACATGTGAGTTAATATTCATAATACAACTTACGTGTGTATTATGGTATCCATATTTGGAGTTGCCATATGCATGCGGCTGGCATGCTTACGTATTCCTAGTCCTACGTATTTTGGGACTGGGGCGTGACAGTTACTAGTACTTAGCTGCTTAATTAACCGTATATTAAATTTAAAAATCTCAAGGCATGGCCACATGAGAATTTTTCTTAAGATGTCGTACAAAGTACGGGCACGCTAGATATGAATCAATGGAAGTTCAAATCTGGATTCACCCGAGCGTGTATGCAATATTCAATAAATCAATATTCTAGCCACGCTTTGGTATTTGACTCGAATATCATGTCCGTACTGGAAAAAATAGTATATTTATAGTATCACACGTTCAGGAAGTTGGAGGCATTCTTGATGCACATCCCACATATAATTACTTTAACACGTAATACAATATATCGCACCTCAGTGCACATTAGATCAGATACTTTATTAAGCAATAATAGTATCAGCCCGGATACAATATTCGAGTCAAATTATCAATTATCATTAGGTCATATGAATATTGATCACATTATAACACGAAGCTTATGTCATGCACATAGCTGGTTAGTAACTATTCACTTAGTCTGTTCCACACAGAATATCTCAATCCAACACATATTCATGCCATGTATTAAGCCAATCTTAGCACATGGTCATGTATAGCATGAGGTCTGGTTTCTTAGTCCATTCTTCCTTATAATCATAACACAAGCAATACCAGGATCAACCACATAGAGGATGATAAAAATATTCCAAATAGGATAAGTGAACACATAATGAAAGAACTACGTGTATGGATGGGGTCATCATGGATAACATGGGTATAAAATTGTACGTATGAAGGTCAGGCGCATAAAGTCTCATGAAGTCAGGGGCGTACAAAGTCTCATGAAGTCAGGGGCGCATAAAGTGCGCGAGCTACATAAGGGGGTGGCGCACAAACTCACAGAAATAAGCTTGGCGCACAAACTCACAAAAATAAGCTTGGTGCACTTTGTCAAGTTAACCAACATGGCGCACTTGACAAAAGTTCGCGAGCAAGAATAAGGCGTGCTTTCAAATAAAGTACGCGAGCAGCTAGCTAAAGGACAAAACACACAATCCGAGGTCAAAGCTCGATAGTTAAAAAACTCGTCAGTCGAGGAGCACACAAATCAATAACACAGAAATCTAGAAACCAACCAAAGCTTCGTCCCTAAAAGAAACAAAGAGGGAAGAAAATGTGCGAGCAGACCAACATAAAAAAAGTGTGCCGGTTGACGAAACATAGGAAAAATGCGCCAGATTGCCAAACGCGAAAAAGTGCGTTGACTGACTATGGTGCACTTTCTCTTAGTTTTTCAGGGAGAACTTTGATTAAATACGCACCAAAGTACGCCAACTGAGTTTTCCTCTCGAAAGTGTGCCACTGACTCAAAGAGTGTGACTGACGCACTTTTGTTAGGAGACTGAGTGCAGTATGATTTGTACGCACGAAGAATTGGGACATCACACCAATGCGCCAAAATTAAAGCATACGTATTTCTACGTTAAAAGGGTCATCTTGCATACTCTTCATGTAGCATTGTTCTTCTTCTCCAGTCAGCCATTTTGGTATACGTATTGTATCAAGTTTCAGCACTGAACTTAGTTGGACTCAAAAACAAACACGGCCAAAAGAAAAGCTACATAAAATATGGTGCTGTACACAATGAGCTAATTAGTTTTATGAAACAAAAAAATTTTGGGAGATCAAACTCCAAAAAAATAAAAGTGAACCCATAGACCCAAACTCAGGTCCATTCAATTCCAACCAAGAAAATCAAGAATAATAAGTATTAAAGATGAAGGGGTGCTCGGTCCCAACAATATGAGCCAGAAATAAAAATAAATTATTAAGAACTAAAAGCATGTATAAATTTATGGTTCTTCTTTTTGTGCACGATGTACTTGTCTACGAAAGAAGAGAGGAAACCTAAAGGAGAAAAATAGAAAGGAAAGGTAATGAGAGAGAGAGAGAGAGAGAGAGAGAGAGAGAGAGAGAGAGAGAAATGGGAATATATAGGTTTAGATTTGAGATGTGAACCGTTGGATCACTCAAAACCATCTAAGCCACACATGCCACCAACCCAACTAAACCCACTCTCTCCACAACTCTCGGGTCCGGTCTAAATAATGATCGGGCTAGCAACCATTGTGCGCCAAGGAGAATATGCACCAAAGTACGTCGGGAAAGGGGGATGACATCTCTCCCCACCTTAAAAAAATTTCGTCCTCGGAATTCAAACTCAAGGCTAGCTAGAGATATCAAGACAAGCAATAAACTAACTACAAGCAATCTACACATGCAAGCAATAACATCACAACACATAGGTGATCGCCTGATCACGGAATCTAAGATGCGAAGGCATAAGGCAGAATATACCTTCTAAATCTAATAGGTGCGGGTAACGAGACCGTATATCGTCCTTGTGCTCCCATGTTGATTCTACAAGAGTGTGATGGCCCCAGGTAACTCGGATAGGAAAAATAGTTTGATTCTTGAGTACCTTCTCTCTTTGGTCCAGAATGAATATGGGTTGCTCCTCGTAAGATAAGTCGGTACCAATGACTACTTCAGAGTGATCGAAGATATGACTCAAATCTGGGATATACCTACACAACTGAGATACATGAAATATATCGTACACCTTATGTAGCGAAGGTGGAAGGGCAAGACGATAAGCCACATCGCCTACCCGATCGAGAATGCCAAACGACTCAATGTATCGCAGACTAAGCTTCTCGCGGACCCCAAATCTAATAACTCTAATGGTTGGCAAAATCCACAAGAATACGTGGTCACCGTCATAAAATTCTAAAGGCCTATGATGCTGGTCTGCCCAGTGACGATGCTAATCCTGCGCAACCCAAAGTCGCTCTCTGATCTGCCTGACAACTTCTACTGTTTGTGTGATCATTTTGGAGCCTAACATTTTTGGCTCACCAATATCGTCCCATGCTAACGGTGATCTACACTTTCTGCCGTATAGTACCTCGAAAGGTGCCATCTGAATATTGGCCTGATAACTATTTTTATACAAAAATTCTACTAATTAAAGGTGATTCTCCCAAGATCTACCAAAGTCTAGAGTACAGACTCGTAACATATCCTCTAGGTTCGGGATGGTCCTCTCTGATTGCCCGTCTGTCTGGGGGTGGTACGCAATACTGAATCTTAACCTGGTACCCAATATCTCGTGCAAGCTTCTCCAGAAATGAGAAGTGAACCTTGTATCTCAGTCGAACACTATGCTTACCGGTACGTCATGTTGCCTCACAATCCGTCGTATATACAAATCTGTCAACTGCTCTGTAGACTGTCCTACTCTAAAGGGGAGAAAATATGCCACTTTTGTGAGTCGATCAACTATCACCCAAACTGTATCTCGACCAGTCGGGGATCTAGGTAAACCGCTCACAAAATCCATGGTGATGTGTTCCCACTTCCACTCTCGAATAGAAAGCGGCTGCAATAATCCTGTTGGTCTCTATTATTCTGCCTTCACTTGCTGACATACGAGACATCGTAAAACAAACTGAGCTAACTCTCTTTTCATTATGTTCCACCAGAAATATTGCTTGATATCATGGTATATCTTCGTGCCTTCGGGATGAATAGAATACTGGGAACTGCGTGCTTCGGTCATCACTTCTTGTTGGATATCTTCAATTGGTACACAAAGATGGTTCCCAAACCTTAGTGTTCCATCCACATGAATCGCCAACTCCTTTCGAATATCGGACTCACATTCTACCCGTAGCTTTTGAATCTTCGAGTCCTCTGGCTGAGCTATCTTGATTCTATCTACCAAGATTGACTGGATCTGTAGGCTAGCTAGAACTCTTGCATCCTGTGAAAGTACTATCTCGATTCCCATCTCTCATAAGTCTTATAGAATATTCTTTTGAGTGGTCAACATGAATTTTCTACCTCTTTACTAAGTGCATCAGCTACTACATTAGCCTTGCCTGGATGGTATTGAAGTTCTACGTCATAGTCTTTCAATAACTCCAGCCACCTCCTCTGTCTCATGTTTAAGTCCTTTTGCGTGAATACATATTTCAAACTCTAATGATCTGTAAAGATCTCCACCCAATTACCATATAAGTAGTGCCTCCATAGCTTAAGCGCAAACACTACTGCTGCTAACTCCAAATCATGAGTTGGATAGTTTTTCTCGTGATCTCTGAGCTGCCAAGAAGCATACGCTATCACTCTTCCCTGTTACATCAAAATACATCCAAGCCCCTTGCCAGATGCATCATAATACACTGTGAATTCTCTAGAGCCTGTTGGGAGAGTAAGGATCAGGGCAGAGATTAACTTCTTTTGTAACTCTTCAAAGGCTATCTAGCACTCTGCTGACCATATAAATTTAACTTTCTTGTGCGTCAACCGAGTCAAATATGCCGAGATCTTAGCAAAGTCTGACACAAATCTTTTGTAGTATCCTACCAAGCCCAAAAAACTATGCACCTCCGCCACTGTCTTTGAAACTGGCCAGTTCTCTACTGCATCTAACTTCTTGGGATCAACTGACACTTCTGCTCCAAAAATAATGTGCCCAAGAAAGGATATGAGATCCAGCCAAAACTCATACTTACTAAGCTTCGCATATAACTAGTGCTCCGTCAAGGTCTGTGTTCGCCATTAAATGAGTTCTTATAAACTTTGTAATTAAGGAACGAAAAAGAGTAAAAAGAATCCCAAACAAAATTATCTAAGTATAATATTTTGATCTGGGGTGTGACGATGGACAAAGAGCACTATGGCGGCTCCTTTACTCCATTGACAATCTGATGCAGGGCGAGAAAGCTTATGTTCTCTCTTTGCTCGTCTCGGTATGCTCTCTCCCTCTGTGTTGGGCGACCCCTCTTTATCTGTCCTTCTTTTTGGATATGCCACCCGGGTATATATAGTCATCCTTGGGCGCGTATGTGTTGGGCCGCATGGATACTAAAGGGTGCCACATGTGCCTCCTTAATAGGGTGCCACAGTAACCATGAGCGGGCCAGGCTGTCACGTGGGCGTTTGTTGGGATCTTCTATTGCTGAAGATCTGGGTGGTTCTCGTCCTTTGTGGGTGTGACTTGGTCAACTTGATACATAGTCCGCACTTGGTTGGAGAAAATCACTCTGGTCGTAACAACAAGATTTGGTCTTCATGGAGTCTGAAACACATGTGGCTAGAGACGCATGGAGCCGTATGGAGTCTACGACGCATGGGACTAAAGACGCATGGAGCTGCCTAGAGATTGGGATGCATGAGGCCAGAGACGCATGGAGTGCATGGAGTCTAAAATATATGGTGCCAGAGACGCATAGAGACACATGGAGTCTGAGATGCATGGGGCCAAAGACGTATGAGACGCATAGAATCTGGGATGCATGGGATCCTTGTTGTGTTGTATACATGGCGCAGCACATCAATCGAGAGTGAAGTTCTGTGCTGACGTGAGACTTTTATTGTTTAGTATGTTCACGTCTTTTGAGGCATTCAAAAAATCCTCTTTGTCAGGATTCTGTGTTAGAGACGTTTATGTTGCTCGGATGATGTGTCAGGTCCATCTACGGCCAAAGCTAATTCGACTGATTGGGATGCAAGGATGTCGCCTTTCTGGGAAGCAGGGTGACTCTTCGTCCTAATCTCTTCTGCACTTTACTTTGGGGCGTATCGCCGTTGGACGCATGGATGCATATTTTCTATGCTTCTATAGGACCCCCTTCAAAGTTTTTAAACTGAAAAGTTTGAAATACTTTGAATAAGAAGCATGGAGAAAAAATCACTTTTGGTCGCGTGGATATTGTGTCGCATGGACATTGGGACCGCTTGGTCGCGGGCCGCATGAATGAGTGCTTCCAGGCTATCATTTTTTGCATTAACTGTAGGTTTGTTTCGATTTTAGAGCGGATCTTCTACCGCCCTTTGTGTACGGATGAACCTTTTTGAATGTTCAAACGTCGGTCGCATCCCTCGAGGTTCATCATTCGATGTCTTTTCTGAATCGCTTTGGTCATGCGAACCATCGTTCTCGTCTATATATATATGCCGCTGTCGGGGTTGCTCTGTTAAACTTCCCCATGTCATTCCAGAATGGTTCTAGTTGGATGCCCTGGCCACCCACCTTACTTTTTTGACGCTCTTCTCCGTCTCACTGTTAGGTTACTAGAGGGCATCGGGTCTCCTCCGGCTATCGTAGCGTCTCTTCTTGCAGGGAGAGCATGGGACGAGGACTAGTTGTCTGTTGCTGAAAACTTTCTGTCCGTACTGGGGTTAACCTTGGAGGCTTTTGCTAGTCCTTTAGAGTCCACTCTGAATTTAGCCTTGCTACCCCTAACTCTGGAGAAGAGGGAGGCATTGGAATGAAGGAAAGGAATGCACCTCCAATTTTATCGTACGGGCATACGTTCGCTCCAAGAGGTTGCAGCTATGCTTTGTGAGGCTCGCGGCTCGTCTGACTAATCGCTTTTTCCTGTTTTTATTTTCATTTTGTACGGGCCTTGATGGCTGGATATTGTAGCCAACTTTGGGTTTAGTAGTAAACTTTTGTTCTGATTAACCTTTGTCATCTGGTACCCTGGCTTAGCACTATTTCGCATGTGACATGGGTGTCTCTTTAAACCAAAATGGTCATCCTAAGTCAAATGTCATATTTCCCCTGTTTCCTTGGAGAAGTACGCAGGGGAGGGGGGGTGACATCTTACTGTCCTGAACGAACCCTGAATCGTAGGGTTCATTTTTGTTTAATCCATTTTTAGAGATGATTAACCTCAGGTTCTATATGCACTCCGCCATTCACTTGAGTAATTAGCTAGGATCATATATGGGGATTTGAACCACCATATTTTTCTGACAAGTAGCCATGCTTTTCCTCTTGATCAACTGTTTACATCGTTTAAACGTCTGTGTCTCATACATTTTTGTCATGTTTGTAGACAACCTGGAAGACTCTGATTATCTGTGCTCTTGAGTGCTTCAGTTGTTGTTTGTTATATTTTGTGAGGGTATTTTATCCATGGAGCAGAATTGGTGGCTTTCTTACTTGTTTACTGTGTATTTGAATGCAAGTGATGAGTTCAAAATAGGCCTTGCCAGAGGTGGTATGGATGTGGCATATTTTGTGGACTCAGCACCATTAGCGTACCTTGGTAAGCACGGATGAGAAGTGGAGATAAAAACCGATATTAGAGGTAATATGGACGTAATGATCGATAGCCAAGACCCGGGAGGTTTGCTCAGAGGTAATATGGACATAGCAAACTCAGCCGGGAAGGAATGTTAGAACGGTAGTTCAGAGGTAATATGGACGTGAACCAATGTCCGAGAAACTCATTGAGAAGTGATTTGGTAGGTATGATCTATCAGAGAATGAAGATAGACCTGAGGACCGCTTCATTGGGGAGACTAGAGTAATGAGACTGGTTTTTGGGTGGTCCAAGCGAGAGTGTGCCGGTGGACCTGAGGACTGCTCCACTGGGGAGACTTTGAGGATCCATCATCTGTTGCGTATCCAGGACTCCTGGATACAGATAATGGCTTTTACAAAAAATTGTAAAGGAGAAAAATATTGTACATAGGCCTTTGCTGGGTATGAAGAACCATGAGTGTAAAGACTGTATATCTTGATTGACCGGCTGGGGATAAGGGGAATACAATATTGTTTGACCCGTATCTCCTATTGTGCGTCTAGGCGTTGGGCCCACGGTCCACTTCGAAGAGTTCCGGTGTATCCTCGTCATCTTTCTCAGGGTCAGCTGACACCATATTGGCAGACAACGTTTGCTTGAGCATATCCCCGATACTGATATCGGAGTCCCAAAAGGAAGGCTATGAAGAGTGAAAGCGTAACTCATTTTCTTCATTCGAACCTTCGGGGGTGGTGGGAGGCATAACGTACCCTAAGCCATACTTGGTCTTATGGTAGTAATTAATCCTCGGATTTGTCTGCCGGAGCGGTGGGGCGTACGGGTAGTCGTCGACCTTTTCCATAATTGAGACCTCAGTTTCTTTTAAGATCATAACTTATCTTTTGGATGAGGTGTTTAGCTTGACCACTAAACCGGTAGAGTTGTATTTTGCCGGTATCGGGTTCTAGCTCTTGTTCCTCCTGGATGAAGGAGCGGGGGTATTCAACCATGCTGAAGATGATGGGATTTTCTCCCATCCTCCTTGCTAGAACCGTGAAGTAGGAATCTTATCTAGTGAGGATCTGGTTTACTGCATAGGTAGTAGTCACTTGTGTCTGCAGGCACAGGCATAGATCATGCTCCATGAAATACAGTGTGCTTATGTGTGCAACTTCAGAGTAGTTCAAAGATAGCCCTTTTATTTACAAAATAAGGTATCTTTTCTGTCACGCCCCAGTCCCAAAATATACGGGACCAGGCCACGTGGCAATAGCCAGCTGTCACATCTTCGAGGATATCCCAATTTAATGGATCCAAACGAAGAGTGCAACGCTGTCCTAAATAACTAACAAGTCCAATATCAATCAACAGGTAATCTAATCTCATCCACAATATAAACAGCAAGAACGTACTAAAATAAATACTGGAACATAAACGCCAGTCTCAAATATCATAGTACAACCAAGAATGTCTGGTGGGAACAAACCCACTACTAAGATGAAATAAAAGTACTGAATGATGGATAAAAAGAGTAATGACTAGGGCATCTGCTGACTAGATAAAGATGCTCCCAATCCTAGGCAGAAGGCCCACCAACTGATCACGGAAACTCTGACGGTAGCACCTCTAGCTCCTCAGCTGTAGCGTACCTAGTCTCCTGTCCTGGGCCATACACTGTGGGGTAATATGCCTCGTCCAAATCTAGAAAGGTACCAGGTGCTCAGAGGGACGTAACAAGATACATAGAAGCATGCCATATATATAAATACTGAATAAAATAAATACAATAAAGGGTGTGCTAACCATCTAAGTGAATGCAATGTGAGAACAACTTTGGTACGTATGGGTATGTGTAGGCATAACGTCCATACTGCTCCGAAGAACGTGGAAGCTGCATAGTATATATAACGTCCATATCGCTTCGAAGAACATGGAATCTGTATAGAATATAACGTCGATATCGCTCCGAAGAACGTGGAATCTGTATAAAGGGAGTCATTGGATCCGTGGCTCCTTCGGATACTACGAATTTCGAGGTGTGTATCCCATACGCCTACTAATTGTCCTCCCCACCCAATATAGATACACAAGCCGAATACTCGACGTGCATACTACGTATCTATATGCCAGTCTCTACCAATACAAAATCCTGAATTACGCGCTAACCGTGATGCATGTCACACGCACCGATAGCTAGTCGAGTACGCGAACCCGCATCCCAATATGAATTTGTCACTGTGAAACGTGTAGGAGTGTCAGGTCTCGAAAGATATCAGAGTATCATCCCAACTGGGGTGAGTCTACTAGTGACTAGGTCAAGTACACTACTCATCGACACATCCGTCGACTGCACCCGAGTCAATCTCGGATGCGCACAGTCATATAAAATAAAATAACAAGATATCATACAACATATGCATCATTTAATTTAAACAGTAAATATGGCAAGGTATCTTGCCTGAGTCCTCGAGCTGTGAATGCCAATAGCCTGCTCCTGCAGTGTCTCCTGGCTGGTCCAGTGACCCTAAACATATAATTTAATATAGAAATTCTAACATCAGACACTAAAGCAATACATACACAAATTACGACGCTGCTCTTAGTATTGACGCAAGGGTCACGGCTGGTCGGCTACAGAGTCGCGTGTGCACGTAGCTAAGATGCACCCGTGTCCTGTCCCCAGTTACCGTATCTCTTGCGACAATAAATTACCACGTTATGGGTTTTACGGAACTAATTATGTTCGTACGAATACATGTCCTGATTTTCTATGCTAAATGTACTTGGTTAATGTCTAATCTAATTAACATATTTATTAATGTATTTATTCTTAATAACAGGTCATGTAATTAGGGTAATTATTAATGTATTTATTAATTACTAACTAATCTAGTTAACATACATACACACATACATATGTTTTAATGTTATTTAGTTCGTGTCGACACACGACACGACGACACAACGATACGACGATATATAACACGACGATGCAAGGAAAGAAGAGGCTAGAGGACGAGTACCTAGTTGGCAGAATGAGGGGGGGTCTGCTCGTCGACGTGCCCGCTCGCCGGCGGTCAACGGAGCTCCGGCGTCGATCAACGGATCACGACAGTGGCAGCGGCAGCAACTGCAGCAGTTGCAGCAGCCTTGCAGCGGCGGCAACGGGGCTTGGCCGACGGGGGACGTCGCCTGGGTGGCGGTCAGGTCGTGGGGGAGGTCGAGGTCTGTCAGTCAGTGGGGGTTGGCGGTGCTGGAGTCGGTGGTCCGGTAAGGGACAGTCGCGATCTGGGTATTGGGTTGGCGACCGGTTTTGTTGATCGGTTGGTGAAGATGGTGGGTGGCGGTCTGAGGTGGTGGTGCGGCGGCTTGGGAGGGTGGTCCGGCGACAGCGGGTAGAGGTGGAGGTGGCGACTTGAGGTGGTGGTGGTGGGTTTCCGGTCGGGGAGGGGGCAGGGGATGCTCGGGTTAAATATAGGGAGTTCGGCTAGGGTTTGATGGTGGGATGATTTTTATGATTTTTAGGGTTTCCATTTAGAGAATATGTGTATTTATATGGGATGGGGATTTATGGGCTGACCTCGAAGTTTGGGCCGGTCCGGACTCTCTGGGTGGGGGTTGGTCCACATGAAATGGTGTACATGGGCTTGGTTAGGTCTCGCTTTGGGTAAACTTGGCCTCCAATTAATTAAATTAAAGACCAATGCACACGACATTCTTTTATCAATTGAGAACACATAGGATTAAAATTGGGTGGAACACAAGAGTCGTGGGCGTAGCAGGCTCAGAATAGATTAATACCGTAATTTGGGTTATATGGAATTGGGTTGTGTTTGTGCCTCAAATTCAAATGGGAATGGCCAATTATGAGAATTTTGAGTTTATTGAAATTATTCATGGACGTTTGTAACGAATATTGCACAGCTCAAATGAAGCACAATATTGAGTATCTAAAAGTTACATAAGGGTCAGATGGGTAGTCCGACATGTCTAGGAGTTGAGTATGAAATTTGTTTGAAGGTAACTACTAGTGTAGCGTTCCAAACGTTGAAGCAACGATGAGGTATAATAAGTCACATAATTATTTGTACATTAATCCTAATTGTATCCAAATTAATCCTAATCTCTCAATTTAAAATAAATTAATCCTAAATTAGTCGAGAGGGTTTATAATCTACCCTCCTTAGAGCATTTCGTCCTCGAAATTAAAACATACGTATGGTAAGAACTATTGACTGAAATAAAAATGCTATTACATACGTAGTCCTTCGAAGAGGTGGGGATAGCGCTGTCGAATATCCTCTTCACGTTCCCAGGTCGACTCGCCTGGTGTATGATGTATCCATGCGACACGAACTAGGGGGGTAGTCTGGCCTCACAATAACTTCTCACTTCTGTCCAGAATCTCAACTGGCTCCTCTTGGTATGATAAGCTCGGGCCGACTATGATTTCTGAATGGTCAAGCACATGACTCAGATCTGGCATGTACCTCCTTAGCTGAGATACATGAAAGAAGTCATGCACTCCTTCTAAAGTCTGTGGTAAGGCTAACCTGTAAGCAACCCCTCCAATGCGTTCTAACATATCGAATGGTCCAATGTACCTCGGACTCAGCTTTTCTCTGCCTCCAAATCTGATAGTCCCTCGAGTAGGTGAGATCTTTAGAAACACGTGATCTCCAACCTGGAACTCTAGGGGTCATCGATGCATATTTGTCCAATGCTTCTGTCTGTCCTATGCTGCTCGCAGGTGCCCTTGAATTTTCTTCACCTTCTCTACTGTACGAACAACCAACTCTGGCCCAAGAATCTGTCTCTCGCCTATATCGCTCCAACATACTGGGAAACGACATTTCCTTCCATATAATGCTTCATAGGGAGCCATCTGAATGCTCGCTTGATAGCTGTTGTTGTAGAAAAATTTGACCAAGTACAAATGGTTCTTCCATGATCCTCTAAAATCAAGCATGCACACTCTTAACATGTCTTCCAATGTCTGAATGGTGCGCTCCGACTGGCCATCTGTTTGTGGGTGATACGATATACTAAACTTCAGGCGGGTACCGAGACTCTCTTGCATACTCCGCCAAAAGTAAGATATAAACCTCGTATCCCTGTCAGCCACGATACTAACTGGCACTCCATGCAGTCTCACAATCTCCCTCATGTACATATCTGCTAAGACCTCTTTAGATTGTCCAACTCTGAAGGGTAAAAAGTGAGTGGACTTGGTGAGTCTATCCATTATTACCCATACTGTATTGCGACTACTAGGACTCCTCGGAAAGCCTGTAACAAAGTCCATAGTGATATGCTCCCCATTTCCACTCCGGTATCGGGAGCGGTTGAAGTAATCCTGCAGATCTCTGATGCTCAGTCTTGACTTGCTGATACACCAGGCACTTCGCTATAAAGCGAGATATCTCTCTTTTTATTCCATGCCACCAGTAGTACTGTCTTAAGTCTCTATACATCTTCGTGCCTCCTGGATGAATAGAGTATGTTGAACTGTGTGCCTCTGCTATTAACTCCTGACAAAGTTCTCCATTTGGAATATAGAGACGATCTCCATATCTCAAGGTTTCGTCTTCATGTATATGCAATCCTGTCTGTATTCCGGCCTCTGTCCTCTGTCGAAGTCTCTGAAATCTGGCATCTGTCGGCAAAGCAGCCTTGATCCTCTCCACTAATATCGATTGCAACTGGAAACTCGACAACTGTCCGTCTACTCCGGGCATAACAACCTCTATACCCATCTGCTCTAGATCTCTCAACAGATGTTATTGGATAGTCAAGAAGAATGCCATGGATCTTCTGCTCAATGCGTCAGCTACTACGTTGGCCTTTCCCGGATGGTACTGCAGCTCAATCTCAAAGTCTGTCATCACCTTGAGCCAACGTCTCTGTCTCTGGTTCAGGTCCTTCTGAGTGTAGACATACTTTAGGCTTTTGTGGTCAGTGAATATCTCCACTCTTTCTCCATATAGGTAGTGCCTCCAAAGCTTCAAAGCAAAGATCACTGCGGCAAGCTCCAAGTCATGAGTGGGATAGTTCTTCTCATGGGTCCTTAACTGCTTAGAGGCATAGGCCACAAAATTTCCATTATGCATCAAGACACATCATAATCCTTTCCCGGATGCATTGCTATAGATCACGAATCCTCCGGGTCCAGAAGGTATGGACAAGATAGGTGCTGTAGTCAGACGCTTCTTCAGCTCATCGAATGCCTTCTGACACTCCTCTGTCCAAGTGAACTCCTGCTTCTTAAGGGTCAAGCGGGTCATCGACTCTGCAATCTTCGCGAAGTTTTCTACGAACCTCCGGTAATATTCGACAAGTCCTAGGAAACTTCTCACCTCCGAGACATTGGTAGGGGTTGGCCATGTCTCTACTGATGAAATCTTCGTCGGATCTACTGAAATACCATCTTCTGAGATAACGTGTCCTAGGAACGCGACATGATCTAGGAGAAACTCATACTTGCTCAACTTGGCATAAAGCCTCTCTCTCCTCAGCGTCTCTAATACTAGTCTCAGGTGATCCTCGTGGCTCTTCGAATACACCAAGATGTCGTCGATAAAGACTACCACGAACTGGTCTAGGTATTGGTGGAATATTCTGTTCATCAAGTTCATAAATACAACAGGCGCATTCGTCAGTCCAAAAGGCATCACTAAGAACTCGTAGTGACCATAACGAGTCCTGAATGCTGTCTTTTGAATGTCTTCTCTTCGCACCTTTACTTGATGATAATCCGATCTCAAGTCAATCTTTGTGAACACCACTGCTCCTGTCAGCTGGTCGAACAAATTATCAATTCGCGGCAGGGGGTACTTGTTCTTGATAGTCAAAGCATTAAGGGCTCTGTAATCAATGCACATATGTACTATTCTATCTTTCTTAGGTACAAACAACACTGGTGCTCCCCAGGATGATGTACTAGGACGGATAAATCCCTTGCTCTGCAACTCCTCTAATTGTAGCTTCAGGTCATCTAGTTCCTTCTTCGCCAATCGGTATACATTAGAAGTACCGGTGCTGCTCCGGTTACTAGCTCAATAGTGAACTCTACGTCTCTATCTGGCTGCAAGCCTGGCAATTCTTCAGGAAAAATATCCTCGAATTCTGTAACTATTGGTGGGGGTACCATCTCCATAGCCATGTAAGCTCCAGCTATCTATCCTACTCCTTGCTCAATGGTCCCTCGCATGTACTCGAACTCTAGTTGATCTAACGGTCTAAAAGTGATGCTACCCTTTCGGTAGTCCAGTACGATATTATACTGGCTTAACCAGTCCATGCCTAGCACAACATCAAAGTATGGCATGGGTAATACCAAGAATCACGCTCTTATCTCTCTACCACATACGACTACCGAACACGTTCTAATAGTGCTGGTAACCGGCAAAATACCTCCTCCGGTAATAATCTTCCAACTCTTAGGTAAGGGAGAAGTAGCTACTCTATGCATTGCTACAAATCTACTAGATATGAATGATAGTGTAGCTCCAGAATCAAATAATGCAGTTGCAGGTAATGATGCAACTAAAATAGTACCTGTGATAGCTTCCCCTTCTGTTTCCTCCTCAGTAGCTGCTAATGCAAAGGCCTGTCCGTGCCTCTGCCCTCCGGTCTGCTGTTGGGCTCGATCAAACTGTGCCTGCTGTGGGGCCAAGGGTGGTCCCCTATGAAATCCTCCAGGTGCTGGTGGACGCTGTCCTCCTGGCGGGGGTAGTATCCTCGAAAATGGTGCTGCTGGCCTCTGTCCGGTCTGCGGTGCTATGTCCCTGCGTCGTCGGCAGTCTCGAGCGTGGTGCTGGCTCGCTCCATAAATCATCCATGTTCCCAGTCTCTTTTGGCAGTCATTCAGGAAATGTCCTACCTTACCACAGTAGTGGCAATTCGGAAGCTCCTTTTTCTGGTACGGTGCTGTACTCTGTTGTGTCTGCGCTTTGGGACGACGAATCGGTCCTTCTGCTCTGGGCTGGGCCCTAACTGGTGTGGTCGTACTGGAACGTCTTGTTCCTCTACCGATGGCCTCCTGGATCCTCGCCTCTGCAAGTACCTCCTCATAAGAAATCCTCGCCTGTGTGGTGGTATACCTCTGTAGCTCAAAAGTGAGGCCGTGATGGAACCTCTGGGCCTTCTCTAGATTATTGGGTATCAGGACGACACCAAATCTGCTAAGACGGCTAAACTTTGCGTCATATGCATCAACAGTCATATTCCCTTGTTTTAGATGTAGGAAATAGGAGTACAGGGCATTTCTGACTGTAGCTGGGAAATACTTCGCATTGAAGTATTCTACGAACTGTTCCCAAGTCTGGTTCTTGCCTACACTGCGCTCAATAGAATCCCACCAGTGATGGGCGTTGCCTTTTAGTTGGGCCCTCACTGCGGTCATCCAAAGGTCTGGATGCAGTTGTGAAGCCTCTAGTAGCATCTCCTTGTTGGCGACACAATCGGAGATCTCCTCTACAGTCTCGTTACCTGAGAAAGTATCTGGTCCTATCTGTCGGAACCATCTTACGGTGCCACATGTCTGTGCAGGTGCAGGTGCTGGTACGGTTGCTGAGACAGGTGTCCTCTCTAGTACTGCCATCAAACTCTGTCTCAGTGTCTCGGTCTGATGCCACTGTGCTTGCATCATAGTCTGGAAGAACTGAAGCAATTGTGGCTGTCCATCTGGTTGTGGCATCTGAGGTGGATAAGGTAGAGGTGGTGGTAATGGAACCTCTGGCTGTGTAGTAGGTCTCCTCAGATGCCGGCCTCTCGGTTTGCGGCATCGGTGTAGCTCCCGAAGTCTGGTCCTCAAAATGCTGTGTGGGGATCGTCTGGAAAGTCTGTCCCTTGTGCTGTTGGGTAGGATCGCCCTGAGAAGTCTCACGCCAATGTATCAGCGGGGCCTGTAGCGGTGGTTGCTCTCCAGGTAGTCCCTGGGGTATCTCCTCTCTCTGGGTGGTGTCGGTTGGCACTACGGCACCGGGTGCTCCTCGTCTACTACGCAAGTTCATCTTGCTGCAAGAGATAGGACTTCATTAAAAGAGTACGGAATCAAACAAACAGGATGCAGATATTTAGAAGCAATATGAAGGAAGTTCAAAGACGTAATCAAAGTGGATGAGTCCTAGTAATTTTTATCCTATTGCAGGCTCGCTTGGCATATTACCATACCACAAGCGAATAAGAAGACCTGCATGGGCCACCACTAAAACCATGTCACGCCCCAGTCCCAAAATACACGGGACCAGGCCACGTGACAATAGCTAGCTGTCACATCTCCGAGGATATCCCAATTTAATGGATCCAAACAAAGAGTGCTATGCTATCCTAAATAACTAACAAGTCCAATATCAATCAACAACAGGTAATCTAATCTCATCCACAATATAAACAGCAAGAACGTACTAAAATAAATACTGGAACATAAACGCCAGTCTCAAATATCATAGTACAACCAAGAATGTCTGGTGGGAACAAACCCACTACTAAGACGAAATAAAAATACTGAATGACGGATAAAAAGAGTAATGACTAGGGCATCTGCTGACTAGATAAATATGCTCCCAATCCTAGGCAGAAGGCCTACCAACTGATCACGAAAACTCTGACAGTAGCACCTCTAGCTCCTCAGATGTAGCGTACCTAGACTCCTATCCTGGGCCGTACACTGTGGGGTAATATGCCTGGTCCAAATTTGGAAAGGTACCAGGTCCTTAGAGGGACGTAACAAGATACATAGAAGTATGCCATATATATAAATACTGAATAAAATAAATACAATAAATGGTGTGCTAACCATCTAAGTGAATGCAATGTGAGAACAACTTTGGTACGTATGGGTAGGTGTAGGCATAACGTCCATACCGCTCCAAAGAACGTGGAAGATGCATAGTATATATAACGTCTATATCGCCCCGAAGAACGTGGAATCTGTTTAGAATATAACGTCCATATCGCTCCGAAAAACGTAGAATCTGCATAAAAGGAGTCATTGGATCCGTGGCTCCTCCGGATACTACGGATTTCGAGGTATATATCCCATGCGCCTACTAATTGTCCTCCCAGCCCAATGTAGATACACAAGCCGAATACTCGACGTGCATACCACGTATCTATATGCCATTCTCTACGAATACAAAATCCTGAATTATGCGCTAACCGTGATGCATGTCACACGCACCGATAGCTAGTCGAGTACGCGAACCCGTATCCCAATATGAATTTGTCACCGTGAAATATGTAGGAGTGTCAGGTCTCGAAAGATATCAGAGTATCCTTCCAACTGGGGTGAGTCTACTAGTGACTAGGTCAAGTACACTACTCATCGACGCATCCGTCGACTACACCCGAGTCAATCTCGGATGCGCACAGTCATATAAAATAAAGCAACAAGATATCATACAACATATGCATTATTTAATTTAAATAGTAAATATGGCAAGGTATCTTGACTGAGTCCTCGAGCTGTGAATGCCAATAGCCTGCTCCTGCAGTGTCTCCTGGCTGGTCCAGTAACCCTAAACATATAATATAATATAGAAATTCTAACATCAGACACTAAAGCAATACATACACAAATTATGACGCTGCTCTTAGTATTGACGCAAGGGTCACGGCTGGTCGGCTACAGAGTCTCGTGTGCACGTAGCTAAGATGCACCCGTGTCCTGTCCTCAGTTACCGTGTCTCTTGCGATAATAAATTACCACGTTATGGGTTTTACGAAACTAATTATGTTCATACGAATACATGTCCTAATTTCCCATGCTAAATGTACTTGGTTAATGTCTAATCTAATTAACATATTTATTAACGTATTTATTCTTAATAATAGGTCATGTGATTAGGGCAATAATTAATATATTTATTAATTACTAACTAATCTAGTTAACATGCATACACACATATATATGTTTTAATGTTATTTAGTTCGTGACGACATACGACACGACGACACGACGATACGACGATATATAACACGACGATACGAGAAAAGAAGAGGCTAGAGGACGATTACCTAGTTGGCAGAATGAGGGGGGGTCTACTTATCGACGTGCCCGCTCGCTGGCGGTCGGCGAAGCTCCGGCGTCGATCAGCGGATCACGGCAGCGGCAACAATTGCAGCAGTTGCAGCAGCCTTACAGCGGCGGCAGCGGGGCTTGGCCGGCCGGTGACGACGCCTGGGTGGCGGTCAGGTCATGGGGGAGGTCGGGGTCGGCCTGTCAGTGGGGGTTGGCGGTGCTGGAGATGGTGGTCCGGGATGGGGACAGTCGGGGTCTGTGTATCGGGTTGGCGATCGATTTTGATGATCGGTTGGTGAAGATGGTGGGTGGCGGTCTGAAGTAGTGGTGCGGCAGCCTGGGAGGGTGGTCCGGCGACAGCGGGTTGAGGTGGCGGTGGTGGATTGAGGTGGTGGTGGTGGGTGTCCGGTCGGGGAGGGGGCAGGGAAGCTCGAGTTAAATGTAGGGAGTTCGGCTAGGGTTGTGGTGGGATGATTTTTATGATTTTTAGGGTTTCTATTTAGAGAATATGTGTATTTATATGGGAGGGGGATTTATGGGCTGACAAGTTTGGTCCGGACTCTCTGGGTCGGGGTTGGTCCACATGAAATGGTGTACATGGGCTTGGTTAGGTCTCGCTTTGGGTGAACTTGGCCTCAAATTAATTAAATTAAAGACCAATGCACACGGCGTTCTTTTATCAATTGAGAACACATGGGATTAAAATTTGGTGGAACACAAGAGTCATGGGCGTAGCAGGCTCAGAATAGATTAATACCCTAATTTGGGTTTTATGGAATTGTGTTGTGTTTGTGCCTCAAATTCAAATGGGAATGGCCAATTATGAGAATTTTGGGTTTATTGAAATTATTCATGGATGTTTGTAACGAATATTGTGCAGCTCAAATGAAGCACAATATTGAGTATCTAAAAGTTACACAAGGGTCAGATGGGTAGTCCGGCATGTCTAGGAGTTGAGTATAAAATTTGTTTGAAGGTAACTACTAGTGTAGTGCTCCAAACGTCGAAGCAACGGTGAGGTATAATAAGTCACATAATTGTTTGTATATTAATCCTAATTGTATCCAAATTAATCCTAGTCTCTCAATTTAAAATAAATTAATCCTAAATTGGTCGAGGGGGTTTACATTTTCTTCAGGAATTACATTATCCAGAGAAGAAATATTTGCATGAGCAACTAGGTACTCCTCCAGCTCGTCCTTCCCGAGACCTAACCCCAGTGTGAGCGACGGTTTTAGAGGTTCCCTGTGCAGCTTTACTACTAGAGGCTTGGACATTGTAGGAGGCAGCGGTGCATCCTTCGAAGGTTGACTCAGCCTGTGAATGAGAACGACTAGAGGTTTGGACGTGGTGGATGGTGTCGGACCTTCCTTCGAAGGTCGATTCGTCCTACGAAGGCGGACGACCAAAGGTTTAGGTGCCTTTCTGTGTAGTTTTACGACAAGAGAAGAGGTTGTGTTGGGAGCACGTGCCTTTAGACGGACTATCAAGGGCTCTTATGGTGTTGTCCCAGCCTCTGCCTCATCATCGGCGTCATTGCCACCTTCATCTTGGTAGACCTGTTTATAAAGGATCAAATCAGAGTAATAGGCTTCGATCCCTTTGAACGGATCGACATCCGCAAACTCTATTTTGACCGTGCCATGTTCGTCGACGTACTTCAGACACTGGTGTAGGGTCGATGACACGATCATATATTCATGTATCCATGGGCATCCGAGCAAGACATTGTAGGATATATCTACATCAATGACGTAGCAAGTGACCTATGTTTTCAAGTCACCTATCTAGCATTTTAGGGTCGATGACACGATCATATATTCATGTATCCATGGGCATCTGAGCAAGACATTGTAGGATACATCCTACATCTACATCTTCTCGGAATGCCAGGTTGTTGTATAGGTCCGGGGGATCACTACCCCCAGCTTGTGCAACCCCCAGTGGTCCTTAGGAAGAAATACCCCCAGTGGCTGATAGCTTTTCTTCGAGCGGGTACCTTAGAAAATACCTTTCGCAGGTCCCGCTGCTGGTCCTCTTGATAGTCACCTTCTCGATGCGTTGGTTGAGAGTGACAGACTTGAGGTGCTGGGCTTTCTTTCTCGTACGGTGGAAAGGTCCTCTAAATAGAGTAACATGAGAAGAATGGTAGTTCCTCCTCCTATGGTGTTTGCTCCTGATTTTTGGGTTGTTACTGGCTAGGTGCCTTCGAATATAGTCGTTGGAAATGCCGACTACATGTTTGTTGGTACTACTGCTTTAGCACAGTAGCAGTTGATGATGATGTTGGCACAGGGGTATCCTGGAGGGGATACCTCATATGCCATGGTTGATTCCCTCGCTTTGCGCTTGTGGTTGATCACGTTGCGCAAATCAAGCGGGGGCTGATATACCTTTATACCCTTGTTATGAGCCTGGGTATACCGAGCACATGGGTGTTTAGGTATTGCTTTTTCTCCCTGGCCTAGGGTTCATACAAGAACTTTCCCCAGGTCATCATTGGAAGAATTTTGAGACTAACCCTACCCATTTGCCGCTGCGGGCTGGACGCACAGGGCGGTCTTATATAACATTCCATCAGGGGCCTGCATAACGGTTAGTGGTGGCTGCTGACGGTCAGCCAAATGGACAATTACTTGAGCTTGACGAGCTCGCACTACCCTATACTTCTTTGACTTAGCATGCACAGGCACGTAGTATGAAGAGTCCAAGTTTTGATTTTTCTTGAAGCGGCACATGAGAGCACGGCCAGACAAGATTCTGTCAAAGAAAGAGCTTCTGGGAGTGTCAGAGACGCCTGCGGCTGATTTGGAAGCCGCATACTGCTTTCTTCTATGCATCCTTCGTTGTGGCCGCATGGGATGTGCATCAACCCCAAAACTTTTGGCATCGTATTATTTTTCTCTGCCAGAGTTTGGGTGCTGAACATTCTCCTTTTAAGGAAAAGAGGCCGCATAAGCGGGGACAGCCAGAGTGGACGCATGTTGTGCGTCTTCAGCATCAGAGAGAGAAAGGGAGTGCATGCTCCGCAGTTAGGTGAGGCGTATCGGCCTTTACAACCCATGTCCTGCGAGTCTTCTGGTACTGGGCACCCTTATTGTTGGAAGGGGCTGCCGCATAAGCAGTGGACGCATGATGTGTGGTCACTACGGCAGAGAGAGATGGGGAGTGCATGCTCTGTATTTGGGTGAGGTACAGCGGCCTTTGCAACCCACGTTCTGCGGGTCTTTTTAGTCTTTTCTAGACTTGGAGAAGGAGTAGCATTTCCTTCCGAGAGTATCTCCTCGAAAGCCTGCTGGTCGAAGCGAACCACCAGCATTCTTTGAGTTGATCCGAGCTTTGCTGCGTCGAATTGTGTTACAACTTTCTCATCAGAGGAGAAAGACGTCCCCAACAGAGTCGCTATCTTGTTCGCCATTAAATGAGTTCTTGCAAACTTTGCATTTAAGAAACGAAAAAAGAGTACAAAGAATCCTAAACATAAATATATAGGTATAATATTTTGATCTGGGGTGTGACGATGGACAAAAAGCGTTATGGTGGCTCCTTTACTCCGTTCACGATCCGATGCAGGGTGAGGAAACTTATGTTCTCTCTTTGCTCATCTCGGTATGCTCTTTGTGTGTTGGGCGACCCCTCTCTGTCTGTCCTTCTTTTTGGGCATACCACCCAGGTATATATAGTCATCTTTGGATGCACATACGTTGAGCCGCATGGATGCTAGAGGGTTCCACGTGTGCCTCCTTAATATGGTACTGCTGTAAGCATGATCGGGCCAGGCTATCATGTGGGCGCTTGTTGGGATCCTCTGTTGCTGAAGATCTGGGTGGGCGTGACTTGGTCAGCTTGACTCATAGTCCTCACTTGGTTGGAGAGAATCACTCTGGTCGTAACAATAAGATTCGGTCTTTATGGAGTCTAAAACACATGTGGCCAAAGATGCATAGAGTCGCATAGAATCTGGGACGCATGGGACCAGAGATGCATGGAGCCGCCTAGAGCCTGGGACGCATGGGGCTAGAGACACATGGAGCATATGGAGTCTGAAACACATGGGGCCAGAGACGCATAGAGCCGCATGGAGTCTGGGACACATGGGACCCCGAGATACATGGGACGCATGGAGTCTGGGGTGCATGGGCTCCTTATTGTGCTGTATACGTGGCGCTGCATATCCATCGAGAGTAAAGTTTTATGCTAACGTGAGAATTATGTCGTTTAGTATTTTCACGTCTTTTGAGGCATTAATTTTTTTTTTTTGTTAGGATTCTGTGTCAGAGACGTTCTTGTTGCTAGGATGACATGTTAGGTCCATCTACGGCCAAAGCTGCTTCGGCTGATTGGGACGCATGGATGTCGCCTTTCTGGGCCGCAGGGTGACTCTGCGGCCTGATCTCTTCTGTGCTTTACTTTGGGGCGCATGACTATTGGACGCATGGATGTATATTTTTTATTCTTCTACAGTCTGCAGTACTATCCTAAGATATTCTTCATTCTCCTCCTCATTACGAGAATACATAAGTATGTCATCGATAAATACTACCATAAATTGGTCTAAGTATGACATGGAAATATGGTTCATCAAATCCATGAATACCGTTAGAGCATTTGTCAGGCTGAATGGCATAACTAAGAATTCGTAATACCCATATTGTGACATAAATGCTGCCTTCGGTATATCCTGCTCCCTAACTTGTACATGATAAAATCTTGATCGCAAATATATCTTGGAGAAGACTCTTGCTCTGCTTAATTGGTCAAATTTTTTTATCAATCCTTGGCAATGGGTACTTGTTTTTCACTGTTACCGCATTCAATCATCTGTAATCCATGCACAAATGCGTCGATCCATCCTTCTTCTTCACTAATATCGCTGGTGCTTTCCACGATGATCCACTAGTCCGAATGAACCTCTTCGTCTTCAGTTCTTCTACGTGTCGATATAACTGATCAAACTCTGATGGTCACATTGGATATACCTTATGGGATATTGGTTCTGATCCTCACATCAACTCTATACATAACTCTACTTATCTAAATGGAGTCAATCCAGGAAGCTCGTCGGGAAAGACGTCCATGAACTCTTCAACTTTTTTGGGTATCAGGTCCTCTCCCGTCGCTACTGTTGTGATTCCCTTTTTATGCTGGTCTTCGAATATTCTACTAAGAATAAAATCTTCTAGACTAGGGACTCTAAACAACACTCTACCTTTATGACTGTCTATCGTCGCATGACTGTCTCTTAACTAGTCCATGCCTAAGATAACGTCAAAGTTTCCTATAGCGATCTCGATCAACTTCGCAGGTAATAAATGCCCACATACTACGACTGGACATGCTAAGCATACTCTACTAACTTCTATGATCCTTTTGTTAGTGAGTATATTCAACCTCTCTGGCAATGCCTCAAACTTTAATCCAATATGTGTCGCATATTGTGCAGATATAAATGAGTGCGATGCTCCTGAATCAATTAATGCTATGACATGAAAAGATGTAACAAGAATGTTACCTTCCACCATGTCACCTGACACCATAGCTTCTTCCAGAGATAAGGTGAACGCCTACCCTTGGCCTTGTCCAATTCCCTGCTACTGCCTTCTCTGGTATCGTTGTTGCGGTCTCTGCTGATTCCGCTGCTGTTGCAGGTATAATTGAGCATGTATCGACAACGAACGCTGAGCTACATGCCATAACGCTACTGCTGGTCCTCCTTACTGTACTGCCCTTGGAGTTGGCAATGCAAAAAACTGTTGTACTGGCCTTCCAGGCCTCTATATTAATGGACAAGTAGAAATTCTATGATCGGGGCTTCCATATCTTAAGCATAGTCTATTAGATGCCCGATAAATATCTCGGGTATGACCTCTCTTTCCACAATTGTACAATCTATCGGCCCTTCCTGTAGTTATTGTTGTTGTTGCTGTTGCTGCCTCGGTTGCTGTTGTCGGGTATGTGCTATCACTGTCGAGTTCACTGGCCTCCTCTGTGTCACATCATGGATGCGAATGCCAGGGGATGGTGTTAATGTCCGCAGTACTGGTCCTCTCTCGCTACTCTGTCCATGAGGCCTCTTCCAATCTACTCTTCTTGTTGCCATCCTCTAAGAGGTGAGCTTAACCCTCTTGGCCGCTATCAATACTGCCTCGTAGGCCTGGTAGTCATGCACCTTTACCATATGTAAGATCTCCAAGTGAAGTCCCTGCTGGAACCGCATTGATCTTTCCAACTCTGTCGCCACCATAGTTGGACCAAACCTGCTCAGTCGGAAAAACTCTGCCGCGTAACCATCTACTGTCCTTTATGCCTGCTTGAGGTTGGTAAATCTCTGTTTTAGCTCACATTGAGACACAATCCTAAAGTACTTTACCCTGAACCGGGTTTTCAAATTGTCCCACGAAATAGGATGCCTCACTCCTATCTCCATCGTGGCCCACCAATATCTTGCAAGATCTTGGAGCTGCAAGCGAACCAGGTCAACCTGTTCCTCAACCGAAACTTTAGCTGCTACCAAAATAGTCTCAATATCTTGGAGCCAATCATCTTCCATAATGGCGTCCTCCGTGCCATCAAAATATCTGTGATTCAGTCTACAAAACCTAACAGATGTCCCAGAATCTACTCTTTCGCCTCGTTCCAGTGTCATATGCAACCCTTGGTTCAACAGGATATTCTATTCTTGCTGTTGAAACTGTTGACTTTGCTGTTCTTGATGTTGTTGCTGCTGAACCACCATCTGATGTTGTTGGGCAGTTAATATTCCTAGGATAATTTCGAGCAAGGCAGGTGCATCTAGTGCTGCCGATACTACTGGAGGTACGAGTACACCTGGAGCCTGCTGCTCTATCATATTTATCGTAGGCTCAACTAGGATCCCTGACTGGGATTATATAGGACCTCATTCCACTAGAAACTCTTCCTCTCTTGTTGCTACAATATCTGGAGAAGGGGAAACCCTATAGAAGAGCACAAGAAACATCAAGTACATGACGAGAAGGAACAAGGAAGCAACCAATCTGCAAAATTTTAAGCTGAGTATCGAAGAAGGCGAATTCAGAATTTCAAGAAAAATCATGTTTGTTTAAGACTCCTATGACCATGACTCCCTACTGGACCTGCATGGGCCACCAATAAAATCTTGTCTTGCCCCGGTACCAAAATACGGAGACGAACATGGCCAGCTATCCCGTACAAGATACTATACATCGTACGACGATCACGGCTATAACTAGATAAGGGGGTGCATACTACAATCAAGTCTCCTAGGGTAAATAACTTTTACATCTCAATCATTCAAACAAGAAGCAATAATATAGAACACTCCAGAATAAGCAGTAAGGTGTCCTAAATTCCATATTAGAATATTCTTTGGAGATCTGGCGATACAGAATGATGTGCCAGATGTAAGACCAAAGTATATATGACAGTGAGTCAATTGTAGTCTTAATATATATAGTTATGTAAAGAACTAGTGTCCGTATTTTTTGGCTAACAGGTGCCGGTTGGCTAAACGTCCAAAAGAATATAGTTTAAAAAAGACGAGCAGTGAATAAAGGAACCCACTCGTTATCCTCGGCGACCATGTTCCTAGTATACGCAATTAGTCGGAGGAAAGTATGCTGGATCCTCGGGTGCTGGCTCGAAACCTGACCATGCAAAACCAGTGGGGTTAGACCGCAAATAGCAAGTACCATAAAGGAAGCACGAAAAGAAGGACAAAACCCAAAATAATAAATATATATAATAGTTCTGTGTCGTAGCGTATGTCCATGGCATATCCTAGCACAAAATCCTAACTATATAACCAAATAAGGACAATGGTTAAATCTATCACACTCTGATAGTCCATTTTCTTAGGCTATTAAAAAATAATACAATCACAACCAAGTCCAATTAATAAAATTGGTCAAATATGTCATGCCCCAGTCCCAAAATACATAGGACTAGGACACGTAAGCATGCCAGCCACATGTATATGGCAACTCCAATATATGGAAACCATAACACATGCGTACGCTGAAATATGAATAACGATTCACAAGTGGTATAAAATATCTCAAGTCACAGGCATAATCTAAATCTCATCCACATGAATCATAAATAGATAAATAACCATTAGCTACGTATCTAGATCTCAATGTAAAGTATCTAATGATGGTAGTCGGATGGAAGCAAATCCACTACCGGACTAAAATATAGAATAGACAAGATAAATACAATATAAGAATATCAACTACCAATCACGAGCTCGAAGAGAAGTCCTCATCGCAATATACGTAGCAAGTCCGGATCTGCGCTCCTGCGAATACTCATGAACAATACACCTGGAAAGGGCCAGGCCCTCAGAGGGACATAACAAGATACATAAAAGCATGCCATAAAGTAAATACTATGAAAACTCAAGGGTGACCTAACCAGCTAAGTGAAATGCACTTTGAAGACAACCTTGGTACGAATGGGTAGGTGAAAGGTATAAAGCATAGCGTCGAGCCAGAGGCTAAGTATCTGGCATTAGCTGTAAACTGGATGCCAGATGTATATGCTGACTATATCACCGATCATGATAGCGTGCAGCTAGTAACCTCTGCCGGATGTATCGACAAGCATACACTCCCATAATCGGGCAACACTGATCCCATAACCGGGTAACATTGGCCCATAACCGAGTAACACTGAGGCTCACGGCCCCACAGTTTACTCTGAAACTGCGGCAACCAAATATCTGTCCCATACGCCTACTAATTGTCTTCCCCGCCCAATGATCTATGCGTGTTGTATCCACAACACGCAGTAGCTACTACACCGAGACAGAGTGCAAGTATCGGTGTCGTAACTCTGGCTCATAGTCTATCGTTAGAATGATAGTCCAACCTCACAACCAAACAAGGACAAGGATTGGACCCTCGTACTACAATAGTCTATGCTCCGACTACTAATAACTGCTAAGTCTCTAACATGCATTACTATTAGCAGTTATACTCTATCCGTCGTACGGCTTACACGTACGGGTGGCCAACCGCATACGCAAGTCCGTGCCCTATATGAGACTCACAACACGTGTAAGAAATGTGTCAAGGCCTGGGAAGTCATACCAATAACTCCACGACTTTATGTGGGTCTACTAGACACTAGGTCAGACACATGTCCTAACGTCAACGCCTCCGTTGACTGCACCCGAGTCTCTCTCGGACGCACATAGTTTAAGATAATAAACATGCAGCTAATAATACAGAATTTAAATAGTACAACAAGGCAAGGTATACTTGCCTGGCAAGAAGGATGCGTAGTGCCAATGACCTGCTCCCGAAGTCGCGCAGATAAATCTAACAGATCTCCGGGGTCAGCGTGCACAGGTACGGGAATCGGGGGTGACCGCTGCGGGTTGTCTGGCAAGGGTGACGGTCTATGATGAACACGAGGACGAGGGTGATTAGGTCAATGATGATGATTGTAATGGGGGTGATGATGATTACCATGGTGATGCCGATGAAACAATGATGGAATTTATGACTAACTGCTACCTACCCGCTACTTTGTAGCAAACGTCCCCCCCTTAACAAATAACAGCCCTTGTGAGCCACCTTGCTAGGGAAGCAAGTAGCAAACCCACTCACAGCAACACACAAGACCCCCCCCCCCACGGCTTAATAACCCGACCCACTTCTCCTCTCTCTCCCTTTCATATATATATATTTATTCTATTTATAAAACCCTAACCTAATCATCCAGACCCTCCTCTTCTCATCTAGACCTAGAGAGCGCCGCCACCGCAGCCGGAGAACCCCGCCAGGCCATCCAAACCAATCCCGACGACCGCGACCCCGTGCACTGCAGATTCCCATAGCGAGGTACCTGCTTTCCGGAGTTGTTACCCGTCGACTCGCGCAACCAAACGCCACCCCGTCTTCACCGGTATGCTCACCCCTTAACCCTCTTCCATATGTGTATGATCGTAGACCTCGAACAACATGAAACCCTAGGCAAAAATAGCGCCAAAGTTGGCGGAAACAGACTTAATCCTGGGATCGCAGAAAACTGTGGTGACCACCCATATTTCAGAGTTCGTATCTCCCACCACAGAGATCCAAATTCGATGATTCTTTTTGGTATGCGTAGACCACTTGACCTAATTTAATTTCTGTTAAATAAACCTAGATTATTAACTGCTGTAGATAGAATTAAATTTGTTGGAATACCCCACGAACCTACTTTTTCATATTTCTAAAAGTTGTGAAACGGAGCACGCCCCGCCAAATGGGACCGCCCCGCCGTGTACCAAGTGTACCAAACGGTACGTGCAGCGTAACCGGACACGTAAAAATTCACGAAAACTGATTTGGACGCGTGTCCGCGCCGGAATCAGCCCGTATCCGCGGACACACCCCGTGTCGCAACTTTTGTGAAAGTCGCACGCATTTTATGCACGCTCATCAGATTGCGACGAAACTTGCGCCACTGGACTCGTGGTAATGCGCTGGTCCTGTGACCCAATTTTTACGTAATTCTGAGACAGTTGACCAAGTCGCCAATTGGCAGGCCCCACAGTTGGCTTTTTGGACGAAAGTGTGTCCGGCTTATCGGAATCTACATTTGGACATACCGTTGGGCTCGTATTAACATCTAGAGTTTGTTTGACCTATAATTTGTCCTATTTAGAGACTGTTACCCTTGGCACATTTTTTGGTGCAAAGTGGGCCACACGTGGACCCCACTTTTACCCGAAATTATCGTTTTGCCCCTGTGTCTAAATTGGACGAAAGGAAAGTACTTTTTAGCTATTTTGCTTATTCTGGGAATGTTGGTGACATCTATTTCAGCATCCGGAGATATTTGTTCTGAGGCCGTAGCTTCTGATCCTGTGTGCTTGACTTCTGGACAGTACACCTTGCAGCTTTCTTACCAGGCAAGATACCTTGCCAATTTGCTTACAGTATTTTGCATGCTTAGTATATTTCTGTATATTTATTGCATTTTTGTATATTTCTTGCATGTGTAATTTTGTTTAAGCCATTACTATGTATTAGATATGTTGACACACACACATGGCACTTAGTATCATCGAGGACAATCATTAGGCGTATGGGCTTTTAACCACTCTGGTAAACCGTAGTAACTAGCACGCACTATGGTGGTCGTGTCCGATGGTCGCTACCCCCGAGGTATGTCGATTGATAGAGTCCGAGGGTTGCTACCCCAAAGGTATGTCGGCTGATGATGTCCACTGACGAGAGTGAGTTGTGAGGATTAGATCGAGTAGCCTACCCTTGCCCATACGTCGAAAAGTTGTCCTCATTTGCATTCATATAGATTGTCTTGTACAGCGTACTTATATATATTTTCAAACATTATGCATGTTCACTGTATTCAAATTGACTCGCTTTTCTGTATCTTGTTACATCCCTCTGAGGACCTGGTCCTCCGCCAGGTGTATCTATTCTTGAGTATTTGCAGGAGCACGGATTTGGATGGTTACATATGTTTCGAGGATGTCTTCTCTTCGAGGCCGTAGTCGTTAGCTGGTACTCATATATTGTGATTGTTGTGTTGCACTTTTCCATTCGAGTTGGTAGTGGATTTGTTTCCACCCAACTATCATCTTTAGATACTTCTTATTGAGATCTAGTTATATAGATGTTGGTTATTTATTTATATTAATTTTCTGTGGATGAGATTTAGACTGTACCTATATGACTTGTGATACATGTTATACCACTTGTGGATTGATATTCATATTAGAGCGTATGTGTGGATTTTGGTGTCCATATATTGGAGTTGCCATATCCATGCGGCTGGCATGCTTACGTGTTCATAGTCCTACGTATTCTGGGACTGGGGCGTGACAGTAATGGGGGTGATGATGATTACCATGGTGATGCCGATAGAACAATGATGGAATTTATGATAATGGTGGTGATGATAGGGATGACGGGGACGATATGGATGATGGTGATGGAGATGATACTAATGATAATGATGACTGTAGAAGCATAAAAAATACGCTGAGAAATTACACGCGTAAAACCCCCAACATGCAGGAAGCCTGCGTAAAACAGAGCTCCAACACTGGGTGGCATAAAAATATGACTTCAGAGCCATTGGCGTACAACAGAGCTTCAACGTTGGTCAGCATAAAATAGAGCCCCAGAACAACCCGCGTAAAGCAGTACTCCTAGACTGCTTCGGCGTAAAAAGGTTGCTATATCGCCACTCCGACGTAAACTAAGTCTGCTTTTAATGCAACGGGAAGTTGTACGAGGAACTCTTCATATTCCTCGAATGAACCTGTCAGACAAAACAGTAAACCTGACTCCTGACAAAGAGTACTGCACGACGATCGAGAGGACGACTGTAAGGATGATTCTGCACAGAGACCCAGACCATCGTTTAGTGACATAATCCTTGATATAAGACGTTGTTTACGCATTCAAGGAATACGCTGCCTATTTTACACAGGCAGAGATGAACTTTACGCTCAGGATGAGACAAAACCAACCGCCACGTCAAAAGCTGCTCTTCGTACAGAACTCGAGGCACGTCTCTACAGTTAATGCGCGAGATGGGGGCAGATCTCTGCATTTAATGCACGAGATTTGGTTCTACTTTTAACGACTAGGAGAGCTAAAATTAGGGTTAACATGCTCACGTCACTATCTCGGCATATTACGCCAAACCAGGATATTTTTAGCTATAGGAGTACGCCGTATGCTATCTCCTCGAAATACGCCAACCTGGCTATTTTCAACTATAGGAGTACGCCGTATGCTATCTCCTTGAAATACGCTAACTCAGGCTATATTTGCAAAGGTACGTGATAAAGCTACTTGGCCCAGAATACGCTCAAGATCTCAGTCAAGGAAGGATAATTGGCTATCTTTACGCTGGTTACCTATCCATGCAGTGTCAAGCTTTATGCAGAACTTGGCTTTTACGCCATCAAGACAGCTACTTGGCTTTTACGCCAACAAGACTGCTACTTGGCTTTTATGCCATCAGAACAGCTATTTGGCTTTTATGCCAACAAGATAACTATTTGGCTTTTACGCTAACGAGACAATTATTTGGCTTTTACGCCAACCTTCTCTACGCGAGGGGCAGTTACCTACGTGGCTTGCATGTCGTGATCTTCGATGAGCTATTATACGTGTTACCTCATAATGTGACACGCGTCACATGCAGATTCAGGAGATCATTCAGACGTGGGTAACAGTTACTATAACTGCCACGTAAAAGGTGCAGTTCTTTCCGCTGTTTGGTTTCTACGCCTACTGGTCAGTTACTGTGACCGAACTCTATAAATAGAGATCTCCGGCCATAGGAGACATGGGTGGAATTGAAGGGGGCACAATCGGAATCAGAGGAGATCATAAAGAGTACACATAGAGAGTGTTTATTGATTACTCTGACAACGAGAGTTCAATCCCTCCTGCAATCTTTGAAGCTTCTTCTTCTTCTACAGCACTTCTTCGTCATCGTGTGGTCCAAGGGACAAAGTGATCGACCGCAGATCAGACTCTCATAGCAATATTTCTCCAGAATTATTTTTTTGTACTTAACATCCTCGTATAGGATTAATTGTACTTCTTTTTCTTGTTTGTAAACAAAGAAAGGGTTTCGTATAAACCTACTCTCAATTTCTTTCGTTTACTATCAAACACAAGATGACGACTCTGCTGGGGACTACTTTTTCATCTGACGAGAAAGCCATTGCTCAACACGATGCTGTATCCGTCGGATCATTGAAGAAGACATTGGTCATCCAATTCGACAAATTGGCTTACGAAGACATGCTTCGAGCAGGGGGTAGCTCTCATTCCCTCTCTGTCCAGGCCAACAGGAAGCTGGGTAAAGTATGGATGCCCCGGACATCCTCTACCCTTCCTGCGGATTCTCCCTCTCTGATCAACAAGGTTGTGAAATCACGACCTATACGTTCTGTGCGTAAAAATCTGTCTCCCGTCTGTGACGTGGCAGACAAAGCTTCTGGCAATGCCCTAGTGCCAATCCAGAAGTCCAGAACGCGCTTTGTGCGTAAAACTTTGTCTCCCGTCTGTGACGTGGCAGACGAAATTTCTGATAAGGCCTCAGCGCCAATTCAGAAAATTCAAACGCGCCCCGCGCGTAAAACTTTGTCGCCTGTCTGTGACGTGGCAGACGAAATTTCTGACAAGGCCTCAGTGCCCGCCCAGAAAATTCAAACGCGCTTTGCGCGTAAAAATGCATCCGATGGACCCTTGGATCACATCAAGGGAAAACGTGTGGCGAATCTCCCGACCTCTAGAGTTGTACGCCACCAAGAGAAGTCTTTACCTGTAATATCCGGAGCACAGCTCGACGGGGGAGCACAGCGTTCAGAGCGGGGCTCGCTCAGCCTAATAGGGGTTGCTCTTGCTTGAGCAGTAGAGCGAGATGAGGAAGCGACCTTCTTTCCCTTAGCAGTGGAAGCTTGTTTAGGTGCCATGGCAAATCTGAGTTCTCAGGAAAGAGACGAAGAAGAAGGGTTCTTGGAAAGCAAGGGTTTTGTGAAGACAGATAAAGAGTTTCTCTCTCAAGACCTTGGGCTATTTATAGAGTTCGAATAACTCTTCGAATCCCTAACCAAATCCGATATTTAATATTCAGTTATGATTTGGGACCACGTCAGCCTATCATTTGAAAAAAGAAGATGAACAGTCAGTGATCCAGATTTTATGCGCAGAGCAGATCTATGATTTTACGCTCAGAGGTTACAAATCTACGGTTTTACGCTCAGAGGCTATAAATCTATGGTTTTACGCTCAGATGCTTTTACGCTCAGGAGCTTTTACGCTCAGAGGCTACAAACCTATGGTTTTACGCTCAGAGGCTACAAATCTATGATTCTACGCTCGAAAGCTACAGATGGCAAAGTACAAGGGTTTACGCAGAAAATGCTCCTTTTTTTGGCTACAAAACATTCCAAGTGCCTGAAACTCACAGAGATCAGCATTGAAGATGACTCTTCTTCTTGGGCCATTGGAAGTTCATCCGAAGTCCAGTCAGAATCTTTTTCAAAAGTTCAAATATGGCTTATTCGACAGACATTTCTCGCCCTTTTTCAAGGGATTTTTGGGAAACCATTCTTGAAGATGATGGTCTGAACAGAAAATTATTCGTATCAGAGAAGTGACAGTTCAGAAATTCTATGCGACTCCTCATCCAAAATAGCATGACAGTCTGGATCTTCAAAGACAACTTAATGCTAAAGAGCTTTATACACGTCTTCCGTTATACGTAAAAGACAGTACGAGATTAGATACTCTTTTATAATATTCGGCATAAAATTATTCAGACGTGCTGAAGCTGCACATTATCAGACTTCCTCACAGCAAATATGGCAAATCATCAGATGCGTAAAAGAAGACAAGTCTATTAATCATGATTACATATGATGGAAATCCAGTTTACAAAGGGTTTTTCATCTTCATGATTACATATGATAGAAATCCTTTTTCTACAAAGGGTTTCTCATTTTTATTTAAGATCACACCAAGAATCTGCTGTGCCAGGTTCTCATATTGGTGTAGATCTTTTTCGTCTTCTACAGCAGTTAATAGGCTTCCGCGGCCGATTAACAAGAAAATGATTAATGGCGGGAGGATACAAAACTGGGCATGTATCAATTATGCAAGCCCACCCTCCATACGCCATGGCAGGCATGCCCTAGAAATTGTGTTAGGGGTTCAGACCCAACACAATACTGGAAGACAGGGCCAAACTGTCTGCCTTCGTCCAGTGCCATAATGGGAGAAAATACAACTAATAAGCTATGTGGTCTAATGTAACCCTTCATCTCTCCTGGATGAATCGCCATATGAAATTGCTGATTATCCCGAGCAAAGAAAGCTATGATATCCTTCCATGATCCATCGTTGTAGAGGACATTTGCTCGAAGACGCTTCTTTTTACGGCTCCTTACATGCTGGAAGAACATGATCTTCTTCTTCCTCAGGTCATCCCAATGGATCTCGGTAACCATCTCTTTTGGTGAAGGAAGTGTGGAAAGACAGGTTCACTCACTTGCCTTTATATAGGCAGAAGAGAACACATCAAATTCCAACAAACTTCCTAAAATCTGCCGAAAAATCAGCCTCGCAGAACGAGTCAAATTTGACCGTTTCATGCTTCGTTCAAAGTGTTTCAAATTATGAGGAATTTGAAAACTTTGAAGGGGGTCTTGTAGAAGCATGAAAAATACGCTGGGGAATTACACGCGTAAAACCCCCAACATGCAGAAAGCCCGCGTAAAACAGAGCTCCAGCACTGGGTGGCGTAAAAACATAACTTCAGAGCCATTGGCGTACATCAGAGCTTAAATGTTGGTCAGCGTAAAACAGAGCTCCAGAATAACCCGCGTAAAGCAGTACTCCTAGACTGCTTCAACGTAAAAAGGTTGCTACATCGCCACTCCGGCGTAAACTAAGTCTGCTTTTAATGTAGCGAGAAGTTGTACGAGGAACTCTTCGTATTCCTCGAATGAACCTGTCAGACAAAATAGTGAACCTGACTCCTGACAAAAAGTACTGCACGACGATCGAGAGGATAACTGTAATGATGATTCTGCACAGAGACCCAGACCGTCGTTTAGTGACATAATCCTTGATATGAGACGTTGTTTACATATTCAAGGAATACGCTGCCTATTTTACACAGGCAGAGATGAGCTTTACGCTCAGGATGAGACAAAACCAGCCGCCACGTCAAAAGCTGCTCTTCGTACAGAACTCGAGGCACGTCTCTGTAGTTAATGGGCAAGATAGGGGCAGATCTCTGCATTTAATGCACGAGATTTGGTTCTAGTTTTAATGACTGGAAGAGCTAAAATTAGGGTTAACATGCTCATGTCACTATCTCGGCATATTACGCCAAACCAGGCTATTTTTAGCTATAGGAGTACGCCGTATGCTATCTCCTCGAAATACGCCAACCTTGCTATTTTCAACAATAGGAGTACGCCGTATGCTATCTCCTTGAAATACGCCAACTCAGGCTATATTTGCAAAGGTACGTGATAAAGCTACTTGGCCCAGAATACGCTCAAGACCTCAGTCAAGGAAGGATAATTGGCTATCTTTACGCTGGTTATCTATCCATGCAGCATCAAGCTTTACGCAGAACTTGGCTTTTACGCCATCAAGACAGCTACTTGGCTTTTATGCCAACAAGACAGCTACTTGGCTTTTACGCCATCAGAACAGCTATTTGGCTTTTACGCCAACAAGATAACTATTTGGTTTTTATGCTAACGAGACAGTTATTTGGCTTTTACGCCAACCTTCTCTATGCGAGGGGCAGTTACCTACGTGGCTTGCATGCCGTAATCTTCGATGAGCTATTATACGCGTTACCTCGTAATGGGACACGTGTCACATGCAGATTCAGGAGATCATTCAAACGTGGGTAGCAGTTACTATAACTGCCGCATAAAAGGTGCAGTTCTTTCCGTTGTTCGGTTTCTACGCCTACTGGTCAGTTACTGTGACCGAACTCTATAAATAGAGATCTCCTGCCACAGGAGACAGGGGTGGAATTGAAGGGGGCATAATCGGAATCAGAGGAGATCATAGAGAGTACACATAGAGAGTGTTTATTGATTACTCCGACAACGAGAGTTCAATCCCTCCTGCAATCTTTGAAGCTTCTTCTTCTTCTACAGCACTTCTTCATCATCGTGTGGTCCAAGGGACAAAGTGATCGACCATAGATCAGACTCCCATAGCAATATTTCCCCAGAATTATTTTTTTGTACTTAGCATCCTCGTATAGGATTAATTGTACTTCTTTTTCTTGTTTGTAAACAAAGAAAGGGTTTCGTATAAACCTACTCTCAATTTCTTTCGTTTATTATCAAACACAATGACGACAATAATGAGATGATGATGATGGCAATAATGACACGATGATGATTATATTGATGAGATGATGACGATAATGAGATGATGATGATTATATGGATGAGGACGATAGGGATGATGATAATGTTGATGATCATGATGATGGGGATGATGACGATGTCGGTGACGATGGCGATGGTGATGACGAAGATGACGAGGGCGATGGTGATGATGACGATGATGATAATGGTGTTGATGTTTGTAATGGTGGTGGTGTTGATAATGTAGGTGGTGGTAGTGATAATGTAGGTGGTGGTGGTGATAATGTAGTTGGTGGTGACTGAACTCCGGCCAGGGGTCCGGCCAAGGAGGAGGAGCTCAGGCCAGGGAAGGGAAGTAGAAGAGAAGGAGGAGCTCAGGGGGTTGTGGGGGTGGTCGAGGCCAGCGGAGGCTCGGGGAGATCCGGCCAGTGGGGGAGGGATGTCCGGCCGAAGGAGGACAGGGACACAGGGAGGACATGGATACAGGGAGGAGGAGGGAGTTCAGGCCTGTTGGGGAGGGGAGCACAGGGAGCAGAGAGGTGGCCCGGTGCTGCTCCGGCCATGCTCGGGCAGCCGTGGCGAGGTCGAGCAGGGAGGAAGGAGGTCGAGGAGAAGCAATGCTGCGGTGATGTAGTCGTCGTGGACGGTGTCTGGGATGTCCGACGGGGTGTGGGCCATCATCGAAGGGAGGAGGAAGACGGAGGAAGATAGTGGGCAGTGGTGGTTGCTCAGCGCTGTGGGGGGTTCAACAACGGTCGAGGTCGGAATCTGCTGTGTCTCGGTGGAGGAGATACAGACAGGGCTTCAGGCTCCGACGGTCAGGCTGGGGAGGTGGACGGAGGACAGAGGTGAAGTGCTGGCGGTGTAGTCGACGAGAGGGGAGGAGAACGGGTTGGCGAGGTGGAGACGATGGTGGTGATGGTCGAGGAGGAACGACGGTTGAGGGTGGTCGGCTCGGGGAGTCGGGTGATGGTCGAGTTCAGTTGCGGTATTGCCGACTCCGGTTGAACGGGTGGACGGGGAAGAAAACAGGGAGATCTGGGCTCCGGTCGGCTGTTAGGGGCTGATCCGGCCGGCGCAGGCCAGGCAAGAGGAAGGGGGTGCTGAACAGTATAGGGAAGAAAGGTCGGCTAGGTTAGAGATGGGTTTGGGTTTTCCAATGAATAATAAAAAGGAGAAAAGTTTGTATTTATATACATGTGAACTAGGGTTTTGTTGACCTAGGAGTGGGCTTGGTCAACACCTCCTTGGGGTTGGGCCTTGGGCTCTCATGGGGATGTTATGGAGGGCTATAAATTACATTTATTTAAATGGAATGTCTAGGATTAGATGAGGGCCGAGGTTGCGCGCTGTTGTGTTTGATAATAAACGAAAGAAATGAAACTAGGTTATACAAAACCCTTCCTTTAGTTTACAAACAAGAAGTACAATTAATCCTATACGAGGATGTTAAGTACAAAATTTAATCTAGATAAATATTGCTATAGGAGTCTGATCTGCGGTCGATCACTTTGTCCCTTGGACCACACGATGATGAAGAAGTGCTATAGAAGAAGGAATAGCTTCAAAGATTGTAAGAGGGAGTGGATGCTTGGTGCCAAAATTGTCGATCACTACTCTCTGTCTGTACTCCTCTCTCTTTAATTCTTCGACCTTGTTTTTCGACCTCTGTTCTCCGAGTTTTCGACCTTGGACCTCCGTGGACGGAGGTCTCTATTTATAAGGTTTAGTGACAGTAACCGTCCAGTCGACGTAGAAGCCGGACAGTGGAGAGTGTGGCACTTTTTATGCGGCGGTTATAATAACTGCCACCCACGTATAAATGATCTTCTGAATATGCGTGTGACGCGTGTCCCATGATGAGGTAACGCATATAACTGCTGCAAAGATCATGGCATGCAAGCCACGTAGGTAACTGCCCCTCGCGTAGAAAAGGTTGGCGCAGAAGCCAATGACTGTCACCATGGCGTAGAAGCCAAATAGTTGTCAAACTGGCGTAGAAGCCAGGTAGGCGTAGAAGCCCAGTAGGCATAGAAGCCCAATAGCTGACATATAGGCATAGAAGCCCAATAGCTGTCAGGTTGGCGTAGAAGCTAGGTGCTGCATGGATAGGTAGCTAGGGTAAAAGATAGCCGATCCTCCTTCCTTGACTGAGGTCTTGAGCGTATTCTAGACAAAATAGCCTTATCACGTACCAATACAAATGTAGCCTGAGTTGGCGTATTCTGAGGAGATAGCATACGGCGTAATCCTATAGATAAAAATAGCCAGGTTGACGTATTTCAAGGAGATAGCGTATAGCGTGCTCCTATAGCTGAAAATAGCCTGATGGCGTAATATGCAGAGGTGATGATGTGGATGTATTAGTCATAATTATGGCTCACCCAGTCTTTGAAAATAAAACAAAATCTCATGCATTAAATGCAGAGATCTGCCCCCATCACGCGCATTAACTGCAGAGACGTGCCTCGAGCTCTGTACGAAGAGCAGCTTTTGACGTGACGGTTTGTTTCGTCTTCTGCTGAGCGTAAAAGCTCGCATATGCCTGTATAAAACTAGGAAGCGTATTCCCTTGAGTGCGTAAAAGCAATTTGTATCAAGGAAATGTCACTAAATGACGGTCTGGGTCTCTGTGCCGAACCATCATTACAGCCGTCGTCTGGATATTTGTGCAGTACTCTTTGTCAGGAGTCAGGTTCACTGCATGATCTGACATGTTCATTCGAGGAATACGAAGAGTTCCTTGTACACTCCCATACTGCATAAAAAGCAGATGGGTTTTACGCCATAAAGGTGAGGTAGCAACCTTTTTACGCTGAAGCAGTCTGAAATACTGCATTACGCGTGTTGTTCTGGAGCTACATTTTATGCTGTACTAGCTTTGAAGCTCTACTGTACGCCAATGGCTCTGAAGTCATGTCTTACGCCACACAGTGCTGAAACTCTGTTTTACGTGGGTTTCCTGCATACTACGTATAACTCTGCAGCGTATTTTTCATGCTTCTACAAGACCCCCTTCAAAGTTTTCAAATTTCTCATAATTTGTAACACTTTGAATAAAGCATGAAACGGTCAAGTCTGACTCGCTCCTCGAGGCTGATTTCTCGGTAAATATTTAGGGATTTGTTAGGATTTGGTGTGATCTCTTTTGCCTATATAAAGGCTGATGAGTTAACCTGTTCTTCCCATATTTCCTTTACCACACAGAGATGGTTGCCGAGGTTCGTCTTGCTGACCTGAGGAAGAAGAAGATCATGTTCTTCCAGCATGTAAGGAGCCAAAAAAGAAGGCGTCTTCGAGTAAATATCCTCTACAACGATGGATCATGGAAGGATATCATAGCTTCCTTTGCTCGGGATGATCAGCAATTTCATATGGCGATTCGTCCAGGAGAGAGGAAGGGTCACATTCGACCACACAACTTGCAAGCTGTATTTTCTCTCGTTACGACGGTGGACGAGGGCAGACAAACTGGCTATGTCTTCCAGTATTGAGTTGGGTCTGAATCCCAACTCAATCTGTCATGGCGTACGGAGGGTGGGCTCTTGAATAATTTATACATGCCCAGTTTTGTATCCTTTCGCCATTAATCATTTTTTTGTTAATCGGTCGCGGAAATCGACTAACTGCTGAAGAAGACAAAAAAGATCTCCACCAATACGAGAACCTGACAGAACAGACTCTTGTCGTGATCCTAAGTAAAAATGAGGAACCCTTGGTAGAACAAGGATTCCCATCATATGTAATCATGAAGATGAAAAAACCCTTTGTAGATTGGATTTCCATCATATGTAATCATGATTATTAAAATTGTCTTCTTTTACGCATCTGATGATTTGCCATATTTTGCTGTGATAAAGTCTGAATATGTGCAGCTTCGACACGTCTGAATAACTTTATACCGACTCTGATAAAAAGAGTATCTGGTCTCGTCCCGTCTTTTACGCGTAACTGAAGACGCGTAGAAAGCTGCTTAGCATTTAAGTCGAATATTCGAACTATCCTGCTGTTTTGAACGAGGAATTACATAGAATTCTGAACTGTCACTTCTCTGATAAAAAGAATTCTTGTTCAGGCCATCATCTTCAAGAATGATTTCTCGAAAATCCCTTGAAATAGGGCAAGAAATGGCTGTCAAAACTGACCACGCTTGAACTGTAGAGAAAATATTCTGACTGGATTTTGGATGAACTTCCAATCGACACAAGAAGAAGAGTCATTTTCAATGCTGAACTCTGTATGTATTGGGTACTTGGGATAATTTGAGGCCAAGAAGGAGCATCTTCTGCATAAACCCTTGTAATTGACCGTCTTGAGATTTGTTCAGATATACGCATACTCTGGCCTGCATATTTTCAGATATCCGGAAAGTCATAGATCCGTAATATAGATGAGCATAAAATCATAGGTTTGTAGCCTCTCGAGCGTAAAAGCTGCTGAGCGTAAAAAGCATCCGGGCGTAAAACCGTAGATTTATAGCCTCTAAAAAGAAAACTTCCGAGCGTGAAGTCGTAGATTTGTCGCCTCTGAGCGTAAAAAGCTTCTGAGCGTGAAATCATAGATTTGTAGCCTCTGAGCGTGAAGTCGTAGATTTGTAGTCTCTCGAGCGTAAAAGCTACCGAGCGTAAAAGTATCCGGACGTAAAAACCGTAGACTTATAGCCTCTGAGCGTAAAACCGTAGATTTGTAGCCTCTTGAGCGTAAAATCTCCTTAGCATAAAATCACGAATCTGCTCTGCACGAACAACTTTTTGAATTCACTGACTGTCCGTCTTCCCTAAATGATCGGCTGACGTAGTCCCCAATCATAACAGAATATTAAATATTGGATTTGGTTAGGGATTCGAAGAGTTTATCTGAACTCTATAAATACCCCAAGGCCTTCAGAGAAGAAACTCTTCATCTGTCTTTTGCAAAAACTTCCGTCTCTTTGAGAACTCTTCTTCGTCTCTTCTTTTGAGAATTCTGAATTTTAGCAATGGCACCGAAACAACCTTCCACCACTAAGGGAAAGAAAGCTGCCTCCTCTTCTCGCTCCTCTGCTCAAGCACGAGCGACTCCCATTGGGCGGAGCAAACCTCGCTCTGAACAAAGTGTCCCACCGTCAAGCTGTGCACCGGGCGTTATAGGTAAAGCTTTTGGGACGACAAAAACGAAGAAAACCCTTCGCACACGTTGTACGTGAACGCGCTAGGTTATCTTCTGTGCTGAGAGCCTCTTCGAGGAAGATGATGCACAGAGATGTTTTATCATTTACGCCCATATTCCTAATGTGTCAGCGTAAAAACTCCATATTTTCGCAGTCTGGCGTAAAAGCTTTGACTGTCGAAATTTGGCGTATACTACAAATTTTGGGTGTTACGCTCTGGATAAAAATTCTAGCGTAATAACTCAAATTTTGGCAGTCTGGCGTAAAACACAGACTGTCAGATTTTTGTGTATACTGCCAATCTTGAATTTTGCGTCTAGAAATAAGTTCCAGCGCAAGTTTTTATAGTCTTGGCGTAAAAGCACAGACTGTTGATCTTTGGCATAAGCTGCAAGACTGTAATGTCTAGTATAGAAACTGACATATTCTTCTTGCATTTTGTAGTTAACTTGCAGATACCTCCGTTGGCTGAGGTGATGGGTTCTGCTGCTGGGATGCTGAACTCCAATTACTTGGAGGATTTGTCCCATGTGACATTCCCTATTTCTGGAACCCAAATCCTGAAGGAAGGGAAATTCTGATATCGTCTCAGAGAGAACGGATGCTATTGAGTATGATCAACGGGGAGCCCCTGACGTATATAGATGGGGATAAATATATAAAACCAGCTTTCCTATTCGGGGATATGATTGATAAACAATCCCAGATGAAGCCCAAGAAGGAGAGCTGGGTTTTTACTGCTGGGGGCATGGTCATGTACCTGCCCAGGATGCCGAGAGATTATCCTATCTCAGCATTATTCCATTCCACGCATCCCAAGAGGATGTCGTGGACCCTGACCCCTAATCTTCATGGCCAACCGGGGAAGATATTTTATCAGAAAGGATCAGACCAAGGATTATTTGTGAGTCGCCCTTCAGGCCCTGTAATACCTTTCAGGGGATTATTTCCGGGCAGTGTCCCGAGTGAAGACACTTCACTGCTCCAACCAGTCCAATTACTGACTTTTTACAATGACTTCATGGGGCATGGAGGAGTATACCCCAAGGTTAATCCTCGGACCAATGGGTGGCTTACCCCTTCAAATCTTCGATGGGCTCGTTTAGCTGCCTGGGCTTGAAAGCATTTTCAGACGGAGCTGGAGAGCATTGGTCTGTTCGCGGCTGTGAGTGCTACCAGTATTGGGCTGCCTCCCAATTCCAACCTATTTTTGGCTTTGATGGAGTGGTATATCTCGTTCACTAGGACTTTTGCCACTCCGCTAGGGGAGTTGGGATTGGCCCTTCACGAGATGGCAGAGATTTCAAGACTGCCAATGGGGGATACTCCTTATGATGAGTATGTTCCCATAAACAGGGAGCTGGAGGATACAAACCCTCGGGTGGTGGCAGTGTACCAGGAACTAATGAGCCATTATCTTGCGTGCACCACCTTTTATAATGAGCCATCTGATTTGGCTCATACCAAGAAGTTGGCGTCCTATCTCTTCTTTCATCATGCCAGAGATGCTAAGCCAGGCAAAGTTGTGGATAGCAGGGATAAGCCTTTGAAATTTCTGAGCGTGCTCAATGCTCAAATAGTCGATGATCTTATTAAAGACGTTGGGGCTTCAGATCAAGTTCTCGATGAAGGGATAGGGAATTATCATGCAGGCACTAAAGCCTATAGTTATATGAGTCATTATCGCAGGCCTCTGTCAAGGGAAGCTCAACTGGCTGGCTTCCTCTCTGTATGGCTCCGCCGATTGGTAGTACCTGGCATTGCATCTTCGGATCACATTCACTGTAACACCTTATGGCCTACAGTGTATTTTGTGTTTGGGGCAAGACTGGGCCTGCTCCCTGCCATGGTATGCCGGATACAAGCTGGCCTGAGGGCCATTACTGATGGGCTGCTTGCCGACGAAACACGGTGTGACAGCTTTCCCAGGGTAGAATTACCGTTCTTGTATCTGATGGGATGGTTAATTCTTCATAACCCCAGGGTGATGTCTCCCGGCTCTGCCAGTAATTCGGGGAATAATTTCTTGTTGAATTACAAGAATTCTACCTGGAACGTGACCACCGTCGTAGACTGTCGGCGAGCATTAAATTTTGCTCATAGCTGGAAGCTCTTCTGTATCGTCCCCACTGTACATATCAATCAACAGGGGATGAGACTTCAGGACTCAGGTGAAGGGAAGACCGTTCTTTCTCCTGAAGCTTTTTACTGGTTGGTCTGTATTAGACCTTCCCATTTGTTGTACAGAAGTGAAGACCATTATTTCTTGGAGCCCTACCTGTCTAGTCGGTTTGCCAGGCAGTTTGGGTATGACCAATTGTCCGTGGGAAATGCCATCACCAGCTTCAGGTCCAGAGGTGGACTTATTGATGGAGCGAGAGGATCGCGGTACTTCATAATGGGTTGTACTGGAGCAACCTTTACTGTGCCCGCGACTTCTCTCTCTATGGAGTTGCGCATCCTCCATTCGTACGCCCAGTTTTATGTGGCCATCAATACCTTCCATCGCGATTTTGATATGCGTGAAAGTTTTAGGAAGCCACCTCATAAGTCCGCTGGAAGAGAGGTAATCCCATCAGTTTCCTCCGACGAGGGTGAAGACTCTGTCGATCCAGATGAGTTTTTGCTGACAGTACCGAGGGCGTAATACCTCCGCCTGCAGATCCCCTTATTATCCCCAGTAAGCGAAGGTCTCTTATTCTGAAGGAGACTTTCCCTCGCAAGAAAAAGAAGACTGTTAGTGGTCCTATCAGGACTTCCAGCCCTGAGGCTCCTAGGAGTGAACCTGTTGTTTCCCCTGTTGGGGATAAACTTTTGACTAGAGTTCCTTCGCCTATTATAGAGGGAACCTCCACAGTTCCTGCTGGCAGTGCCGGAGATTCCTTGCTCGAGGCTGCTGTCGCTGCTACCGCTTCAGGTAGTGCTACGAGATCGCCTTTGAGGCCGAGCAAAATAAGAATATCTTTATCTGGACCAGTAACGGGAGTAACCCCTGCCGCGCCTGTAAGTATATTCAGCGAGATTCTACCCGATGAGCCTCGAGTGGATCTTGGTGAAGACCTGGAAGAATACCTGCCAGTGTCAGTTGGCACACCCCCTTCTCCAGGTATGACAGCTCGCTTAGCATCATTAAGAAATGATTTAGCTGTACTGGCTGCAGACGCGACATATATACCATCGGCCATGGGTAAATGTTATTTTTTTTATGCCTCTCTTAGAAAAATTAACATCATGTTGATATTAACTTTCTCTTGTCTTCTTTTCAGGGGAAGACATCTACGGGGAGAGCAGCGTCGACCCAACTTTTGGCTTTGTTGCAGCTCCTGCCGATGACACGGAGGTGCCCGACTTTGAAGAGGAAACATTTTCGGGTGCCGGCTCGCCCAATACAGTCCCGATATCTCCAAAGGAGGATGAGCCTGTCATCACGACTATGCCTCTTTTGAGTACATCAGCCGCTTCGACCGTTGTTGGTGCCTCTACTTTTGTCGCGCCATCTACTGAAGCGACGACTGTGATGACACCCTCTGCAGTCGTTCCCGGAAGGGGATTCGCCGATATTGCAGCCACTCCCAGCGTCCATTCGGATCTCGCCATGCTAATTGAGCAGTATACTAGTATTTTCTATACCACTTTGAAAGCGATGATATCAATGGTGCTGGAGAAGAATCTAGGCTTCGAGGCTCTGAGGAGGTCCTCCCAGTTTGCGATAGCGCCGATCAGAGATTTTAACGACGCTGGGAGAGCTGATGCACTGGAGCAGATAGTAAATGGTTTGGAACAACCCATTAACAATTATTTGCAACTATCCCAGGGCAGCATTGATGACCTGATTCAGGCTGAATATGACTCTTTGACTGCGAGGCTTGTTGGGGAGATGGAAACTCTGAGCAAGTCCATCGAGGCTCAACAGAAAGAGATGAATGAAGAGCATACCGTATTGGAGTATGTCATTCCCCAGCTGGCCAAGTGCGAGGCCGAATATGAGGAAGAGGCAGCGAGGGTCCGCAAATTGGAAGACGACCTCGCTAAGGCCAAGGAGAGGGCTCTCTCTTTGTCGGCAACTCGAGATATGTTGAAGGACCGAAGGAAAGCGGCTCATCAGAACCTGGCACATGCAGGTATTACCCATGCCGGTTTTGTACATGCTCGGTCTGAACTGTCTGCCTTAAACAATGAGGAGGCAAGGTTAGAGCGGGCTCACGCTACAGTTTTGAGTTCCAGGAATGAGAGAATGGCCTCTCTGGCGCAGCAGTTCCGTGATTTGACTGCTCCTCCCAAATGATGTACCTTTTGCTTTTATATGTAATTTGCTCTTTCTGGAGATAATAAAGAGACTTTATCTGACTTTGGGGACCCATCATTTTTGAATATAAATGACAGGCTAGGGTGAAAGTGATATCAGAGGTAATATGGACGTGATAGACTTTCGGTAAGCTTCAGCTGGACATATCTATTCAGAGGTTATATGGACATGATAGAATATGATCCAACTAAAATTTGTACACAAAATACTATCAGAGGTAATATGGACGTGATAGGTTTTGATGTTCCAAATTAGTTAAACATATCTATTCAGAGGTTATATGGACATGATAGAATATGATCAAACTAGTTCTTTGGACGTAGTGTTGTCAGAATGAGATCTCCACCATACTCCGTTTGAGCAAAGGAGATTAAGCATAGTACCTCTTCAGGAATTTGCTGTTGATAGGAGCCATTAATAAGTCTCCATTAGGCTTGGCTAATCTGTAAGCGCCGTTTGATAATGTCGTCTCGATCACATAAGGGCCCTCCCATTTGGGCTGGAATTCGCCCTTACTCTTGTGAGTAATGACCATTGGCCTTTTTACAGCTAAAACTAGCTCGCCAACTTTGAACACTCTTTTCTTCACTTTTTGATTAAAAGCTTTGGAAATACGTGCCTGGTAGAACGCAATGCGTTGTTGAACTAGGAGGCATTTCTCGTCTAATCCTTCTAGCTCTTGAAGCCATAATCGATCATTATTTTCCTGAGTCAACTCATTAGCTACTGCTATTCTGAGTGATGGAATTTGGATTTCAATGGGGAAAACTGCTTCACTTCCGTATACTAATGAGAATGGGGTACAACCCGTCGGCGCACGTACCGTTATGCGGTATGCCCAGAGACATTCTCCTAGCTTCTCGTTCCAATCTCTTTTGTTCGAAGAAATAATTTTTTTCACGAGTTAGATGATGGTTTTGTTGAAAGCTTCCGCCAAACCATTAGCAGTAGGATTGTATGCTGTAGAGGCCATATTTTGTATCCGATTTTTATCGCAAAATCGATGAAACGCTTGGCTGATGAATTGAGGCCCATTGTTATGAATTATCCTTCGGGGTGTCCCGAAGCGATAAATGACATGATGCTTGATGATGCTGATCATGTTGGATGTCTTCACCTCAACAAGAGGGATTGTCTCTGCCCATTTGGAGAAATAATCCATGATGGCCAATATGAATCGATGACCTCTAGAAGAAGACAGGTGAATAGGACCAATGATATCCACACCCCATGCTTCGAAAGGCCAGGATGTAACCGTATGATGTAAATATTCAGAAGGCTGATGTATAAAATCTGCATGAACCTGACAAGCTTTGCATTATCTTGCATATTTTATTGTATCTGTGATCATAGTAGGCCAGTAATAGCCCATCCTCCTAATACGATCCTGTAGCTTAGGACGGGTTGATGTGCTCCGCATACGCCATCGTGAGCTTCACGGATAATCCGCTGTGCCTCATCATCGGAGAGATATCGTAATAGCAGTTCGTCATAAGTTCGACGATATAGACATTGTGAAGACGCATCAAAATAGAAGCGTAATGATCGTCTTTTGATGGATACTGCTTCTTTAGGATCCTCCGGTAAGATTCCGTATGCCACGAAATCTATAAAGGGATTTCTCCAGTCTCTCTTGGAAGGATTTGTGTTCACAGCGTAGCTGCATTCTATGTGAAAGTTGTTTTTTACATAGAATAAATCTCTGTTCAGAAGGATCATCGAATTCTGCCTTCTTATAGGAGTAGCTAAATCTGCAGCTAGACTGGCCAGGGCATCAGCTTCCAGATTCTGAGATCGAGGCACATGCTCTAGGAAGAACCCTTTGAAAGACATGGCTATCTCGATCGTTGCTTGGTGATAAGGAATGAGGTCTGCATTACGGACTTCATATATTCCTCTGACTTTATTGGCGATCAGCAGAGAATCACCGAAAGCTTCCAGATATTCGACGTCCAATTCTTTAGCGACTTGGAGCCCGATGAGTAGAGCGTTATACTCTGCCACATTGTTAGAGCAAGGCTCGCTAAGAGAATATGCTCGATAGATGACGAGTTTATCATGAGTGACCAGGACAATTCCTACTCCTGAAACCACGTTTCCCCTGGGACCAGTTCTGGAGGCACCATCGAAGAATTGCTGCCATGTATCACTTTCCATTGCGGAATTACATTCTGCAACTTCGTCGAGAATGTCCTCGTATAATCTGGAGGTTTCCGAAATCGGATGAGCAGCTAGGAAATCAGCCAATGCTTGGCCTTTGATGGACTTCTGAGGGACGTACACCATATCATACGGTGTTAATAACATCGCCCAAGTCGCGAGTCGGGAATTAAGAATGCTTGGCTTGTTCATCAATACCCGAAGAGGATTAATCCTAGAGATGATATGAATAGTCTGGCCTGTGACGTAATGTCGCATTTTCTGAATGGCGAACATTAGGGCTAAGCATTCTTTTTATACTGGATTGTACCGGTGTTCAGCTCCGACCATCATCCTGCTTAAATAGTAGATAGCCTGTTCATGACCCTCATCGTTCTTCTGTGCGAGGAGAGCTCCCATAGAATGATCCATTGCTCGAATATATAGCAAAAATGGTCTTCCCATGACGGGAGGCACCAGAACTGGAGGATTAGTGAGGTAGCATTTGATATCATTAAACGCTTGCTGACAGGCTTCGTCCCATACGAAGGATACACCTTTCTTCATGAGACGAGAAAAAGGCTGACACCTCCCAGAGAGGTTGGATATGAATCTCCGGATATAAGCCAGACGACCTTGAAATCCCCTGAGTTCTCTCAGATTACGGGGTGGTCGCATTTCTAAGATGGCCTTGACTTTATCAGGGTCCACTTGAATGCCTTTAGCGGTAATGACAAATCCCAGGAATTTGCCACTGGATACACCAAGAAAGAACTTTGTATGATTCATTTTGAGTTGATGTTGGCGCATCAACTTAAACACTGTCTTCAAGTCTTGGATGTGATTATCCTTGATGCGGCTTTTGACAGCTATATCGTCTACGTAACATTCTACTATTTTGCGTAAATGCTCATGGAATATGTTACTCATAGCTCGTTGGTACGTAGCCCCGACATTCTTCAGTCCGAAGGGCATGACCGTATAGCAATATACCCCCAATGGTGTCCGAAAGGCAGTATACTTTTCGTCTTCAGGATGCATCTTGATTTGGTTGTATCCTGAAAATCCGTCCATGAAAGACATGCGCTCAAAACCGCACGTATTATCGATCATGACGTCTGTAATGGGAATAGGAAACTCATCCTTGGGGCAGGCTGCATTCAGATCTCGGTAATCGATGCAGACACATATTTTCCCACTTTTCTTCATGACTGGAACAACATTGGCGACCCAGTCAGGATATTATTCTTTCCGGATGAAGCCACAGGCTATCAACTTCTTGATTTCAGCTTCGATGGCGTCCATCATATCCGGACGAAATCGGCGTTGATGTTGCTTCACAGGCTTCGAATTGGGCAATATATTGAGTTTATGAGTAGCCACTTTTGGATCAAGACCTGGCATATCCTCGTAATTCCACGCAAAGACGTCGATATATTCTTTTATCAGCTGGATTATTTCTTCCCTTTTTTCTTCGGAAAGATTGTTACTGATAAATATCGACTTTGGCGAAAGTTCATCCCCAACGCCAATTTGGATAACTTTATCTTCAGTAGGAGTTTCTCTCTGCTCGAACCGGAGTTCCTATTGCATATCCATTTGCTGAGCCCAAGAGTCATTCTCAAATGGTTCAGATTCTTGCTCGTCTGCTTCGAGGGAATCTGTTAATACCAATTTACTGATAATGCTCGTTAGAGATCACCAGATGAGCCGGAGGACGACGAGCTATCTTGAGAAGAGGAAAAGATATCCTCATTTGACTCAGAAGTTGCAAGGGAGGTGGTATACCCTAACCCAAAATGAGTTCGTTGACAGTAGGGATCACCGTGCAATGGCATTCTCCTGCCTTTCCCGTAGTTAAGACATGGTTCCAGCTTCAAATCATAACCCATACATTGCATAATCTTCAAAGCTTGCGGGCTATATCTGTAAACTTGTATTTTACCAGCATCGTCATTGGGAGAGTCTTCTTGTATAGTCGATTTATTGCGCATGAGACCGAAGACTATTGGATGCTGACTGCTGCGAGTAGGCGGAACAATAAAGATAGAATCCTCATGTGGCCCATATGTCGTGATGATATTAGATGGTGACGCTACTTCCCACACATACGGATGATAGGAATCTATAGCTTTCAAGAATTTTTGTGCTATAGGTTCTATATCGTTATGGGAAGAGGATTCCTGATTTGGAATTTGAGCGTCAATGTACTGGAGAAGAGGATCTTTATTATCGTCAGAAACCACGTTCCTGGTTATATTTACATCAGTCGGCTGCTTGTTACGCCGAAGGTTGATGACCAAAGGTGGAGGCTTCTGGTTCAAAGTGATCACTAGAGGATCTCCTCCTTTTCCTGACTTGGTTTTGTTCAGGTGGATAGCCATGGGTTCCATGACTTTTGGACGAGTAGTTCGCCCTTTCACCTTAATTGACAGGGGTTGCTCGGCAGAGGGTTCTTCTAGCTCCCAGTGGGATTCCTCCTCTGTCTTGCCTGACACTTCCTCCATATAGTCTTGGGTGTATAACATGGCATTGGAGTAGTAGGATTCTACTCCTTTAAATGGGTTAAGATCAGCAAACTCTGTTTGTACTGTTCCTTGGGCATCTACATATTTGAAGCATTGATATAGAGTCGAAGGAACGATGTTGTGATCGTGGATCCATGGTCTGCCCAGCAGAATGTTGTAGGATACCTCTGAATCAATGACATAGCATGTAGCCACTGATCTGAGGTCGTCAATCTGGATCCTCAGACGAATCTTCCCCAACGGCTTACTTTTTTTGGCGTTGAAGCCCACGATTGTAGTGGTGGTGTAAGCCAATTCACTGGTAGGAATCCTCAGCGGTCTAAGTAGACTATGAGGAATGATACTGATCGATGATACCGGATCTATGTAAGTCCGGTCAACCTCCATGGAACCGACATATCCGGTGTAATAGAGGGGTCTGTCATGCTTGTTATGTTTCAACAGCATGTCATCTTGGGTGAAAGTGATATTTGGGACCACCTCCATCACACTATGGCATTGAGGATATGCCACAGGTTCTTTATCAGGGGACTTGAGCTGGATCAAGTATGCATTCGCCTGCATTAATGCTTCACTCAGGGCTTGACGAGTGTCTTTAGAGAGACTGACTAGTTCAAAAATGGACAATCTGGCTGGTGTATTAGCCAACTGGGCCAGGATGTCGAAGTTATATGGCTTCTCCAAACCCTTGTTTTGAGTATTCTTTAAAGGTTTATCAAAGCGCACTTCTTTTTGCTTGCCCTTGTCCGGCGAAGTTGGTCTAGAAGGACCGGCCTCTGGTATAACAGGTTCCGATTCTGAAGGCTTGGCAGCTGAAGTATCTGCTGTTGCTTCTTCCTGACTTCCTCCATAGTCCTTGAGGTAGGCTTTCCCTGAATGGGTTCCAGTAGCCAAAATCTCTTCTTCTGATGTCGAGGATATCGCAACCATATGACATGGTTTACATTTCGAGTTCTTTTTAGACAGCTTTAGCAGCTTGAGTCTCTTCCTCGATCTCTGACACCAGATCTGGATGAACCCACATAATCTCTCCACGCTGTGTAGTTAGGGGTACCAAGTCATGATTTTGACCCCTGGCTGGAGGGAGATTAACAATGTTCATCGTTGTCCGGGAAATGGGTACAATACCATTCGAAACTTCTTGAGGAGGCAGATTGCCAAATTGAAGAGAGATCATGTTGGCTGTGACCGTCTTCTCGCTATTGCGCAGAGTGATGGCCTTAGCATCGATCAACTCCTGGATTTTCCTCTTTAGTACATAACACGCCTTTGTGGGGTGATGTATGTACCTATGGAAAATACAATACTTGGGGTTATTGGTATTGCCGACTTCATTAGACCGCTTTACCTCAGGGAGGGTAATCTTGCCGCTTTTGACGAGACACTCGAATATGCTCGGGATATCGTCGTCGTCAAAAGAGTATACTTCAATGGGCCTGGAAGTCCCAGGTTTCGTCTGTGTGGTTGTCGCAGTCTTTTGCCTGGACGTATTGATCGCCAGAGCTTCTTTTCCTTTGGAACCACGAGGATGGTCGCTGTTGGAGGATGACCTCTTGTCTCTATCAGAGGCAGATATCATAATTCCATTATCACGCACCGTCCGACTGTTGTCTTCAGCGACTACCGCTGAAATGATAAATAAGGGCCAATCATGGAACTGATATGGTCTTGTGAACACCGAGATCACTGGAAGAAGATTCTTCCTGCAAATGTCTACCAATGCCGAGTTTGGAACTCCGGGAGGCATTTGTAAAGTGGCTTGACGAAAACGTTCAATGAAAGTGCGAACGTTCTCTTTTTCCTTCTGCTTTACTTCGATGAGAGAGGACATAGACATGTCCATCCCTCCTTCATAGAATCACGCGAAGAACAAAGTCTTGAAATCTTCAAAGGAAGTAATGCAGTTGTCCGCAAGACTACGGTACCACTGATAAGCCACTCCCGAGAGACAGCCTTTGAACACTCGCGTGAGAAGGGCGTCATTCCCTTGCAATAACACCGTCATCATACTGAAGTAGTTCATGTACTGGCTCGGTGATATCTTTCCCTCAAACAAAGCCATAGTCTGTGGTTTGTATTTAGGAGGGAAAGGGATCTCATCCCAGATAGCTGGGTAAGGCTGGTTGATTCCTAATTTTTTGAGCTGATCCTTGTGCTTTAAGGCATCAAATTGGGCTTTCAATTCCCGTACTGCCTGCATCGGATCTTCAGCCGGTAGAGGGACCACGGAGTGGTATGAGATCGGTTGTATCGTAACTCCAACATGAGGCAATACATTCTCCGAGTTAGGAAGTGGAGGAGCTGCTGACTCTTGATTTAGAGCAGGCTCCTGGTTCGCATTGGATGGTGGTAAATCCACCACCACACGTATCTGAGTCGGAGGGACCAATGCTTGAGCTATAGCAGCTGTGTGTTGAGTCAGCATCATCTGGTGCATATTCTCCATCATGGACTGTATCTCTTTCAGAGATGTCTCCAACACAGCGATGCGTTGCTCAGTACTTCCTGATGGGGAAGCCTCTTCACGTTCATCTTCAATGGCATAGACTCCCATTTCTCTGGATGTCATTGAAGGGTTAGTATAGGTCTCTGTAGAGATGGACTCTATACTTTCAGCATCTGATTCGGGAAACTGGCGACCCCCAGTGTCGGAATCAGAAGAATACGAAGCCGGTTGTCGTAACCTCGAACGGGCATTTCGGAACACCCCAGCTTCAATGTTCTCAAGGAGTTTGTCGAATCTCCTTTGGCTTGGAGTTCTAGAGGGATGACGTCTTGAATTTGACCTTCCTCTAGGAACGTGTGAAGCCATGTTCACTGATGCGTATGTAGGCTCTTCTTCCTATAAAGACGAAGAGTAGTTCAACCGGTCAAAAACTGACTATTTTGCCTTAGAACAGCAATAATTAACTACAACTTTATGACTATTACAACAGTGCTCCCTAGGAGGCGTAATAGACATGTTGGAAGATCCTCTATCTTTGCACTTCTGGATCAGAATTTCACGCAAGTCAAGAGGATTAACAGAAGAAGAAGAAGAAGGCTTGTTCCTCATGTTTACATCAGTTGGAATGCGGATGTTGGGAACCCCAACCCTTTCTCTGTCACCTATATACAGCAGCTCAGCCATATGAGTAGCACATGATCTATGAGGAGCGTATATATCCACAACCTGGGCTTTCTTTACGCTGAGGGGCATGACCTGGCGTAATTTAGAACTCTGCTCAGGTTGGCGTAAAACTGAGGAAGTCCTCAATCGGCCATCAGCGTCTCGCGTAATCTGGAGAGCGGACAGATTCTTCTCTTGATGGCGTAAAAGCCGAGAGGTTGGGAATTCTGCCACTTGTTTTTCTTTGCGTAGATTGCAGGGACCATCTGCTTTTCTACGGAGGAAAGATGCATTTTTACGCGCAAAGTGCGTTAGGAATTTCTGAATTGGCGCTAAGACATTATCAGAAATTTTGTCTGCCACGTCACAGACGCAAGGAGCATATCTATCCACAAGCCAGGTTTTCTTTACGCTGAGGGGCTTGACCTGGCGTAATTTGGAACTCTGCTCAGGTTGGCGTAAAATTGAGGAAGTCCTCAATCGGCCATCAGCGTCTCGCGTAATCTGGAGAGCGGGCAGATTCTTCTCTTGATGGCGTAAAAGCCGAGAGGTTGGGAAATCCGCCACTTATTTTCCCTTGCGTAGATTGTAGGGCCCATCTGCTTTTCTACGGAGGAAAGATGCATTTTTACGCGCGGAGTGCGTTGGGAATTTCTGAATTGGCGCTGAGGCATTATCAGAAATTTTGTCTGCCACGTCACAGACGAGAGACTGAGTTTTATGCGCAGAGCGCGGAGCAGACTTCTGGATTAGCACTGAGGCATTGCCAGAAGTTTTGTCTACCATGTCACAGACGGAAGATAGAGTTTTACGCGTAGAGCGCGAAGCAGACTTCTGGATTAGCACTGAGGCATTGCCAGAAGTTTTGTCTACCACGTCACAGACGAGAGACAGAGTTTTATGCGCAAAGCGAGGTGTAGACTTCTAGACTAGCACTGAGGCATTGCCAGAAGTTTTGTCTGCCACATCACAGACGGGAGACAGAGTTTTACGCGTAAAGCGCGGTGTAGACTTCTGGACTAGCACTGAGGCATTGCCAGAAGTTTTTTCTGCCACGTCACAGACGGGAGACAGAGTTTTATGCGCAGAGCGCGGAGGTTGCGAAGCTACAACCTCGTTGGTCGGAGAAACCAGAGAGTCGGCAGGAATGGTAGGGGATGTCCGGGGCATCCACACCTTACGCAATTTCCTGTTATCTTGGACAAAGAGAGAGTGAGAGCTACCCCCTGCTCGAAGCATATCTTCGTAGGCTGATTGGTCGAATTGGACGACCAAGGTCTTCTTCGTTGATCCTACTGATACTGTATCGTGTTGAGCAATTGCTTTCTCATCAGATGAGAAAGAGGTCCCCAGTAGAGTCGCCAATGAAACTAGGTTTATACGAAACCCTTCCTTTGGTTTACAAACAAGAAGTACAATTAATCCTATAAGAGAATGTTAAGTACAAAATTTAATCTGGGTAAATATTACTATAGGAGTCTGATCTGCGGTCGATCACTTTGTCCCTTGGACCACACGATGATGAAGAAGTGCTGTAGAAGAAGGAATAGCTTCAAAGATTGCAAGAGGGAGTGGATGCTTGATGCCAAAATCGTCGATCACTACTCTCTGTCTGTACTCTTCTCTCTTCAATTCTTTGACCTTGTTTTTCGACCTCTGTTCTCCGAGTTTTCGACCTTGGACCTCCGTGGACGGAGGTCTCTATTTATAGGGTTTAGTGACAGTAACCGTCCAGTCGACGTAGAAGCCGGACAGTGGAGAGTGTGACACTTTTTACGCGACGGTTATAATAACTGCCACCCACGTATAAATGATCTTCTGAATCTGCGTGTGACGCATGCCCCATGATGAGGTAACGCGTATAACTGCTGTGAAGATCATGGCATGCAAGCCACGTAGGTAACTGCCCCTCGAGTAGAAAAGGTTGGCGTAGAAGCCAATGACTGTCACCATGGCGTAGAAGCCAAATAGTTGTCAAACTGGCGTAGAAGCCAGGTAGGCGTAGAATCCCAGTAGGCATAGAAGCCCAATAGCTGACATATAGGCGTAGAAGCCTAATAGCTGTCAGGTTGGCGTAGAAGCCAGGTGCTGCATGAATAGGTAGCTAGCGTAAAAGATAGCCGATCCTCCTTCTTTGACTGAGGTCTTGAGCGTATTCTAAACAAAATAGCCTTATCACGCACCAATGCAAATGTAGCCTGAGTTGGTGTATTCCGAGGAGATAGCATACGGCGTACTCCTATAGTTAAAAATAGCCAGGTCGGCATATTTCAAGGAGATAGCGTACATCGTGCTCCTATAGCTGAAAATAGCCTGATGGCGTAATATGCAGAGGTGATGATGTGGATGTATTAGTCATAATTATGGCTCATCCAGTCTTTGAAAATAGAACCAAATCTCGTGCATTAAATGCAAAGATCTGCCCCCATCACGCGCATTAACTGCAGAGACGTGCCTCGAGCTCTGTACGAAGAGCAGCTTTTGACGTGGCGGTTTGTTTCGTCTTCTGCTGAGCGTAAAAGCTCACATCTGCCTGTATAAAACTAGGCAGCGTATTCCCTTGAGTGCGTAAAAGCAATTTGTATCAAGGAAATGTCACTAAACGACGGTCTGGGTCTCTGTGCCAAACCATCATTACAGCCGTCGTCTGGATATTTGTGCAGTACTCTTTGTCAGGAGTCAGGTTCACTGCATGATCTGACAAGTTCATTCGAGGAATACGAAGAGTTCCTCGTACACTCCCATGCTGCATTAAAAGCAGATGGGTTTTACGCCATAAAGGCAAGGTAGCAATCTTTTTACGCTTAAGCAGTCTGAAATACTGCATTACGCGGGTTGTTCTGGAGCTACATTTTATGCTGTACTAGCTTTGAAGCTCTGCTGTACGCCAATGGCTCTGAAGTCATGTCTTACGCCACACAGTGCTGAAACTCTATTTTACGTGGGTTTCCTACATACTGCATATAACTCTGCAGCGTATTATTCATGCTTCTACAGCTGTACATCCCGAAAATTATGGGAAAAATTCCTGTGAAGGGAAAATTGGGTTTCTTCACGTATTGTCCAACGGCGGGGACACCTCAATGCATTTTTGCATAAAAGCCCCAACAATTAAAAAAATTACACAAGGACAAAAATTGGATTTAATTAATGCGCACGATATTCTAGAATTAATTAGAAGTACATGAGAATAAAATTAGGTGGGATGCAAGTGTCAGGGACGTAGAGGATACAGTGCAGAATATTAATAAATTTTGGTTTGCACAAAGCGGTCAAGATTGTGTTCCCAATTTCGATTGGAACACACAAGGGTACAAAGCCATATTATATTTAGAATTAAGAAATAACATTCGCGACGTTTATTGTGCGACTAAAATGTAGCACCAAAGAGCATGACTATAAGTTACACAAAGGTCAGAAAGGTAGGCGGGCACGTCTAGGACAAGGTTGTGAAATTCGTAGGAAGGCAATGGCTAGTGTAGTGCTCCAATTATCGAAGCAACGGTAAGGTGCGCTAAGTGATATTAATAGTGCATAATTAAATTAAATGTCGTGTTCTAATTCTAATTGGATTTAAACTAGACCTAGTTTCACTATCTAAGCCAAGTAGGCCTAATTTTGGGTGTGTGAGTTTACAAAATACTTGTACGGTTTGCTATTTGTGGAGTCTGAGGTTATCTCAGAATAATGCATAATAAGTATCCTCAGATCACGCCATTGCCGAACATGAGCTAACCTAGCCAATAGCTGGATATACATGTATTTCACCAAATGCACCAGTTGGGGGGCCACTACGCTAAAAATATGGTATTAGTGGTTCCAATATTTCTATAGTAAAATAGTGGCTCGATATAAAATATGTCACGCCCCAGTCCCAAAAATATACGGAACTAGGCCACGTGGCATTGGCCAGCTGACACATCACTAAGGGATTACCCAATTTAATAGACCCAAAGTGATGTGCTACGCTGTCCTAAATACTACAAGTCTAAATACAGTTAAATCTATCTCATCCACAAAAATATCAGGAAAAGTGCTGAATATATAGATGCTAAATCTGAAATGTCATATACAAATCAGATAAAGTCAGGTGGGAACAAACCCACTACAAAAAGATAAGCAGAAAGTGAAATAAGATAAACTAGCGCATCGTCCTCAATATATATATATATCTCCAACTCCAGATGTACTCAGGCAGACTCTGATGGCATCTCCTCTAACTCCATCTCAAGGGCATGTCCAGATTCCTGTCCAGGTCCAGGTACTGTGGGGTGGAATGTCTCAGCTAAACCTGGCAGGGAACCAGGTCCTCAGAGGGACGTAACAAGATACAGAAAAATAACCTGCCATGTATGTAAATACTGAATAAATAAATACAGGGTGCTAACCAACTAAGTGAATACAATTTGAGACAACCTAGTACGTATGGGAAATGTGTGGCTAGACATATGCTGACGTAATTCACCAATCCGTAGTGACTGGCTAGTATATGCCACATATGCCCCCGTTCAAGGGCACTATACAATTTTCCATCTACGATGAGAATGGTCACATGAATATATATATATATATATAACAACCGTATCACTCCGTCGAGTGCGGCATCAGGATAAAGAGGTGGGTGTCCCATACGTTTTTCAGTCGTTCTCCCCGCCCAATGTAACTAATGCTAGTCGTAACCTTCCTGATTTTGTTCTAAGCCGTGATGCACGTCATACGTACTAGTAGCTAATCAACTACGTAAACTTGCATCCCAAAATAAAGTGCAACCTTGTTGCATGTACCCGTGATAGGGTCTAAGAGGATATTAGGATACCCTCACAGTTGATGGTAAGTCTGTATAGACTAAGTTAATTAAACTACGTGTCAACGTACTTGTTGACGGTACCCGAGGCAGTCTCAGATACATACCGTTTATATGTAAACTTACTAAAATAAACATTCAACAGTTAATAATTTAAACAATAAAACTTGGCAAGGTATACTTGCCTACTCCCTGATAGTATTGAAACCCTGATTTCACAGTCAGGTTTGAAGGTGCTTGTGACAGGGGGTCACTGGCTGTGCTGGAGATGGTTTCTGTTAAAACAGACAGGGTTCGTGAATATCATGGTATAATAAAGCGGTATATATATAATATGTATATATATATAGATATAGTATATATAGTATTATCAGGGTGTATCCACTGATATATATAGTAATATAATAATTATCAGGGTGTAACCACTGATATATATAGTAATATAATAATTATCAGGGTGTAACCACTGATATATATAATAAATTGAAAGACAGTGCAAGAAATGTAAATATACATATATATATGTAGGCTGTATTATCCAGCACAGTATTATACATAATATTATATATCATATATATATAGATATATATATATATATAAAAGAAATGGCTGTGCAGCAATATAAATACGTACTGTATTATTCAGTACTATGTAGTATATATTATATATACATATATAAATACTATATATATATAGGTAATAAATGAAATGACAGTTGCGAAAAAATGTAAATGTACATATATATATATATGCTGTATTTATCCAGCAATTATCTATAATAGTAGCAGGGTATATCTAGTGATTAGTAATATAATAATTATTAAATAATAAATTAAATATATAAATAATATGTTATATTATATCTATATAATTATATATATTTATATGTATATAAAACAGAAATAAAATGCATGTATATATACTTATAATTATTGAATAATATGTTATATATAACTACATATATATACATATATAATTATATATATATATATATATATATATATATGTATAGTATATAGATATATACATATATATTATGATAATACATAATATACATATATAAGTATATGTATAGAATTATATATATATATATATATATATATATATATATATATACATACATATATTTAATAAATATACAATAATAATATATACAGTATAATTATACTGTATAATAACAGTATATACATATATTATATAATATATATATAAATATACATATATATACATATATATACATATATATACATATAGGTATACATATAGGTATTTATATATATATATATATATATTAGGGTTAGGGGGTATACTTACTGACAGGGGGGTCCCACAGGTTGTCGACGGCGGGAGGACGGCGGCGGAGGCTGCCGGAGGTGGCCGGAGGAGCAGCAACAGCAGAAGTAGCTGCTAGCAGCAGCAACAGCAGTAGCTGCTTGCGGGGGCTGCCGGCGGCGGAGAAGTGGCGGAGGCGGCGGTGCAGGGTGCGGGATAAACGGAGGGAGGAGTGGTGGTGAGGTTGGTGGTGGTGGCGGTGGTCCACGACGGCGGTGGCGGTGACTGGAGGCGGCAGGGAGTGGTGGTGGTGGTGTAGTCGAGGGTGGGGCCGGAGCACTGCGGAGGTGAGGGCGGCGGCTGGAGGCGTCGTGGGGCGGTGGGAGCTGGTCAGGTCGATGGAGGAGGTGGCGGCGAGGCGTTTGGTGGTGGTGGCGGTGGTTGACGACGGCCGGAGGCGGCGCTGGGGTTGGTCGGGTGGTGGAGTTGGCTGTGGTTGTTAGGTCGGGGTTCGGGTTTGCAGCGGCTCTGGGCGGCGGAGGCGGTGGCCGGAGGGTGGTGGCGATGGTCGGAGGGAAGGGCATGGGAGAGGCGAGGGGGTTGGCGGCGGTCCGGTGGGCGGAGGGTGGCCGGAGTGGGTGTGGGGAGTGAGAGGAGCTCGGGTGAGGGGGGGTTTAAATAGGATTAGGATTTAGGATATGTTGGTAATTAATTAAAAAGGTTGGGGTATTTTAGTAATTTAATTCCTAGGATATTTTAGGATAATTTATCCTGATTTTTCAAGATATTTAGGGGTCCCACTTGACACGTGTCACGTGCATGCTCACCTGCCACTAGGAGGGTGCCACCTCGCGCTGTAATTTTACAGAAAAACCCCTGTAATTCTGTAAATTGCAGAAAAGTCCTAAAATTGGGAAATTGCGTAATTACGTAATTTGTCTGATTAAAAACACTGATTCCTAAAAATACCAAATTGCACAGAAATGAGGAAGAAAGCTGGGGAAATGCCTTGGGGAGTGTGGGGGTGAGTCTGGGCAGGGCAGGATCTGAATTTTTTAGGTGATACGGGTCACCGTATTTATTATTTAATAAATACTGCGCACGGTGTTCACTAATTATTTAGAGGCAGGTAGGGTCAATATTTTTCTACGGTGTCAATACACTAATTGTAGTATATCCAGTGTAGAATATTATCGTATTTTTGTTTGGCCAAAACAGGTGCCTACTGGTCCTCAAATCTCTAGGGTACAGAGATGGGTAAAGAGCAGAAAATTAAATAGGAATTAAATACGTATGTTTGTAACGATATTTGTGCGACTAAAACGAAGCACGAAACAAAGTATCTGGGAGTTGCACAAAATATAGAAAAAGTAGTCTAACATGTCTATATCAGGTATGTGGACTTTGTTTTAGGGATAACAGCTAGTGTAATGCCCTAATTAATTGTTTAATGAACAAATGCACAATCAATAGAATATATAATAAATAAATTTTTAAAAAGTTGCAATAATTCTAATTAGCATAAAATAATTTAAAATACTGAAATCTGGTCGAGGGAGTTTACAATCTACCCTCCTTAGAATATTTCGTCCTCGAAATAAAAACAGACATATAATGAGAACGAAAGATTGATTGAATTGAAATATTAAGTCATAGACATAGGTGAAGATTGATTTGAAATATTTGGACATACCCTGGTCTGGAAATAGATGGGGGAAACATTGTCGAATATCCTCCTCTCGTTCCCAGGTTACTTTGCCTGGTGCATGATATTTTCACGCAATATGAACTAGAGGGATAGTCCGGCCTTGCAACATCTTCTCGTTTCGTTCTAGGAGTTCTACGGTGCTTCAACAGTGATTTCAATGGTCCAGCACATGACTTGTATCCGGAGAGTATCTCCTTAGCTGAGATACGTAGAAGACGTCTTGTACTTTCCAATGTCTGAGGTAATGCTAACTTGTAAGCAACTTCTCTGATGCGTTCCAACACATCGAAGGGTCCGATGTACCTCGAGCTTAGTTTTCCTCTTCTTCCAAGTCTGATAGTTCCTCAGGTAGGTGAGTTCTTCAAAACACATGCCCTCCTATTTTACTCTATGTGTGCCCTTTATCCAAATTATATGGGTATCACCAGGTTTACAGCAGGTCGTACATTAATGGTAGTTCACGATGTTTAACTCAAGGCTAACAACTGTCTACCCTTTCTCCTTCAATCTAAATGCTTTAATCTCGATACCAGCTTTAGTACTCAGCTATCACTTCATTCATATGATTGAGCCTAGCAATCAACGTCTAGCAATCTACCTATCTGTTTTTGCTTAATCCTGATCATTATCTAGAGGGTGGAAAATAATTTAGGTCGGATATTATAGGTTATCAGGTAACTAGGGTTAACTACTAGGATTTGCTATCTTAGGTACTATCTATTTCTGAATGGGTAACCTGGTGGTCTAAAGATGACGCTTCTCTTCCCGTAGTCTAGTATAGCATTTGTACTGGCTTTAATTAGTCCATGCCTAAGACAACGTCGAAGTTTGGTATTGGAAGTATCAAGAATTGCGTCCTTATTACTCTACTATACATGACTACTAGCATGCTTTAGTAATGTTGGTAACTGGAACAAGGCCTTCTCATGTAAAAGTGGCTATTTGGATGGCTACGAAACTACTAGATATAATGACAGTGTAGTGCCAGAATCAAATAATGCGGTTTGCAGATACTGATGTAACTAAAATGGTACCTGCACTGGTTTCTCCTTCCAGCTCCTCTGCAACTGTAGCTAGTGCAAAGGTCTGCTCGTGCCTTTGTCTTTCGGTTTGTTGTCTGGCTAGGTAGTACTGTGAATCTTGAGTGGCCAAGGGTGGTCCCCTCTGAAATCTTCCAGACGCTAGGAGATGCTGACCTCTAGTAGGGGTTGCATTCTCTGGGCTGGTGCTGCTGGTCCTTGCCCGTTCTGGAGTGCTGCTTCTCTGTGTTGTGGGCAGTCTCTGGCCCTATGTTGATTGTCTCCACATATCAGGCATAGTCTATACTTTCTTCGGTAGTTTTTGGCATAATGTCCTTTCATGCCACAATAGTGACAAGTCGGAAGTTCCTTGTATTGATATGGCCCTGTCTTGTGTTGTGCCTGATTTCCCGGGTGACAGATTGGTCTTCCTGCTCTGGTCTGGTCTCTGGCTGATATGGTTGGATTTGAGCATCTTGCTTCTCGGCCAATGGCTTCTTGTATCCTTGCCTCTGAAAGAACTTCCTCGTAGGAAATCCTAGACTGTGCCGTAGTATGCCCTTGGAGCTCGAGGGTAAGGCCGTTATGGAATTTCAGGGCCTTCTCCAGCTTGTTTGGTATCAAGATGGCACCGAATTGACTCAGTCGACTGAATTCTGCGTCGTAGGCGTCGACGGTCATATTTCCTTGTTCCAAATGCAGGAACTGGGAGTACAGATCATCTCTGACCGTAGCTGGAAAGTATTTTGCATTGAAGTATTCCAGGAATTGCTCCCAAGTATGGTTTCTGCCGATGCTGCGCTCTATGGAGTTCCACCAGTGATGGGCATTGCCTTTTAGTTGGGCCCTCACTGCAGTCATCCATAGGTCGGGGTGAAGCTGTGAACCTTCTAGCAGTATTTCCATGTTGGAGATCCAGTCTGAGATCTCTTCCGGAGTTTCGCTGCCCTTAAAGGTTCTTGGGCTCATCCGGCGAAAGCCTTGGATAGTGCCAGCTGGTTGGGCAGGTGCTAATGCTGGGGCAGCTGTTCTCTCCAGAGCCGTTATCAAACTCTGTCTCAGGGCTTTAGTTTGTTGCCACTGAGCCTGTCTCAGGACTTCAGTCTGTTGTAACATGGCTTGGAGGATCTGAAGCATTTGAGGCTATCCCTCAAATTGTGGCATCAGGACTGCAAGGGCTGGAGGTAGAGGCACAGGTGTCTCCGCCTGCGGTGTTGGTGCCTGGAAAGTTTGCCCTTCTTGTCGGGCTAGTGTTGCTTCCGGGGTAGGATCCTGGTGATAGTACGGGGTTGTTGGATTGACCAGCATCCTTCTTGGAGATTGGTCTCTCGGGGTTGGTGTCCTTTGGACATCTGACGAGGGTTGTGTTGCTTGGTCAGCCCCATCAATAGCATGTTCCCCGGGTATGTCCATATTTCTGAAAAAGATAAAATAATTTTTAGAAAAGTACGAAAGAAATAATAAATGATAATCAAGCAAGATGCAAAAATTTTATGGATGAAGTCAGTGTGGATGAGACTTAGTATTCCTATCCTATTGCAGGTTTGCTGAGCATGACATTATGCTACTAGCAATTTACTCGACCTGCATGGGCCACCACTAAAACCGTGTCACGTCCCAGTCCCAAAAATATACGGAACTAGGCCACGTGGCATTGGCCAGCTGACACATCACTAAGGGATTACCTAATTTAATGGACCCAAAGTGATGTGCTACGCTGTCCTAAATATTATAAGTCTAAATACAGGTAAATCTATCTCATCCACAAAAATATCAGGAAAAGTGCTGAATATATAGATGCTAAATCTGAAATGTCATATACAAATCAGATAAAGTCAGGTGGGAACAAACCCACTACAAAAAGATAAGCAGAAAGTGAAATAAAATAAACTAGCGCATCGTCCTCAAAAAATATATATATATCTCCAACTCCAGATGTACTCAGGCAGGCTCTGATGGCATCTCCTCTAACTCCATCTCAAGGGCATGTCCAGATTCCTGTCCAGGTCCAGCACTGTGGGGTGGAATGTCTCAGCTAAACCTGGCAGAGAACCAGGTCCTCAGAGGGACGTAACAAGATACATAAAAATAACATGCCATGTATGTAAATATTGAATAAATAAATACAAGGTGCTAACCAACTAAGTGAATGCAATTTGAGACAACCTAGTACGTATGGAAAATGTGTGGCTAGACATATGCTGACGTAATTCACCAATCCGTAGTGACTGGCTAGTATATGCCACATATGCCCCCGTTCAAGGGCACTATACAATTTTCCATCTACGATGAGAATGGTCACATGAATATATATATATATAACAACCGTATCACTCCGTCGAGTGCGGCATCAGGATAAAGAGGTGGGTGTCCCATACGTTTTTCAGTCGTTCTCCCCGCCCAATGTAACTAATGCTAGTCGTAACCTTCCTGATTTTGTTCTAAGCCGTGATGCACGTCATACGTACTAGTAGCTAATCAACTACGTAAACTTGCATCCCAAAATAAAGTGCAACCTTGTTGCATGTACCCGTGATAGGGTCTAAGAGGATATTAGGATACCCTCACAGTTGATGGTAAGTCTGTATAGACTAAGTTAATTAAACTACGTGTCAACGTACTTGTTGACGGTACCCGAGGCAGTCTCAGATACATACCGTTTATATGTAAACTTACTAAAATAAACATTCAACAGTTAATAATTTAAACAATAAAACTTGGCAAGGTATACTTGCCTACTCCCTGATAGTATTGAAACCCTGATTTCACAGTCAGGTTTGAAGGTGCTTGTGACAGGGGGTCACTGGCTGTGCTGGAGATGGTTTCTGTTAAAACAGACAGGGTTCGTGAATATCATGGTATAATAAAGCGGTATATATATAATATGTATATATATATAGATATAGTATATATAGTATTATCAGGGTGTATCCACTGATATATATAGTAATATAATAATTATCAGGGTGTAACCACTGATATATATAGTAATATAATAATTATCAGGGTGTAACCACTGATATATATAATAAATTGAAAGACAGTGCAAGAAATGTAAATATACATATATATATGTAGGCTGTATTATCCAGCACAGTATTATACATAATATTATATATCATATATATATAGATATATATATATATATATATATATATATATATATATATATATATAAAAGAAATGGCAGTGCAGCAATATAAATACGTACTGTATTATTCAGTACTATATAGTATATATTATATATACATATATAAACACTATATATATATATAGGTAATAAATGAAATGACAGTTGCGAAAAAATGTAAATGTACATATATATATATGCTGTATTTATCCAGCAATTATCTATAATAGTAGCAGGGTATATCCACTGATTAGTAATATAATAATTATTACATAATAAATTAAATATATAAATAATATGTTATATTATATCTATATAATTATATATATTTATATGTATATAAAACAGAAATAAAATGCATGTATATATACTTATAATTATTGAATAATATGTTATATATAACTACATATATATACATATATAATTATATATATATATATATATATATATATATATATATATATATATATATATATATATATATGTATAGTATATAGATATATACATATATATTATGATAATACATAATATACATATATAAGTATATGTATAGAATTTTATATATATATATATATATATATATATATATATATATATAATAAATATACAATAATAATATATACAGTATAATTATACTGTATAATAACAGTATATACATATATTATATAATATATATATATAAATATACATATATATACATATTTATATACATATATATACATATATATACATATAGGTATACATATAGGTATTTATATATATATACATATATATTAGGGTTAGGGGGTATACTTACTGACATGGGGGTCCCACAGGTTGTCGACGGCGGGAGGACGGCGGCGGAGGCGGCCGGAGGTGGCCGGAGGAGCAGCAACAGCAGTAGTAGCTGCTAGCAGCAGCAGCAGCAGTAGCTGCTTGCGGGGGCTGCCGGCGTCGGATCAGTGGCGGAGGCGGCGGTGCAGGGTGCGGGATCGACGGAGGGAGGAGTGGTGGTGAGGTTGGTGGTGGTGGCGGTGGCGGTGACTGGAGGCGGCAGGGAGTGGTGGTGGTGGTGTAGTCGAGGGTGGGGCCGGAGCACTGCGGAGGTGAGGCCGGCGGCTGGAGGCGTCGTGGGGCGGTGGGAGCTGGTCAGGTCGATGGAGGAGGTGGCGGCGAGGCGTTTGGTGGTGGTGGCGGTGGTTGACGACGGCCGGAGGCGGCGCTGGGGGTGGTCGGGTGGTGGAGTTGGCTGTGGTTGTTAGGTCGGGGTTCGGGTTTGCAGCGGCTCTGGGCGGCGGAGGCGGTGGCCGGAGGGTGGTGGCGATGGTCGGAGGGAAGGGCTGGGGAGAGGCGAGGGGGTTGGCGGCGGTCCGGTGGGCGGAGGGTGGCCGGAGTGGGTGTGGGGAGTGAGAGGAGCTCGGGTGAGGGGGGGTTTAAATAGGATTAGGATTTAGGATATGTTGGTAATTAATTAAAAAGGTTGGAGTATTTTAGTAATTTAATTCCTAGGATATTTTAGGATAATTTATCCTAATTTTTCAGGATATTTAGGGGTCCCACTTGACACGTGTCACGTGCATGCTCACCTGCCACTAGGAGGGTGCCACCTCGCGCTGTAATTTTACAGAAAAACTCCTATAGTTCTGTAAATTGCAGAAAAGTCCTAAAATTGGGAAATTGCGTAATTACGCAATTTGTCTGATTAAAAACACTGATTCCTAAAAATACCAAATTGCACAGAAATGAGGGAGAAAGCTGGGGAAACGCCTTGGGGAGTGTGGGGGTGAGTCTGGGCAGGGCAGAGTCTGATTTTTTTAGGTGATACGGGTCACCGTATTTATTATTTAATAAATACTGCGCACGGTGTTCACTAATTATTTAGAGGCAGGTAGGGTCAATATTTTTCTACGGTGTCAATACACTAATTGTAGTATATCTAGTGTAGAATATTATCGTATTTTTGTTTGGCCAAAACAGGTGCCTACTGGTCCTCAAATCTCTAGGGTACAGAGATGGGTAAAGAGCAGAAAATTAAATAGGAATTAAATACGTACGTTTGTAACGATATTTGTGCGACTAAAACGAAGCACGAAACGAAGTATCTGGGAGTTGCACAAAATACAGAAAAAGTAGTCTAACATGTCTAGGGCGGGTATGTGGACTTTGTTTTAGGGATAACAGCTAGTGTAATGCCCTAATTAATTGTTTAATGAACAAATGCACAATCAATAGAATATATAATAAATAAATTTTTAAAAAGTTGCAATAATTCTAATTAGCATAAAAGAATTTAAAATACTGAAATATGGTCGAGGGAGTTTACAAAATACTAGGACATATAGTGCATGTGGTGCCCCGTTCCTCTTATTCGAGGAGCGCAGCTAAGAAATACAACATGGTATCGTTCGATCGGGATAGATTGAAACAAGAACTTGTCCTTATTATGGATTTGCTTCTTCGGAATCGATTTTCATATTCAGTGGACCGTGCCCCAAGGATCGGCTTAGCGGCAGAGTCAGGAGGGACCTCTCCGCTGCATCTTTTGTTACCTCAGATTTCGATGTCGCTTGTTGCTTTTGTGCTTTGAGTTGGTTTTCGGATTTGCTTGAGTTTTCTTGAACGGTTTCGATGGATTTCATTATTTTTGTTCATTGAACTGCACTTCAATTCCAAGATTAGAAAGAGAGGAAGAGGTATTAATCAGCTGTTCGTGGCAATATATATGAACGAGCAGTAGGCGGCTTTCGAGCGGAGTCTTGAAGCGCCTCTTTCCTTCTCCCTTCCAACCAACTAAGTGAGTGGCTACCATCCCGATTAGCTAGCCCGTCTTCCAAGTCTTCATACCTAAAATCTTGTATTCTTCCTTGCCCCGATCAAACGATACCAAGTAATAACTAAAAGATGTCAAGATAAAAAGGGAATAGATTTGGATTACATTGCTTGTCATTCAACTTGGGAACGATTGATTATATTGTATGCTTGTTCGTTTGGAAATGAATCATTAATTGTTGCTTGTCTTGTACTCTTGTTGCCTCAACTGCATGAATTATTAACTTGTAAACATACCGTTCGATCACGGACAACTTGTGCACAGGGTCACGGTCTCACGGACGGTGCTGGGGCACTGGCATCGATCCGGTCCGGGCGAGGCCTATTGTTTAGTCTCTTGTTCTTGGCAGAATGGCATGCAGCGCCTCTTGTACTTTCATTGCATACCATTCTCGTCAAAGACTATATCGTCCATTATGGCATACGCTAGTGATCCCCTTGTAAATTTAAACCTGTTGCAAGCTAACTTGTGTCTTCGTGGCAGGGAAGGCATGGTAAGTATTGTGCAGGTGGTTCAGACGGGCAGATAAAAGTCACCGAACGGTGGCAAGTTCATTTCAGTAAATTTTATATGCTGCTTACTTGTAAATGAACTAAGACAAGATAGAAAGACCATAAATAATATGCATGCTTCATTAAAACAATGTGTTGATTGGTATAGTTGGGTTAGCTCGCCTTCACCAGTATATTTCGATGTACTGAACCTCGTTGAAACATGTTTCCCGCACTAAGGAGAACCGAGCGAGGAGCCGAAGTCATCTTCCAGATCCAGTCCAGCTGTGGGCGCATCCTGATGGCGCCATATTTTTGAAGTACTTAAAGAGATGAGCTTGCAACTCAATACATAATGCAGCTCCGTGGGAAGGCCGTCATCCAGCCAGGAGGACTTTATCATTTTGAAGTTTAGTAAAGGGATGTAATGTACATGACTGCTATCTCATTTTGTGTAAACACTTTTGTAAGCCCGTGCGGCAATTAGTTGACTCGTTCAAGAGTTTGTAATAGATGTTCATATATCAATAAAGAGAACTTTTCCATGTTTCAAATCTGTGTTTCAATTTATCTGCGTACTCTGAATATGTGCTCGTTATGCAAAATATTTTAGCCTTGTGTGGGCGCAACCCCAGGGCCGCACGGCGGTCACGCCGGGGGACGCCCCTACGATTCCTCGAAATCGGGGCGTGACATGTTGGTATCAGAGCACAGCTTCAAGTTCCTTCTCGCACTGGAAAAGTTCCTTTAACGATCAAATCCCTATACGAACTCTTGAACTCGTTAGGCCAAAATGAGATACGTTCATGCAATAAGTCCATAATACATTATGATCCTAATGTAATTTACCTTCTTCTGAAGGAATGGCACCAACGCAATCCTCAGCGCTAGCACCGGACGAAACGCAAGGCCAAGAAAGTAGTTCGGGTACTTCGGGAAGTTCGCAAAGCCAGCGAGCCATTTCTTGCGTCGATCCCATCCAGCAACTGATGCGGATGTTGGAGGCAAACCAACAAAGGCATGAAGCTCACTACGAACGGGCCGAGAAGCGAGCGGAGGAGAGTCAACTCAAGTTTCAAGACAATATAGAAGCTCGATTCTCAGTCCAACAGAAGCAGGTGGATACCCTGCAACAGATCGTGCAGACTTTGGCCTCCAACCAGTCCGCGACAACAACAGCGACTCCGGTGGAAGAGCCCATGCTTGAAGTCGAGAGACCGCAAATACCAAGGACGAGGGAAGTGACTGCCTTCAACTTGGGCGACTTCAAGAAAGTCTGCAACACTCCATTCAAGGGGACTGAGGACCCAATCGTGGCTCTAGATTGGTTGGCCAAAATTGAAGACCACTTCACTCTACTAGAGGTCCCAAAGAGAAGCGTGTCGCATGCACGCAACTACAACTCCGCCTCAACGCGTACGATTGGTGGGACGTGCATCGACGATCTCTTCAATTTGACCATGGAGAGGAGGAGATCTCGTGGACGACTTTTTGTGCCGCGTTTGAAGAAGAGTTTATACCCCCTCCAGTACAACGTCAGAAGGAGAATGAGTTCGTGCAACTGAGGCAAGGCAGCATGACCGTCAAACAGTATTCCGTCGAATTCAACCGACTCTCCAAATTTGCTAATGCCTATTTACCTGATGCAGCGAGTCGAGCTAGAAGGTTTGAAGGTGGTCTACGCCCTACCATCCATGCGCACGTAGTCGTTCATCAGTACGAGACAATGTAGGGAGTCATGAATCACGCTCTATCTCTTGAACCGCAGTATCCTCACGTTCCTACCGGCGCTGTGCATACCTCCAATCACAAACGCCAAAGCAACGATAGAGGAAACAACGCTGCAAAGCACCCTAATAACATCGGTCCACAGAGAGGAAACCCAGGGCAACCTTGTAACTTCTGCAAAAAGCCGGGGCACACAATCGACAAATGTCATCTGAAACTTGGGTTATGCCTAGCATGTGGCGAATCAAACCATTCAGTTCGTGATTGTTCATTGAGTCATAATCGTCGTTCTCAACAAAATAATTCCTAACGATAGGTTCTATTCCTAAGTTTTGAGGATAAAAATTTTAATTAGTTAGATAGGATGTGGCGCCCCGTTCCTCCTATTCGAGGAGCGCGGCTAAGAAATACAAGATGGTATCGTTCGATCTGGATATATTGAAACAAGAACTTGTCCTTATTATGGATTTGCTTCTTCGGAATCGATTCCCATATTCAGTGGACCGTCCCCCAAGGATCGGCTTAGCGGCAGAGTCAGGAGAGACCTCTCCGCTGCATCTTTTGTTGCCTCAGATTTTGATGTCGCTTGTTGCTTTTGTGCTTTGAGTTGGTTTTCGGATTTGCTTGAGTTTTCTTGAACGGTTTCGATGGATTTTATTATTTTCGTTCATTGAACTGTACTTCAATTCCGAGATTGGAAAGAGAGGAAGAGGTATTAATCAGTTGTTCGTGGCAATGCAGGTGAACAAGCAGTAGGCGGCTTTCGAGCGAAGTCTTGAAGTGCCTCTTTCCTTCTCCCTTCCAACCAACTAAGTGAGTGGCTACCATCCTGATTAGCTAGCCCTTCTTCCAAGTCTTCACACCTAAAATCTTGCATTCTTTCTTGCCCCGATCAAACGATACCAAGTAATAACTAAAAGATGTCAAGATAAAAAGGGAATAGATTTGGATTACATTGCTTGTCATTCAACTTGGGAACGATTGATTATATTGCATGCTTGTTCGTTTGGAAATGAATCATAAATTGTTGCTTGTCTTGTACTCTTGTTGCCTCAACTGCATGAATTATTAACTTATAAACATACTGTTCGATCACGGACAACTTGTGCACAGGGTCACGGTCTCGCGGACGGTGCTGGGGCACTGTCATCGATCCGGTCCGGGCGAGGCCTATTGTTTAGTCTCTTATTCTTGGCAGAATGGCTTGCAGCACCTTTTGTACTTTCGTTGCATACCATTCTCATCAAAGACTATATCGTCCATTATGGCATACGCTAGTGATCCCCTTGTATATTTAAACATGTTGCAAGCTAACATGTGTCTTCGTGGCAGGGAAGGCATGGTAAGTATTGTGCAGGTGGTTCAGACGGACAGGTAAAAGTCACCGAACGGTGGCAAGTTCATTTCAGTAAATTTTATATGCTGCTTATAAATGAACTAAGGCAAGATAGAAAGACCACAAATAATATGCATACTTCATTAAAACAACATGTTGATTGGTATAGTTGGGTTAGCTCGCCTTCACCAGTATATTTTGATGTACTGACCCTCGTTGAAACAGGTTTCCCGCACTAAGGAGAACCGAGCGAGGAGCCGAAGTCGTCTTCCAGATCCAGTCCAGCTGTGGGCGCATCCTGATCGCGCCATATTTTTGAAGTACTTGAAGAGAGGAGCTTGCAACTCAATACACAATGCAGCTCCGTGGGAAGGTCGTCATCTAGCCCGAAGGTCTTTATCATTTTAAAGTTTAGTAAAGGGATGTAATGTACATGACTGCTATCTCATTTTGTGTAGACACTTTTATAAGCCCGTGCGGTAATTAGTTGACTCGTTCAAGAGTTTGTAATAGATGTTCATATATCAATAAAGAGAACTTTTTCATGTTTCAAATATGTGTTTCATTTTATCTGCATACTCTGAATATGTGCTCGTTATGCAAAATACTTTAGACTTGTGCGGGCACAACCCCAGGCCCGCACGGCGGTAACGCCGGAGGACGCCCCTATGATTCCTCGAAATCGGGGCATGATACTGCACTCCACTAAGGCAGATGATATGCAGTATTTGTGGTGGCCAGCCCACAGCGCACTAGATTGAATCTTTGTGGGAATGTTCGTTAGCATGATCTTAGGATACTATTTTTTTTCCATGTTACTACCACTTTTAGTTGCTTAATTAACATTATATTGAGTTCAAAAATTTCAAGGCATGGCCATATAAGAATTTCCCTTAAGATATCGTATAGAGTACGGGCACACTAGAAACGAATCCATGGAAGTTTAAATCTGGATTCACCCGATTGTGTATGCAATATTCAATAAATCAATATCCTAGCCACGCTTTGGTATTTGACTCGCATATCATGACCGTACTGGAAAAATAGTATATTTATAGTATCACGTGTTCAGGAATTTGGAGGCATTTTCGATACACATCCCAAATATAATTACTTTAACACGTAACACGATATATCGTACCTCAGTGTACATTATATTAGATACTTTATCAGGCAATAATAGTATCAGCACGGATACAGTTTGTGAGTCCAATTACCAATTATCATTGGGTTACATAAATCTTGATCACATTATAACACGAAGCTTATGTCATGCACATAGATGGTTAGTCACTATTCACTTAGTCTGGTCCACATAAACTCACAAAAATAAGCTTGGCGCACAAACTCATAAAAATAAGCTTGGCACACTTTTTTAAGTTAACCAACACGATGCACTTGACAAAAGTGCGTGGGCAAGAATAATGCGTGCTTTTAAAGAAAGTACGCGAGCAGGTAGCTAAAAGATAAAACACACAATCCGATGTCAAAGCTCGACAGTCGAGAAACTCGTCAGTCGAGGAGCACACAAATCAATAACACAGAAATCAAAAAAATCAACCAAAGCTCCGTCCCTAAGAAAACGAAGAGGGAAGAAAATACGCGAGCAGACCAACAAAAGAAAAGTGCACCGGCTGAAGAAATATAGGAAAAGTGCGACAGATTGCCAAACGCGAAAAAAGTGCACTAACTGACTGTGGCGCACTTTCTCTTAGTTTTCTAGGGAGAACTTTGATTGAATACGCACGAAAGTGTACCACTGACTCAAGGAGTGTGACTGACGCACTTTTGCTAGGAGACTGAGTGCAGTATGATTAGTACGCACGAATTATTTGGACAACACACCAATGCGTGCAAAGTAAAACATACGTATTTCTACACCAAATAGGTTATCTTGCATACTCTTCACAGAGCATTGTTTTTCTTCTCCAGTTAGCCATTTTGGTATACGTATTGTATCAAGTTTCAACACTAAACTTAGCTGGATTCGAAAACAAGCACGGCCAAAATCAAAGTTACATAAAATATGGTGCTCTATACTATGAGCTAATTAGTTTTGTGAAACACAAAGGTTTTGGGAGATCAAACCCAGGAAAATAAAAGTGAACCCATAGACCCAAACTCAGGTCCATGCAATTCCAACCAAGAAAATCAAGAACAACAAGTATTAAAGATGAAGGGGTGCTCGGTCCCAACAATATGAGCTAGAAATAAACATGAATTATTAAGAACAAAAAGCATGCATAAATCTATGGTTCTTCTTCTTGTGCAAGATATACTTGCCTACGGAGGGAGAGAGGAAACCAAGGGAGATAAATGGAAAGGAAAGGTAATGAGAAGAGAGAGAGAGAGAGAGAGAGAGAGAGAGAGAGAGAGAAATAAGAATATATAGGTTTAGGTTTGAGATGTGGACCATTGGATTACTTAAATCCATCTAAGCCACACATGTCACCAACCTAACCAAACCTACTCTTTCCAAGACTCTCGGGTCCGGTCTAAACAATGGTCGGACTAGCAACCATTGTGCGCCAAAGTGGGCCAAGGAGAATATGCCCCAAAGTGTGCCAGAAAAGGAGGTGACACACCATTGCGTACATCGGACTCCCTACTGCTGCGGCACAAGGGATCCTCTCCATTTTCTCTTTCTCACTCTCAGTGGAAGGGCTTTGATCACTAGTAAGCTTAAAGTGGCCTCCAAGTGGACAGCTAACTGGCTTAGCCTTGTCCATTTTGAATCTCTACAATACGTTCTCAATATATTTTCTTGTGATAACCACAACTTTTTGGCCTTCTTATCATGAGAGATATACATGCCTAGAATTTGTTTTACAGCACCCAAATCCTTCACATCAAATGTCCGGCTCAAATCTTCCTTCAACTTGTCAATTTTGCTGTTGTCTTGTCTGACAATCAACATATTATCAACGTAGAGGAGAAGAATGATGAAATCACCACCTGCAAATTTTTGCACAAAAATACATTGATCTGAAATCGTTCTCCTGTAGCCATGGTCCACCATAAAAGTCTCAAACTTTTTATACCTTTGCCTTGGTGCCTGTTTCAATCCATACAGATTCTTTGTCAGCTTGCAAACCATTTGTTCCTTACCATTGACTTTGAAACCTTATGGCTGCTCCATGTACACATTCTTATTTAAATTACCATGAAGGAACGCAGTTTTTATATCTAACTGCTCAATCTCCAAATTCATGCTTACCGCTAATCCCAATACAATACGTATGAAAGTCATCTTCACCACCGGTGAGAAGATATCATCAAAGTCAATTCCTTTTCTCTGTCCAAATCCCTTCACAACCAGTCGCGCCTTATACCTTGGTTGTGAGCTAGCATCTTCGGTCTTTATCTTGAATACCCATTTGTTTTTTAGAACATTATGATCTTTTGGCTTTTCAACCAACTCATAAGTGTTGTTCTTATGCAAATAAGTTATCTCTTCTTGTATAGCTTTCAACAATTTATTTTTATGTGCATCTTTTAGAGCTTCTTTGTAACATTCTGGCTCTCTCCCATCAGTAAGCATCACATACTCAGTAACTGGATATTTTATTGAAGGCTTTGGTACTCTATCTGATCTTCTCAACTCAATAGGTGGTTCTTAAGGAGCTTGCACATCTTCATCAATAGGAACATCATCATATACATGAGCTTCATTATGAATGTCTTCATCTTCATGATCATGGACATATGTAGCATCAACGCCATCTTGTACCATAGGAGGAATAATTAGATCAACATCCATCAAGTCATCATTGTGAGGCTCGGACTCTTCGATCTTCTCGAAGTCTTCAATAGTTTGATATTCAAGAAAGACCACATCTCTGCCTCTGACAACCTTCTTGTGCACTGGGTCCCAAAGCTTATACCCAAACTTTTTATCTACATAGCCCAAGAAAATACACCGCTTGGATTTGTCATCAAGCTTCGAACTTTTATATTTGGGAATATGCACATATGCCCTACAACCAAACACCTTCAAATGATCATACTTAACATCTTTACATGTCCATACCTTTTCTGCAACCTCTTCGTTAAAAGTGTAACCACCATATTTCCCATAGCAAAAGTATTTTTGTCATTTGACCATTATTTGAATATTAGAATATTATATATATTCATTTTATGACTATTGGGTTGGCTAATGAGTTTAGACTAATTGGGTTGAGTCTATTTGAGGCATTAGTTGTTCATGACTAGAATAGGCCCATTAAAACCAATTGGCTCAAGAATAGAATATTCTATCCTATGGTTTAGTTGGATCCTATTCATGATAGAATGGAGAGGGGATTTTGAGTCATATCAAACTATTACTAAACCTAACCCTAACCCTAAGAGGAAGCCTATATAAGCCTTCATTATTCATTATAGCCCTATTTATTTTCCTAATTAGTTCATCTTCAAATTGAGAAGAAAACCCTAATCAATCCATTCCAAATCGCATCCCTCTCATTTTTATTTCCAAGGAGGCTAAGGACTTGTCATTGCTAGAGAAAGATTGAAGAGGAGAGTTTTGAGGATCGTGTCCGCTTCGTCTTTCTTGTGTCCAAATTCGGAGTTTTTCAAGGAGGTCACTCAATACCTAGATAATTCTTTATTTTTTTTACTCTATTTATGGTTAAGAACACTCATTGGACCTATAGAAACCCTTTCAGAGGTAGAATTTGCTTTCTATGGCTAGATCTAGGTGCTAGAAGCCTTCATTTATCTAGATCTATGATTTTTTCTTGTGAAATATTATTTTGTGCCTCAAATTTGGGGGTTTGAGTCCATTAGTGTTAATTCTCTTTAATTATATTGTATTGTATTGTATTTAGTTATTATATATATATATATATATATATATATATATATATATATATATATATATATATATATATAGTTTAATTGTTTATTGGTTTCCTTGGTGTTTGGGAATGAGTATCATGGCATGGGTGATGTAGGTTTATAGTATCATCAGTAATACTTGAATATGCACCATGGTGCACACCAAGTGTTTGATACTTGGTTTTGTGATAGCATGTGTGGTGTAGAGGGATTGAGAGTGTGCTTGTGATGAGTGTGTGTTGTATTTATAGAGGGAAGGATAGTGTATGTGTTGGTGTTGAATTATGTTGTAGTTGAGGGTTGGTGTTGGACTGTTGTGAGGAGTTAAGGATGTTCAGAGGGTGTATTTGAGTGCAGGGGGTGTTGTAGTTGTTGATTTTTTTTGTTGTTGATATTTTTGTAGTAGTTCTGTAGATTTTGGAAGCAGTAGTGTTGCGATGAGGGTTCGGGTTGCATTACAGTAGGAGATGGGGGCACTCAGGTGCAATAGTATTGGTGTTTGGGGTTGCTGTGCCTTGATGGGGGACTCGGGTCAAGAATATGTAGGCCAATACGAGTGAGTAGCAGGCCTTGTTACAGTCGGGTTTGCAGGTATTAGTGCAGTTATTATTGTTGTATTATAGTTGTGTTGTTATGGAGATATTGTTAGTTGGGGTTACAAGTGATGGCAGTCATGGTTTTGTGAGAAGATGGGTAGCAAAAACAATTACAGGTATGTAGGGTGGTACTTGTGTGCATGGGGTATTGTGTCATGTGTGTTTGCAGTCGAATAATTGTACATATGTTAGGGCCTGTGCCTTGGGGAGCTCGGGTACATGCAAAATATGCAACAACAACAGCAGTATCAGTCAGTAGGTGAGAAGCTCAGGTGCAGGTAATGTGTTGCAGTACAGCTGTTGGTATATGTTGAGGATTACAGTAAAAGGAAATACACAGCAGCAGTAGCAGTCAGTTTGGGGTCGGGTTATTAGCAGCAGCTACAAGTAAGCATGAGGGGGGAAGTATAGTTGATGTAGGTAATGGTGTTGTTAGGTAACTATTGATCAGTGGGAGTTGAACCATGCCTTTGCAGGTCAAAACCTTAAACCTGGCACCTTAAACCTGGCACCTTAAACCAATTTGGATATATGTATATTACTGCAACTGTTATTGTTCCCTCTACTTCTTGAGGCTTTGTAGAGCGTATATGAGATGTGTGTGTGTGTGTGTGTGTGTGTGTGTGTGTCAATTGACACTTGAATAGAGTGTGTGTTTTAGTGTCTTGTGTGATGGGGGTTGGTTTTAGGGTACGAGTACCAGTAAGGTTAGTGTATCCATAATAGATGAAGTTTTGTTAGAAGTTGGTGATTGGGTTGGTCTGTGGTGGGTGTGTGGTGGTTCACACACAAGTGTGTTAATATGAGTTTGTGTGGTACCAAGGGGTGCCAGAGGAGTATCAGAAGTAGGAGTTAAGCATGAATGATACCTGTGTATAAGGTATATAGTATCTGCATCTAGAGCAGATAGTGCAATGATGCTTAGATAGGTTGAGTTTAGGTATGGTGCATCAGTTAAGTAGGTATTGTGTTGGTGTGATACTTGGAGCTGATACCAAGTACAATGCATTTACAAATGAGTGTCGGGTATGAAGTGAGAGTGAGGGTCAATGTGGTGTCTGAGAATGGGTTGTGGTTGAGAAAATGTTAAGATATCATTGATGTAAGGTATTAGCCTAAGATGTTAAGATAATTAACCATAGGATAAGGTATTATCAAGATACCATGATATATATATATATATATATATATATATATATATATATATATATATATATATATATATATATATATATATATATATATATATATATATATATATTACTTAGTGATATTAACTAGTATAAGTTATATATTGATACTTGGTAGATATGGTATCTTAGTATCTAGCATTAGCTAGTATAGCTAATATCTTTAAGATATTGACCTAGAAATCTAGGTATAGACTAGTGCTACTTAGAATTGACTACTTTGACTTAGAGTTGACCTAGTTTGACTATTTTGGCCTAGTTTGACCTAGAGGTGACTTGAAGACCTAGAAAATAACTAGTTTAACTTCTTTATCATTGCAAAATACTGTGTTGGCATGATATTCCATATTTAGGTCCTTGAGACACCGGGACGGACACTGTTTGATATCCATTGCCCTGGACCACAAGCGAGTATATTCTCTGATAGTTTCTATTATTTGATATTTACTATGATTCCTACAATTAGTGATGCTATATTTGATTTCTGACACGAGGTTACGTAGACTGGTATATATCTTGAATCTTCAGTTATGAGATGTTACAATGGTTATCGTATTAACGTCGTACACGACATTGACATTAGACATCGTACATGGTATTATTATTGACATTGATCGTGTATCGTAACGTGTCATGGTTGGATCCACTGTACTAGTTGGGGAAGAGAAAATGCTTGTAAGAGATGTGATCATATTCCTATTGTAAAGTATAAAATATTGTTAGTGTTAATCATACACTTCACGTATGATTAGCCAGGCCATTTAGCTATCGTACAAGTTTTCAAGTCGATCACATATCGAAACTAGTATTTCAAACACATAGTTAGCTATAGTACTTACTGTCTACATTATACTTCTTAAATTGTACTTTGCTTGCTCTGTCTATTAATTTTCCTTCCGGTATATCATACTCTTCGTGTCATTTATTCCTTATAGTACCATTATATATATATATATTTCTGTTTCCTTTATCATTTATCGTATTCACTATTACTGTTTTATAGTCTTTGTCAATTAACTGGAACTGCTGTTAGAGGTGTGCTCGCTCTATCCTGACTGGATATATTTTTCAGATAATTTAGAGAATTTTTTGTCCTACCTATCCTGTGCTACAGGAGGGAGTAGTTGTAGAGGACTGACAAGTGTCGACAGTCATCTTAGATACCATTACTTAGCATTTGTATTGAATTTGTCTCCAGCTCTTTAGACCCATTGAGATGTTATTTCCTCCCCTAAGACTTATGTTGTATTGTTAGACTTATTCCGTTGGGTGTGATATTGTAGATTATCTAGTATTGTGACTTCATTATTTATATCATATCGTGTCATTTCTTCCTTTTAGATTATTGTGATTGAGTATTTCATAATGTATTATTATATCATTGTCTCCTTATGGAGTTGGATATTGTGTGAGATGATAGATAGTAGTGATGACCTAGACAACGTTCTACCGCTGATGATATGACGTAGGCTGGACATACCCACGTACTCGTGCCCGATCATCCGGGTGAGGGTCGTGACAACTTTTTATGGTAGCACATGCAGGTCAGGATTCGTAATTAGTGCGATATCATGATAGTGCAACGCCTTAGTTATAATGCTGCGAGCCTGCGATAGGATATAGGATATAGGATATATGATATAGGATATAGGATGAGAGAATACTCAATCGCAAATTAGACTTTCTTGAGAGATTCCTGGGATGACCTTTGAGAATCTTATTTTGAATCTATTTCTACTTGCTTCGTTTAACCTTCGCTTTTGTACTTGTCCGTTGTTGAATTTGATTCTTGTATCGAGAAAAATTTTATGGACTAAGTTGAGGTATATTTTGATAACATAAATAGATAAGAACAGTAAAAAATTTAACCGTCCGCCTTAGTTATGGAGTCTAGAGTTTATCGCAGATATATTAGCTGGCGTGGCGAAGGCATAGAGCCTGATTTTGGATATATTTCTCTTGGTTATAAAATTTATAGTTTTTGCAGCCAAGCATGCGACAGGGCAAAATTTTTAGATACCATAATTCTAGAGGTATATACCTTAGTTACAGACTATATAGTTTATCGTAATTACGCTTACTAGCGTGGCGAGGATTCTGGGTAACATAATTTTAGATACACGTGTATGATTATCAGATTATATCTTAAATTGGTTCTTAACATATCATCTCTATCATTTAGCTTTGTTATCATTAAGTTTTGTCCATCGCCCTATTAGCTCAGGATAAAGATATCCTTAGTTTCTCTAGTTAGTTCTTATAGAGCTTCACCTTCCTTAGTTGCTGAGACATGTCCTTTGGATAGTGTGGTAGTTTGGTAATCTGTGGAGAGGTTGTGTCAAGTTGAGTATCAGTATTATGAAACTGAGAGTGTAGATTGTGAGACTGAGAGTGGTTCCTGGTTGGATATATGAGTATTAGGTATCAGTGTATAATCCTAGAAGTAACTCATAGTGTAGTACCATTTGTAGCAACAGTTATAAAACATGTGTCAGAATATAGTTAGTAGTTGGTATCCTAGAGTATTAAGTGCATGTGTCTAGTATAGTTATAGAATTAGTGTCTGTGTACCAATGTTGCCTAGAGTGTGCAAGTTATCAGGGTGTACCAAGACTAGGAGTGGTATATGATAGGTGGAGTGTGTCAGTCTGGTATCAATGAGTATTAATGTGGGTGAAAGTATTAGCTGAGTGTATCAGTATGATATTGAGGTAGGTATGTAAGGGAGTATCCTGAGAGTGGGAGTGCAGGTGTGCAAGGCAGTAAGAGAGGTATAGTTAGACCACCTGTGGCACAGCAAATTATCCTGCACCAGCAGAGGAAGATACCCCAACAGGACGGGACATTTGCGATGACGGTCGAGGGGACCGATGCTACATGTGATGGGTTAACAAGTTCTGTTCTTTCTTCCTATCCTTTTCCATCTATTGATTTGATTAATTCCTTAGTACCTTATAGTTGCTTGTGCTATATAGTTAGTATAGTTAGTAGTATACCTCTGATAGAGACTGCAATATCATGACAGACAGAGACCATAAATATGCATATGACAATAATTAGTGATTTTTTTTAATTTGCATGCTTGCATAATATTAGATGGGTTGGGGGTTTGACCTAGAGGGGGTGCGAACATCTTCAAATTTCGAGGACACATTTTTTCTAAGGGGGTAGGATTGTAACCACCATATTTCCATAACAAGGATATTTTTGTTATTTGACCATTATTTGAATATTAGAATATTATATATATTTATTATGTGACTATTGGGTTGGCTAATGAGTTTAGACTAGTTGGGTTGAGTCTATTTGAGGCATTAGTTGTTCATGATTAGATTAGGCCCATTAAAACCAATTGACTCAAGAATAGAATATTACATCCTATAGTTTAGTTGGATCCTATTCATGATAGAATGGAGATGGAATTTTAAGTCATATCAAACTATTCCTAAACCTAACCCTAACCCTAACCCTAAGAGAAAGTCTATATAAGCCTTCATTATTCATTATAGTCCCATTTGCTTTCCTAATTAGTTCATCCCAAAATTGAGAAGAAAACACTAATCAATCCATTCCAAATCTCATCCCTCTCATTTTTATTTCCCAAGGGGGCTAAGGATCTTGTCATTGCTAGAGGAAGCTTGAAGAGGAGTCAAAGTGTTGAGGATCGTGTCTGCTTCGTCTTTCTTATGTCCAAATTCGGAATTCTTGAAGGAGGTCACTCAAAACCTAGGTAATTCTCTATTTTCTACTCTATTTATGGTTAAGAACACCCATTGGACCTATAGGAACCCTTCAATAGGTGGAATTTGCTTTCTATGGCTAGATCTAGGTGCTAGAAGCCCTAATTTATCTAGTTCTATGATTTCTTCTTGTGAAATATTATTTTGTGCCTAAAATTTGGGGGTCTTGAGTCCATTAGTGTTAATTCCATTTAATTGTATTGTATTGTATTGTATTTAGTTTATATATATATATATATATATATATATATATACTATAATTTATTTAAGTGTTTATTGGTTTTCTTGGTGTTTGGGATGAGTATCATGTCATGGGTGATGTAGGTGTAGAGTATCATGAGTGATATTTGAGTGTGCACCATGGTGCACACCAAGTGTTTGATACTTGATTTTGTGATAGCATGGGTAGTGTAGAGAGATTGGGAGTGTTCTTGTGATGAGTGTGTGTTGTATTTAGAGAGGGAATGATAGTGTATGTGTTGGTGTTGAAGTATGTTGTGGTTGAGGGTTGGTGGTGGACTGTTGTAAGGAGTTGAGGATGTGTAGAGGGTGTATTCGAGTGCAGGGAGTGTGTTGTAGTTGTTGATTTTTTTTTTGATATTATTGTAGTAGTTGTTGTAGATTTTGGTAGCAGTAGTGTTGCGATGAGGGTTCAGGTTGCATTACAGTAGGAGATAGGGGCACTCAGGTGCAATAGTGTTGGTGTTTGGGGTTGCTGTGCCTTGATGGGGGACTCGGGTCATGAAATAGAATCTCAACCATTGCTTAAAAAATTAAAAATTCTTACGGGTAATGGCACAATAGAAGTTAGTCGAATTTGTAGAGCATGTCCAGTTAAGCTAGGTGGTAAAGCTTTTAGGATAGGATTATTAGTCTTCCCAATGAATAATTATGATATAGTACTTGGAATGGATTGGTTGGCCAAGGCATTAGCTAATATAGATTGTGGTCAAGGGAAGATTTTATTTTAACTCACTAATGGGGAGGTATGTGAATTTGTTCGAGACTAGAAAGATTTTGATACTGAAGAACTAGAAAAATTTGAACAACCAGTTTGAGGAAGATTACATGAACTAAAGGAAGAATATTTTCCAAGAACAGTAGAAGATTTTAAGGATGTATTTCCAAAAGGGTTACCAAGATTACTACCAGATAGGACAATAATTTTTTTTAGCAATTTGGTACCTAGAGCAGCACCTATAGCTAAGAAGATATACCCAATGAACAAAGATGAGTTAGCTGAGTTAAACAAGCAAATAAAAGAACTATTATCAAAATGGTTTATTCAGCCTAGTGCTTCACCATGGGGTGCACCAGTACTATTTATGAAAAAGAAAGACGGTATCTTACGACTTGTAATTGATTATAGGGCCTTAAATGAGGTAACAATAAAAAATAAATATCCTTTGCCTAGGATTGATGAATTATTTGATCAATTAGGAGAAGTAAAGGTATTCTCAAAGATTGATTTAAGATCTGGGTATCATCAAGTAAAGGTCAAAAAGGAGGATGTTCAGAAAATAGCTTTTAGAACTCGTTATGGACATTATGAGTTTCTAGTTATGCCATTTGGATTAACAAATGCTCCTGCTATATTTATGGATCAGATAAATCAAATATTCTATAAATATTTAGATAAATTTGTGATTGTATTCATTGACGATATTCTCATATATTTCAAAAAATAAAGTGGAACATGAAGAGCATCTGAGGATAGTATTGCATACTCTACGGCAAGAGCGATTATATGCCAAACTCAGTAAGTGTGAATTTTGGTTGAACCATATATCATTTCTAGGCTACATTATCAGTGAAGAAGGTATTTCAGTTGATCCAAAAAAGGTAGAAGCTGTTAATTCCTGGCCAACACCAAAATTTGTAGCAGAAATTTGAAATTTCTTGGGATTAGCTGGATATTATATGAGAAATGTGAAAAAATTCTCGAGAATTGCAGAACCATTAACCCGTCTAACCCGAAAAGAAGAAAAGTTTAATTGGACGGAGAAATGCTTGGCAGCTTTTGATGAACTGAAGGAAAGACTGATTTCAGCACATGTACTAGCATTACCGTCCGGATCAGGAGGATACGAGATATATAGTAATGCATTAGGAAAAGGACTAGGTTGTGTATTAATGCAGCACGAAAGAGTTATAGCCTATGCCTCTCGACAACTGAAGCATCATGAGAGAAATTATCCAACTCATGATTTAGAACTTGCAGCTATAGTATTTGCACACTAAAATTATGGAGACATTATTTACTCAAAATATATACAGATCATAAAAGTTTGAAATATGTATTTACTCAGAAGGAAATTAATATGAGACAAAGAAGATGGTTGAAATTACTTAAAGATTTTATATAGAATTAGCATATCATCCGGGTAAAGCAAATAAAGTAGCACATGCTCTGAGTAGGAAACCAATAGCATTATTTTTGAATACTCCAAAGAAAATTCTGAAAATTTTAAGAAAAATGGGAATTGAAGTGATATGTCCAATATCAGTAGGTTTGTGGAAAAATTTACAAGTACAGTCTTCTCTCATAGACAGAATCAAAGGAGATCAACAAGTAGATGCAAAGTTGCAAAAACTTTGGGGACAAACTAAGCGAGGACTTCAAACTTGGATAAGGAAACATCCTGATGGATCGTTAAGGTTTAGAGAACGATTATGTGTGCCTAGTGGAGAGTTACGGACGAAAGTAATATCAGAAGCACATAACTCTCAATACTCTATTCATCCGGGCAGTACCAAAATGTAAAAGGATTTGAAACAAAAATTTTGGTGGCATGGAATGAAACGAGAGATTGCTAGATTTGTGTCAAGATATCTTGTTTGTCAGCAAGTAAAAGCAGAACACCAAAGGACAACATGACTTCTTTAACCTTTACCAATACCCGAATGGAAATGGGAGCATATCATAATATATTTTGTGACAGGGCTACCTAAAACACAAAAAGGTAATAATGCCATCTGGGTTATCATAGACAGGCTCACTAAGTCAGCTCGATTCTTACCATTCTGGGTTGGGCAGACAACATAAGTACTGGCATATATATATATGAAAATATTGTCAGTTAATACGGGGTACCAGTAAGTATCGTTACAGATAGAGACACCAGATTCACTTCACATTTCTGGAAAAGTTTGCAACAAAACCTTGGTACTCAGTTGAAATTCAGCTATGCTTATCATCCCCAAACAGACGGTCAGTCGAAAAGGACAATTCAAACACTAGAGGACATGTTAAGGGCATGCACATTAGATTTTGGAGGATCATGGGACGATCACTTACATTTGATAGAGTTTTCTTATAATAATAGCTATCATGCCAGTATTCAGATGGCTCATTTTGAAGCACTATATGGAAGAAAGTGTAGATCACCAGTATGTTGGACGGATGTAGAAAAAAGATAATTACTGGGTCCGGAACTAGTAACATAGACAGTGGACAAGGTCAAAGTAATAAGAAGTTATTTGCAAGCAGCTCAAGATAAACAGAAGATGTGGACCGACAAGCATCGAAGGATATTGGAATTTCAACCTGGTGATCATGTATTCTTGAAGATTTTATCAACAAGGGGAACAATCAGATTCGGGACTCGAGGAAAGCTAAGTCCAAGATATATTGGGCCATTTGATGTATTAGATAAAATTGGAACTGTATCTTACAAGCTAGCCCTAACACCAACACTAGAAGGAGTACATAATGTATTCCATGTATCACAGCTCCGAAGGTATGTACCGGATCCGAATCATATATTAGATCATTCAAAGATCACTGTTGGACCAACTCTATGTATCCTGCAAAGACCTGTTGGGATACTGGATCGTAGAGACAAGATACTCCGAAATTGGATCATTCTCTTAGTTCGAGTAGCTTGAAGCAAGAACTCTCAAGGAGAATCAACTTGGGAGAATATATATATATATATATATATATATATATATAGGTTTATGCAATTTTGGTTTCATATTTGGTTTTATTGCAAATTGAGCTTATGAAGGGGGATAAGAGTAAAATGGGAAGCGGGAAGCCCTCAGCTAACCCTCATTCATGAGTCAGCCAGCTATCTATGTGCTGGAACCCCTTTCATTCTTCTTCATTTCCCATACACCACAATTATCTTCTCCATAACCCCTTTTCCAACTCCAAGGAACCAACTCACCCTCTTTAATACCATCACCAGCACCATCCCTCCTCTTCCTCATCTCTTCTTCAACTCCTCCTCTCCCATATCCTTCTCCCTCCTCCTAGTGCCGCTGTTGCTGCGACTAATGCTCTATTGTTGTTGTTGCTGCTGTGGCCGCATAACCCGCCGGCTACCTCACCCTCCACCCTTACGGTCTCCCTCCTCCTCCTATGAATCCTCATTCTCCTTCATTCCAAATCCTAGGTACAATCCTTTCACCTCTTATGAATTCCCCAATTTTTTTTTCCAATATAACCTAGGTTTTCTTTTAAATGCTTAAAATTATTGGATTAGGAAAAGGGTTTAAGGAAAGCACAAAATTAAATTTTACTTGGAAAAAGTTCTAGGTTGCTTAAGATAAGGCAAGTCCTCATTCTACTTCTCCCAATTTTTAAATCCAACTTCAAAATTTGTCATTTGGGGACTAGTTTATTTTTTTTAGAAGTTACATTATGAATTTTGGTCTATATTAGAATTTGTAAGAATTTTTGATAAGATTCAAAGTTATGAACACAAGTAATTTGGGCATAAATTGTTGGGACACGGAGTTAGGACACAATATGGAATGATTGTATACAAGAAATTAATTTTATAACCCATTTTGATCATGAAAGAAGTAGTTTTGATTATGGTCATTGTTATGAATGTGTACATATGCAACAAAATTATTTCCTTAAAATTTTACCAAGATAAGAAATATGTGTATATATATATATATATATACCTTGTATAGAAAGATTCCAAGAAAATGTATGTTCCTTTGTTAGACAAGCATTTAAATAATTACAATATAGGCCTACTCAATAGATCATGGATTTTGAAGCTTCCAAAAGTATGACATATGGATATGACTTAATTATATTAACTTAGACTAAGTAAGTTGTTGAGAAACTAGTAGCATTTATTAATATTTTCTATGATTTTAATTCTGTCCAGATATTTAATTTAGCATAATTAGTGGTATAGTATATTAGAATTTGCTAAATTAATTGGTTGTGGACATACAAATGTATAGGTTATTCTAATCTTGGATCTTGGAGATACATAGCCTATTTTGTTAGTGTCTTTGACATACACAACTAATTTAGTAAATTTTGGATTAATAATTTTTGTCAAAAAAAAATGTTGCTCCTCTAGTAGTTTTTTTTACTTGGATTCTTTTCCTTGGACTTCTAGGACTAATACCCTACCAATATGTAATTTGATTTTTATTATTATTAGAACTTAGACTTGGATATCATGTTTCTAACATAATATGTCCTTTGACTTGATTAATACCTATAAATGTTAATTACAAACTTGCTAGCTTGTCGAGATAAAAACATTTTTCTTGAATTTATATATATATATTTTTTTTTTATATTGCGTGCGATCCGGTGTTGAGAGTTGCTCCACTGAATGGATCGGCGTACCCGAAAAAATACTACAGAGAGTTGCTTCGGGTATAATATTTAAATTGTCAAATTTTTGGAGTCTGAAATACAAAGGAGACCATGCCAAAAATTTTAAGAATTTTGGGAGTTAACCAAATTTCGATATTCGAAAATATTACCGATATTCTTAACCCTCAATTTTGGAGAATTAAAATTTAGCGACGAACTTCCGACAACCTGAAAATTTATTTAACTATGGGAAGATTTGCAAGAGTTCAGGATACGTAGAACATGGACACAAGTCACGCAACTACAACCAAAGATTAGATTCCAGTACTGTCTGCTATGTTTAAATATAAAGAAAATAATATCTCTTGAAAATTGTATCCTAGTATTTATAACTATCCCGAACTGAGATGGGATTAAAACTTTGATACATGTTTCCTGGAATTATAAATAAGATAGTCTTGTATTCTGACATACTTTGTAAATGCCTAATTGTACATTAAGTACTGACATGAGTACAGAGCAGAAATTGATAAGATAGTAGAAATATGAATTGTTTGTAGCTTTTGGATTAGAAAGCATTGGGCGGGGGAGAACAACTTGAATACCACCAACAAAATCCCGCAATATAATAACAAAAAAAAACTGATAAGTGATTAAGCTCTTTCGTAAGGCCTTGCAAATTGAGTGTGTGAGGCTTAGCTCACTTACCTGTCCTGATTTTCCTATACCTGATTTACCTGTACCTGCCTGTACATGTTCCTGAATTTATATATATACTATTTCGATTAAAAAGATTGATTAAGTGAATTGATATTATATCATGTTTTACTCACTGGATGTCAGAGGACCGGACTCTAAGCACCGTGCCACCCTGCCTGCCACAGCATGATCCCTAGTTATGGGATTGTTGTCAAAAAACTAGTTAAAGTGGATATTCAAAGAGTTGTTCTCCGAATTGCATCAATATTTAGGAAACTTGTTTGTGTTTATGGTAGTGAAATATGATTGTATTATTTACTTTATTAGACACTATAAGGATACTAGCTTAGGAATTAAATTAGAGTCATAGGTATGATTATAAAATCTACCTTCCTACTTTTTATGGAAAAGTTATTCCATTTTCATTTTTTACAGTATCATATCATATTTCATTTTCTTACCGTTCTTGACCGAAGACTTGCTGTCGTTCTGACGACCTAGTATTGTTCACTAGCAGAAGACGAATTTTTTGGTAAGATGCTACATCTATATGATGTGGACGAAGTTGAGGAGTAATCTACAAGTGGTTTTCAGGGAATATAGCAAATAACATTTTGTAGCTGAAACTATGTATATTAATGGTTTGGATATAATGATTTGTACAATTGTACTTTTAACCATATTGTATAATAGTTATAGTTTATAGTAATGAAAGTGTTGTAGGGTCCGTTTGGATAGTCTTTCTGATTTTTTTTTCTGAAAAGAGTTTTCTGAAAGTAAGTTATAAACTAGATTTCTGAACATAGAGATTTTGAGTTTGCGTTTGGTTACTTTTATCTCGAAAGATTTTCAAAAAAAATATTAAGGGTCCGTTTGGATATGATTTTTTAAAAAAAAAATTTACAAAATATTTTGTTTTCAGAAAATATTTTTTTAATAAAAAAAAATTTGGTAAGAAATTTTTTGAAAATATTTTTGTGTCCGGCCGTGTCCAGACTACGAAGACTATGTCTAGCCGTGTCAGGACTTCAAAGATTTGTGTCCAACTCGAGGAGTGGCTCAAGTGGAGGCGGTGAGGCCGAAGATGAGATCTCCGATAGTAACCCTAGCGTCTTCGTCGGAGCTCGAGCTACGATCTCAGCCATGGCGACCTCGTTGAAGTCCAGAGTCGAGTTCGTCGGCTGCGAGTTCATCGTCGTGGCCGAGGGGAGCATCATCTTCAGCCCGCTCCGACCTCGACTTCGAGGTCGAGGTCAACATGACCTGCTCAAATGTCCCCTCCTCATCGGCGTTCGACGACAGGACGGCGGCTTCCAGAACCGTCCTCGCGAGCCTCCGCTCCATCTCGGCCTGCTCCTCCTCCCTTGCCAGTTCGGCTCCGAGATCGCCAACTGCGGGTAGCGACGGGGAGGAGGGAGTATAAGAAGAAAAAGAAGAAGAAGTACTTGGGGAGGAGGTCTGAGCACAGGAAATGAAGAGAGAGAAAGAGTTGGGGTTTGGGGGGAGGGGTGGGGCCCAATGGTGTAGGGCCCCGCCTTGTTGCCAAAGGCCTCATACAGAAGTATGGGATTTACTATGAGGAAACCTTCTCCCCGGTGGCTAAACTGAATACAGTACGGGTGCGCTTTGATGGCTTTGCTGCTTGCTTTCTCAAAGCAGCAGCTGCGACGGCTCTCGCAAAAAAAATCAAACAAGAGAACGTCAATTTTTTTGACGCAATGCTTTGGAAAGAGATCTCAGAAAGTAGATTTCATGTACATTGGGAAAGCTGAGTTATAACAGCTCTTTCCCCAAAAAAAAATTATCAAAAATTGTTTTCAGTTGAGTTGTTCAAACACAGTTTTGTCAATTTTTTGCTTTTAAACACAAAAAATAGCTTTTAAAGTAACATCCAAACAGGCCCTTAGTATGACTTGTATTCCATTCTAGAATATTACATGCAACAATCGCTATTACGGGTACGGTTGTATTCGTATAGGGCGTAGCCTGGAGATGTAGTTACGTACCTGGCTCACTGTATTCTAGGAAGCAGGGCATGACAAATACTAGGCTATTATATATATATATATATATATATATATATATATATATATATATATATATATATTACTTAATGATATTAACTAGTATAGGTTATATATTGATACTTGGTAGATATGATATCTTATTATCTAGCATTAGCTAGTATAGCTAAAATCTTTAAGATATTGACCTAGAAACCTAGGTATAGACTAGTGTTACTTAGAATTGACTAGTTTGACCAAGTTTGACTAGTTTGACTTAGGGTTGACCCAGTTTAACTATTTTGGCCTAGTGTCACGTCCAGTCCCAAAATATGTAGGACTAGGAATACGTAACATGCCAGCTACGCATTCAACCAGACTCTAGTCCGACTCGAATACATATAAGCTGTATTATAATGGTCACTATCTAAATAATCAAGTAAATATAAATATCTATGCCTCAATCCACAATGAACAGAATACACAAGAATGAGCTACATGTGCTAAAGTTGGCCGCCCAGTAACATACAAACTCGAATATACTCGAGAAAGAAATATGAGTCTATAAAAACTAGGCTACATCAGCAGATGAATAAGCAATATGAATAAATAACCATAACTCCGATAAAAATAATGTAAGTACCTGGTACCAATGCCTGCAAGACAAGCAATTCCATCAGCAACTCCAAAGGCTCCATAACCGTCTAAGCTGCAAAACTGGCAGGGGACCAGGTCCTCAGAGGGACGTAACAAGGTACAATAAACAATATACCAAAAGTAAAATAGTATAATACCACATACTCAAGGGTAAACTACTATAACCATCTAAGTGATATGTACGTGAGAGCATCACTTGTACTCAGGCTGAAACCACTACATGCTCTGTGTCGGAGAGCCCATAGCAGCAAGTAGTATCAAGACTCAGTATAGGTGCCAAAGATCTGAGACGGAGTCCAAGGCACCTCTAGTAGTATCACGACTCCAGTATATGTGCCACAATACCTCTAGAAGTATAGTATATATATCAATACTCAGTCTGTAGTATGATGTGTCTCTCCCCACCCAATTTAACCTCACGTCTCATGTCCACAATGTCTCATGTCCATAACACGCAATATCATGACCTCTAGCTAGTGCAACGAGTCATAATAATATCCATATAATATGCTAGTCTCATATCACGAATCCTGTAAGCCTATACAGAATTACCATAAATAACTCAAGAAAGATTCTGTCACATAAAATAGTGTCAAGTGTCCTAGGGTATGGCGTACTTGGTAAAGCAAGTACGTAAAAATAGGATCGTGGAATCAACTCTCTAAGTGACGTTACTCGACTCCGCGTACGGCGTCGAAACCCGAATCTTGTTCGGACGCTAAGCAACGTCTCATGGTCCTAGTATAAACACACACATCACACATATCAAATAACTACAATAACTAAATAAGATAATAAAGGCAAGAAACTATGATACATCATGGCAATATACACTTGCCTGGGTTCTGAACTCCGTCAACTACTCCTGGGAAAGTGGAATCTGCACGTACACCTCTGGATGCTGAAACAAACATCACCAATATTTTCAAAATACTAGAAATAGCTAGAATTGACTACACATAAGTCCAATTTGTACACAGGGATAAAATTGACAGTTTTGGGTCAAAACGGAATCCACATGTGGCCAACTTCGCACCAAAAAATATGCCAGAGACAAAGTCCTCCAAATTCGTCAAACTTAGTGTCTACGAGTCCAGAACGATGATACAAACCAAACAGAATATCCAGAACTGGATTCCGATGAGCCGATCACGAAATGGTCCGTTATGTGGAATCGTGGGGCCCACAAAATGATGTTTCGTCAACGTCCTAAGAATCGAACCAAACTTGGGTCACAGGACCAATGTAACACTGCGAATCCGATGGCGTAAGTTTTGTTGCGAAACGACAAGCACACACGAAGTTATGGCGAGTGTCAGAACATGCTGATACAGTATTTTTCGGCGAATACGCGTTAATTTCGGTTGTGCACGAACATCCAAATCAAGTTCCACGAAAGCTCATACGTCCACATTTACGTTACGCGTATTTTGATGCAATTCGCACACGACAAAGTAGCCTCGTTTGGCGGGACTACCCCGTATTGCAAGATTTTGGGTGTTTTAAAAATAAGTTTTTGGTCATTTTGGAACAAGAATAATTTAACCATTATAGCAAACTAATAAAAACTAAAAGAATAGTAAAAATCTTGGTTATATTGTGAAGAAGTCCCGTTCAATTATATTTTGAAAATAGTTAACGAGTTGGTAGAAAATTGGACATGAACAGGGGTACTTGGACTGAATTTTTGAACTATTTTCGAACAGTTTTTCGGCCAACTTTCGGTCAATTTTTTGATCAAACCGGGGTGTCTAAATTCGTTCCACTTGAAGGGAATCCTAGAGGGTTATTTGTGAAATATCAGCGAAGACGGAACACAAATCGGATGAACGAGGAGGGCGGAGGCTACGCGCGAAGGAAGGGCTGTAATTGCTACTGTTGCCGCTGCTGCTGCCGTTGCCGACCACGCTCCGGCGGTAGGCGGTCGGCGGTCGGCAGCGCTTCAGCGGAGGTGGTGGAGGCTGGGTGATGGGTTAGGGTTGGGGTTTTGGTTTTGTATACACATGTATATATATGGGAGAGGGGGGTTTGCTGTACGGGTAGGTTTTAGGATTTGGGGTTTGGGTTAGTGGGTTTCGGGTTATGGGTTTGGGTTAGGGTTTAGAATTTAGGTTTAATTTCATTTCATTTTCTTTTATTCTTTTCTCTCTATATTTAAAAATAGTTTTAGACCTCAATAAATTCCAAAAAATTATACAATACACTAATAATAATTATACACCCAAAAATATATTCTTTGTACAATATTAATAATTATTTAAATATACATAATTATAAAACCATGAATATTATATATTATAATTAGCTAAAAATAAATAAATAATTTCTTAATCATAAAAATTTTAGAATACCAAAAATATTAAATTCTAAAAATCAGGGTGCTTACACCTAGTTTGACCTATAGGTGACTTGAAGACCTAGAAAATAACTAGTTTAACTTCTTTATCATTGCAAAATACTGTGTTGACATGATATTCCATATTTAGGTCCTTGAGACACCGTGATGGACACTGTTTGATATCCATTTATCTAGACCACTAGTGAGTACATTCTCTGATAGTTTCTATTATTTGATATTTATTATGATTCATGTATTTAGTGATGTTATATTTGATTTCTGACACGAAGCAAACTAGTATATAGCTTGGATATTCAGTTATGAGATATTACAATGGTTATCGTATTGACATCGTATACGACATTGACATTAGACATCGTACATGGTATTATTATTGGATATTGATCGTGTATCGTAATGTGTTATGGTTGGATCCACTGTACTAGTTGGGACGGAAGAAATGCTAGTAAGAGGTGTGATCAAATTACTATTGTAAAGCTTAAAATATTGTTAGTGTTAATCATACACTTCACATATGATTAACTAGGCCATTTAGCTATCGTATAAGTTCCCAAGCCGATCACATATCGAAACTAGTATTTCAAACACATAGTTAGCTATAGTACTTACTGTCTATATAATACTTCTTAAATTATACTTTTCCTGCTCTGTCTATTTATTTTTCTTCGGTATATCCTACTCTTCATGTCATTTATTCCTCATAGTACCATTTCCTGATTGAATATATTTTTCAGATAATTTAGAGGATTTCTGTCCTACCTACTACGAGTCACAGGAGAGAGTAGTTGTAGAGGACTGACCAGTATCGACAGTCATTTTAGATACCATTACTTAGCATTTGTACTGAATTTGTCTCCAGCTCTTTAGACCCATTGAGATATAATTTTTTTCCTAAGACTTATGTCGTATTGTTAGACTTATTCAGTTGGATGTGATATTGTAGATTATCTAGTATTGTGACTTTGTGACTTCATTGTTTATATCATATCGTGTCATTTTTTTCTCTTAGATTATTGTGATTGAGTATTTCATAATATATTGTTATATTATTGTCTCCTTATGGAGTTGGATGTTGTGTGAGATGATAGATAGTAGTGATGACCTAGATATCGTTCTACCGTCGATATTGCGGCGTAGACTGGACGTACCCACGTACTCGTGTCCGATCATCCGGGTGCGGGTCGTTACAAAGAGGGGCTGAAGGAGAATGATCTATCAAGTAACATGCAATATTCATCGCTTCCCCCCAAAAATTTCTCGACAATCCGACCTGTGAGAGCATGTATCTGATTCTCTCTACAATGGTGCGGTTCATCCTTTTTGCTATACCATTATGCTGAGGTATCTTCAAAACTGTTTGCTCATGACGGATATCATGACTCTTGCAATATTCTTCAAATGGCCAAATGTATTCTCCCCCATTATCTGTGTGGATACATTTCAGTAGCTTCCCTGTGTAAACTCCCTCACCCAAAATAGGTATTTTGTGTGTATTTTATATTATTATATTTATTATAGATGTTGAATTTCTTTAGAGTATTCTCTTAGTTAATTAGAAAATAAATTTTTTGATATATTTACTTATATAAATATTTATTTAGAATTATTTTTAGGCTACTTTAGATTTTTGGAGATTTTTCTAGAATTTTTGGGTAATTAAACCTAGGAAACATAAATTTCTAGGACTTCCATGATTTACTATGAGACCATACTTGCATGTTGTTACTACAAAATATTTATTTTAGAGTTAAAATATTTAAATATATTTTTTGTAATTTATTTAGAATTTTAAGAAAATTTTTGGAATTTTGGAATTATTGAGGATTTATTTGGATATATAAAGTCTTAATATTAGATATATGCTAATTTAGTGTTAATAGATATTAATAAGATTATATATAAATTATCTATATTATTTTTAATTATATTTAAGATTATAAATTATTAAGATAAATTTAAACTATATTTTAAATTAATTCAAATCTTGAGCCTACTAGGAAAGCAACTTCATGCATATTCTATCCTTATTTAAACTGATCATAATCATATCCAAATTAGCCAATCCTAGTCGTATTCAATTAAGTAGTCTCCACCATTATAAATACCTATTAGACTTATGGAATAAACTCATCTTTCATATTTTTCTTCCCCAAACTCCTCTCTTTTTCGTCCAAAAAACAGTCAAAATTCGTCATAAATTCAGCCTCATTTTCTAGTAGTTATGACTATTTAAAAAGACGATATCTCCTAGCTCCAGACTCCAAACGCGCTCCAATTTTTTTGTTAGAACCATATCAAGGTTAGTTTTCTGAATATATAAATTATTTTAATAATTTTTGAAGCTATTTTTCCAAAAAATTCTAAAAGTGTCAGCTGTCCGAAATCAGACGTGTTTCGGTGTTTTCGAGATTTCTGGAGATCCCGAACTCAGAATTACGAGCCGTTTGAATTTTCGAAAATTTGACATGATGAACTTCCATAAAATTATTTTTCAGAATTTAACATGTAAGTTTAATCTACTGTAAAATTCGTGCAACGTAGACGTAACTAAAAAACTACCGAAAACTATCATCTGTGCGCCATTATGGCCATAACTCTTTGCCGACTTGTAATTTTATGAAACTGTCGATTCCGGAGTTCATGTAGCACTAAAATCTATAGAATTCTACACACAAATCAAAGATTTTATTCAATTGACTTTTTGGTCAACGGATTGCTTCAATTTGCGTGCCACGCATCTCAAATCCTTAAAGTTGACTTTTTTTGGACCAAAATTAGGGTTTAACAATAAAATTATATTATAATAAGATTAAAATACTATTTTAAATTATTTATTCAGAATTAAATATATTAAAATGGAGGAAACTATTTATCCATTTTTGTAACCTAACTTGTTTAATTTATGTGACGGGTAGATCGGACGACACCTTGATTTGCGACTTCATCCTTTTTCATAGCAGGCAAGTATACCTTGCTATTGTACTATAATTTATATTTCATATGGTGCATACATTTTATTTATGTTATTTAGTTCATATATTTTAACTGCTATATAAACTGCGCGTCCAAGAATAACTTAGGTGCAACGATGGTGGCGTCGTATTTTGTCCTTATTATATATTATGCATGTCGACCTAGTTTTACGAGAACACCACATAATTTGGAGACATCATTATATTTCATTGGCCGTGACACATCTGTTACACGAGTGTAAGTCTCATGTAGGACACGTACTTGCGTGACGGGCTGGCCACCTGTACGTATGGCACGTGCAATAGGAATAACTGCTAATAAATTTGTATGCTAGAAGACTTAGCAGTTATTAGAGTTACCATCATGCCATGGATATGGCATGAATAGAGCATGGGTGGGAAGAACAACAAGTAAGACATTTGGGCTCCTTTACACTTTTTCTTATGTAACCCGTACGCTCCGCCGGAGATGCGTGGTCAGATAACCCTTATATTATATATCTACAGGCGGCCTCTGACGTTCAAAAGACGTCATGCTTTTTAGGCCCCTGATTCTCCGAGAGAATCATGCCAATCCCATTTTAGCCAGATAGCCTACGTGTTGAAAAGTTGTTCTCAAAAGTGCATTCACATAGACGGTTAGGCGACCCTTGGATGTTTATTTTCAGTACTTTATTGGCATGCTTCTATGTATCTTGTTACGTCCCTCTGAGGACCTGGTCCATTTCCAGGTGTAGACGATCATGACTATTCGCAGGAGCACGAATCAGGACTTGCTACTTCGTTCTCTTTCGAGGAGGTCTTCCCTTCGAGCCTCTCTGATCATTAGATGATGTACTTGTTATATCTACTTTTATATTCTAGTTTGGTAGTGGATTTGTCTCTATCCAACTACTAGTTCTTCTCGACTAGTTCATATTTGGTTCATTGACATATTTTGATTATTTATTTCTTTATGATTTTTATGGATGAGATTTAGTTATGCCATGTGACTTGTGACAATTATATACCACTTGTGAATTATTATTCGTAATACAGCATACGTATGTGTTATGGTTTCAATATATTAGAGTTTTCATATACATACGACTGGCATGATTACGTATTCCTAGTCCTACGTATTTTGGGACTAGGACGTGACACACTGTTTCTCTTTCCACCATAGTATGGAAGGCTTCAAACACCCCAAGAACTTGATCTTTGGTCTTCAAGGCATACGCCAACACTTTCCTGGAAGCAACATCTATAAAAGTAACAAAGTACGAAGCACCACCTAATGTTTTAACTTTCATAGGTCCACACACATCAGAATGAACAAGCTCCAAAACATTTGATTTTCTTTTGATATTTTTTTTATGAAAACTGACTCTATGTTGTTTGCCTACCAAACAATGAGTGCAACTAACCAAATGCGTACCTTTCTTGTTAGGCAAGACCTTCCTTTTAATGAGGATTTGAAGTCCCTTCTCACTTATACGACTAAGCCGCATGTGCCATAGATCTGTGGATGATTCTTTCTCTACTACATTCAACTCGGCCTTGTTGACTTTTTCTTGATCCTTGTACAACGTGCAACACTTCTTTCCTCGAGCTGCTATAATGGAATCTTTTGTAAGCTTCCATTGTCCATTGCCAAACTGACTCATATACCCTTCTTCATCTAATTTACCTGCTGAAATTAGGTTTAATCGGAGATCCGGTACACGTCTCACATCTTTGAGAACCAACATGCAACATGTATTGATCTTAATACTTCTATCACCTATGCCGACAATTTTATAAACACCACTATTTTCCATTCTCACAACACCAAGATCACCAGTCTTATATGAAATAAAGAAGTCTCTCCGTGGAGTAGCAGGATATAAAGCGCCCATTTCAACTACCATGTCTGTATCAAGGGATGTAACGACCAAACAATTATCTTCACAACTGGAGACAAAATGATATCCACATATGTTGCAAGAGTTGTAATTTCATTTTCTTGCTTTCCATCACCTTTTCCATTCTGCTGATCCTTCTTATATTTTCTGCATTCACTTCGATAGTGGCCCACGTTATCACAATAGAAGCACTTTACATCCTTTCTTGTCTAGGATTTACTCCTGGATCTACCATGATATTGAAAATTCTTACTTTTATTTCTCCCCCAATTTTCTGTAACAAGCACCTCTGATTTTGACGAACCCGAGGCTTTTCTTCTCGTCTCCTCATTCAACAGGCTACTTGTAACGAGCTCCATTATCATAACACCATCTGGGGCAGAATTGCTCAGAGACACAACCAATGTCTCCCAACTTTTTGGCAGCGAACTGAGCAACAATAAGGCTTGCATCTCATCTTCCAAATTCATCTTCATTGTAGATAGTTAATAAATAATGCTTTGGACTTCATTCAGATGTTCAACAATGGACTTACCTTTTTTGTATTCCAGATTCACAAGCTTTCTAATCAAGAAAGCTTTATTCCCTGTCGTCTTCCTCTCATAAAGGCCTTCCAATTTTTTTCAAAGAGAATATATAGATGTTTCTGCCGAAACATGATGATAGATGCTATCGTCCAACCACTGACGAATATACCCGAGGGCTTTCTGATCAAGTTTCTTCCAATCAGACTCCAACATCTTTTTTGGCTTATTTCCGTCATTCTCAATCGGCTCGGCGAGATCTTTGCAGTAAAGTTGATCTTCCATCTTCGATTTACATACCGTCCAATTATTCCCATTGAAGCTCACCATCCTACTTGTGTTCTGTTCCATGGCTTGCACACGACAATGAACCTGGCTTTGATACCACTTGTTGAGAAAAAGTCTCCAACTCTCTCCTATGTGCAACCACAAATAAACAAACACAAGAAAATATTAAAAACAATAAGAGACAAAAGACACCAAAGTTTTTACGTGGAAAATCTTTTCAAAACGAAGAGTAAAAACCACGGGACCTCGTCCAGAAAAAATCCACTATTAATTTTTGGATTTACACTTTGTACCGTGGTAGAAGATTCACCATACTTCAAGAGCAATTTTTTCTCTCTATTGGATACACACAACTCTCTCTCTCTCTCTCTCTCTCTTTCTCACGAGATTTCAAGTATATATCTCTTGAGAGTCATCAGCCATATATGTGCTGGATACCAGTTGGATGTGAGGTTATACAAATTTAATCATAAAGATACACCTAGATTTGAAATAGTCAAATATATTTAAAACTCCAACCACCTTTCCAATTTAAACTCCACGTTTAAATCATGTCTCTATCATTTAAGGCATGGATATAAATTTTTCTCATTTAATGCATGAATTTAAACTCTCATCCTTAAGATAAGAATGCCCAACAATTTCTCTATCATTTAAGGCATGAATTTAAACTCTCCTCATTTAAGGCATGAATTTAAACTCCCCTCCTTAAGATAGGAACACCAAACACGACTTAGAAGACTCAAGTTAATTTTGAACTTGAAGTGCGTTGCATGTATCAAAAAGAAAGAAAAAAATCCTCTGATGTTATTAAAAATATATAAATTTATATTATATTAAATTTTTTAAATATAATTTAAATATATTTTAATTATATTTTTATATATGTTTTTTAACTTTGGATATATGTGGTTTAAATATAATTATACTGAATATATTTTAGTTAGGATTTTTTTATAGATATGTTTATAAGCTTTGGATATATGTTCAGGTACTTAGAAAGATTTTAGGTTTTTTTTCTTAATTATGTCTGGATGTACATATGGTTTAGACGGTTCATTTTGCGTCATTTTCAAGTTTCTTTATAACAGACTAGTTATTTTCACAGCGATGCACATACAAAAAAAGAAAAAAAAAACATTTGACAGACTGTAAAAATTTTGACAGACTGTTTTAAAATAACAGACTAGTTATTTTGACAGACTGTTTTAAAATAACTTTTGATATGACTTTAGAAATGGTCAAAAAATATTAGATTAACCCCTGAGGGTCTTGACTAGTTATTTCAAGTTTCTTTATAACAGACTAGTTATTTTCACAGCGATGCACATACTAAATATTCCTTTTTTTTTTATTTCTATTATTTTGTTGTCTATGGACATAATCTATGAAATGGATTATGTTAGATGATCTATGTTGTACGGATACGGATATGATACTACGGATATGATACGGTAATACTACGATTAAATATATTGCATGAATTAGGTTTTAAACTCCTAAAATGCACACTAAACCTACGGAGCATCACCTCAAAATTTGGAGGTCAGCGTTGCAGAGGCTTTAACAATTTTTGCTCAATGTATTTCTCATTATCAACATCACAAGTTTCGAACTTACGCTTATGCTCTTGATACCAAATTAGTGTCACTGCGACTCGACCAAATTGTTAAAAGTTCATAACACTACACCAAGAAGTCCTAGTCTTTTAAGTCAACACCATGGCAATCGATGTTCAAATCTAAAACATATTTCATTTAAAATAAAATATTATATCATTGCATGAATTAAGCTCCCAACTCATAAATTGCACACACTACTAGACCTGCTGAACATCACACCACAACTCTACAAGTTTGCTGCAGTAACAGAAACTTTAACAATTTTGGCTTAATATGTTTCTCACTATAAACTTCACAAGTTGTTGTTATAAACACCAATAATTTTTCGGAATTTTATTAAAGAATTATTTTGAATACAAATTAGTCATAATTAGTTATACTAAATTACTTTTGTTTGAGTGAACTTTTCTTTTGGTTGCAGTCAGGGCCGGCCCTGGGGTAAGCCTGACAAGCTATCGAGTTTGGACAACCTCCTGGTTAGGACAACTCCCATGTTCCTAAGTTCCTACCTCTCTGCCAATAGAGCCTTCGCGATCCACCAAAACTCCTCTCACGAAGCCCATATTTTGAGCTCCCACTGGAAAGGCATCGAGTAACTCAAGGAGAGGAACTCGGAAACCCAGCTCCACGCCGCCGTAAGAATCCGAGACTTCGACGCCGCTGTCAACCCCACTCGCCAAATTTTTGATATCTTCTTTTTGAGTCAAGGACAAGAGGCAACCGAATTTATCTTCGGCTAGGACAATCCAACCCTCTGGGCCGTGTCGGTCCTGGCTGTGGGTCCTGGCTGCAGCCGGCAAACACTCTCTCCATTGAATTTGAATTGAAACCCGCCCTCTTCAAATCCATATCACTAGTTTCTCTTCCCCAGCTTAAGTTACAGCTATCACACACCATTTCAAATTTGCCCAATTGTAACCCTAACTCACCCATTAATTCCAATTTCATGTAGCTGAAACCCTAGCTCATTTCACATAACAGTTGAACCCTCCCTACTCTAGCTAGCCTAATCAATGTTGTTTCCTTGCAGCTTACACATCCTATCTACAGAATTGGGTAAAAGACTTTTTAGGAAATGGACACGACACAAATACATTTATACACACACATGAAACAATATGGATACACATACTCTACTACTGACTAGCACTAAATAGACTTTTTTGATTTTTTTTTTGCATAGAATAGTAAACAAAAGGTTGTGTGTTCAAAGAAAAGCTATTTTCTAATCTCTCTTGATAGATTAGTACGGTTATAATCATGTCAAAATCACGTTCAACCATGTATAACGTTCCTTCGGACGCTAGACATGAATGAATGACCCGGCACGAGTGTTCGAGGACATGATTTCAGATACGTGTTAGAAGAGGATACAAACACAGTAAGTATCTCCTGGAGGAGTATCTGTGCAACTTCGATGATTAATAATTAGACAAAAAAGTAGAAAACAAATGTGAAGAACACAAAAATAAAATGTACATGAAAAATAAAGAAAGAAGAAATCACTTCTTCATATCCAAATTAGTCCAATTTAATCGAAGGACTCACTACTTGGTAAAGGTTTCTCTCCTAACATCCGAACTCCAAATACATTCTATAAGCATTTCTATCAGAGGAATAATAACATTCAATTAAGTCATCAATTTGGAAACCGAGCTTCTGATAAAGAGAAACCGCAGCAGTTCGCGTGGGATCGACATGGAGGCAGACACGTTGAATATTCCTCATCCTGCATTTCTTGATGGCTTCTTTCAACAGAGTTTCTCCATGACCATGTCTTCTGTGGTTTTCCTTCACTGCAAAGAAGGAAAAAGAAATTTATGAACAGCACAAGAAATAAGAGGAAACCGATTCCAAGTTAGAACCAGTTCTCTTTCTGCTATCTTTCCCCGAAGGGCCTACGGGACTCTTTCCCTACGGATGCAACTTCTCTTGTTGAGACGAGCAGACGAGCCCAATCTATCTGAATGACTTGTGCCGGGATTCTCATTTCTACCCAGGACAAAAAAAATAGACCTCAACCGTGAAATCGGTTATTTTTGTTTCTAGATTAACAATATTCATTTCATTAAGTATTCGTCCAATGCTAACAGCTACCAGAACACTTAAAGGCAAAGTCAAACCAGTTATTTAGAGATTAGTAGGTCCATCTTTTTTTTTTGAGCAACTCGAACACTCAATAATGAATTCCCGTGGTAGAAGAAAATCGACTTAACCAAGTTTTATGTCGACACCAGAGTGAAGGTGATCGCATCTTGACAGTTCAAAGAACTCGCGTGATTCATTAAGTGAAAGATGCTAACTGAATAGTTAGAAATGCCGCAAGCAAAGATCATATAGCCTAATTGACTGCAAGTTGAATAAGTGGTCAAATTCTCTTTAGCAATAAAGCGTGTTCAATGGGTCGTAATAGGTCAATGCATTATGATAAAAAAAAAGCGATATCCGGCTTTTGCAAGCCAGCAACAAGAGCGACTTTAGGAGCGGATGTACGAGCGAATCACGGGAGCTTACCCCCCGTGAGGCCATTAAGTTATATTAAAAAAATGAGCTAAAAGCTCAGTTTTCAAACATACTGCGCTACGAGCTGAAGCCACGTGCCCCTGACTCGTATTACAAAAAAAGGAGGGCCAGGGAGGCCGAGAGAGGGAGAGTCAAGGAGTTCGAGAGAGAGAACGATAAGGGCAGCCTCGTAAAAGACTCTGAAGACGAAAATAGCCCAGATATCCTAAGGGTACCAACGAGAGAGGCGAACGAAGTGAGTCTTGCTCACCCGAAATCGGAAAACTTGATGTTAGCATTTTTCTTTTCTTTGTATAAAGAAGGAACTCGATTTCTTTGGTCGTAACCAACTGTGTGTGCAGTAAACTTTGTGGCAAGACCTTCTGGAATAGATTTCCAGATCTCCTCATCCTTTTTGATGTAGTTTCACTTCTTGGCCTTCCAATCAAAGATTTGCCCACAAACCGTTGTTGCTGGGCCTAACGCTAATCCCATCCGTCGTAAATATGGGCACGTGACATGGTATATACATTGTGTTGGGATGGGTAGGGTTCCCATCGTACGTGGAGAACACCCTGGAGGTCTGAAGTGCGACGAGCGTCATTTGTGTGTCGGAGAAGCTGTGGAAGTCGAGGCGACAAAGAGTTCATTTGAAGGTGTTTCAGTGCATATTATAGCTGTATTGGAGGCAATGGCATGTCATCGGTATGCTTAGAAACGTCAAAAACCTCCCAACAAGTTTTGTGGTGCAAAATTTTATTCCTACAGTATACCGCCGGCTTACCGACGATATCTCGACAGTATATCGTCGGCCTAGGCTGAACGATTTTAGGGTTTTAATCTGGTTCGTTTGTTCGTTTTGAATGGCTAGGATTGTCTCGGGATTTGAGTGACTTAAATAAGATTTTTTTAACCTAATTCTAACAGCCAATTACAAAGAGAGAGATTCTCAAGAGCTTTGCAACTTCCAAAAGAAGAAGGAGAAGGTTTTGTGAAACAGTTTTGGTTTAATTCGAAAGGAGTCGTATGAAGGTATCCACATCAACTCGTCTTTGTGTCGTTTCGGTAAATCTATTTGTAGTTGTGCTAATCCGTTTTGGATCGGTAGAAGAAAACTTGTAGAGGAGTTTCTAATTCAGTTGAAGGCTTGTCTGGGCTAGACTCCGGATCGCCTTGTAATTTTTTCCGTTAGGATTTTTCACGTTAAAGTGATTGTGTTTGCGTTATGATCTTTTGAGTTGGATATTGAGATCGTCTGCAAGTGTGCACCTTATTTTTAGTTCTCGACGTTTTTTTCGGTCTGGGACTGTCTGTTCCGCTAGTTACATGTCTATTCCTAACCGAGTTGTATCAAAGCTATCAGTTGTAGGTGTCAGTATATTAACAGTCAAATCGGATAGAAGAGATTGGCATGAAACCTGTGGGCATGGTTAACATGAATGGTACCATTATCATTATTGGCGAAACATAATGAAAGATCTCTTGTTCGTCAAAAAGTTGCATCTACCATTATTTGCGTTAGAGAAGGCCAGTGACAAATTCGATGAGGATTGGGCATTCAAGCGTATTCAGGCCTGTGAAAATATCAGACACTTTGTAGATGAGAACGTATACAACTACATCGCAAACATTGATCACGCCAAGACGTCATGAGAAAAGCTTGTGTCTTTGTATACCAAGAAGACCGGAGTCAATAATTGTTTTTGATCCGAGAGATCATGTGTCTGAGGTACAAAGATGATACATCTATTACATATCATTTGAGTAAGTTCTAGGACGTGGTTGACCAATTATCGGCTATATGAGTCAAATTCGACGATGAGGTGGAGGAGTTTTACTTGCTGTGTACATTGTCGAACTCGTGGAAAACCGTACGAAGCTCCCTAAGGCATTGTGAGTCTGGAGTTCACGAAGAGTACGGTGTTGAATGAGAAAATGCGGAGAAAACATAGGTTGTCCAAATCCACGAACGTCCTGGAGTCCACCATGAAAATAAAGAGAACAAATCTCAAAGAAAAATAGTAATCTCATTGGAGTTAATTAAAAGTAGCACATTGTAACCATTATATATACTTTACAAAACTTAGAGAAGAAGAAAGAATGCTAATGATGATCCTAAACGAAATACTGGAAAATCTAATCCTAAATAAAGAAAAAGAAAGGAAAAGATATATTAGTCAAATCTAAAGATTGAACCTGATTTGTTAGATCTGTTACATGCATACTTATCTAAAATAAATCCTAAAATAAATCCAAAAAAAGACATGCAAAATTTGCACCCAAATTGGTCCATATGCAGCTACCATGAAAAGATTGGATCAGTCAACAAGTTGAACTAGTTGACTGCTTGTGCTCCTGCATCACTTCTTTGGAACACAATATATCTATCTGGAAGATGGAACATTTTTAAAAAATCAAATATATAATATAGTATACAATATCTAATTAAGATTCAAAAGTTCCAAATAATTTATTTAAGTGATGTCGTTTTCAGAAAATAAGTAGCAAGTCTTTAGACTGTAGAAGATTTTAAAGAAAAATAACAAAAAACATCTTCACTTCAAACCTTGGCTGAGACCTAAGTATATGATGTGTTTGCTTGTCAAAACATAAACTTTCATGCTTCAATTCATATCGCATTCCATGTCGGAACGTGTTCTTGGATCATGAAACCAAGTTCCGCACTATCGGTATGAGACCATTCCTATTAGTATTGGGATCGGCAGTATCGACAATATCGACAGTATCATCGATTTCAGATCGTAGTATCGGAGTTTTTGTATCGGAAAGCAAATAATTATTAACATTTTAGAAAATATACTTTATATATTTAAACATGATTTTAAGTATTTGTAGTGTTGTTTCTTAGCAATTTTAAAATTGAATGAAATAATAGTCACCCTTGTCGATTGGTTTACATGCGAAAGATAAATTTTCTTCTTTACATGCTTTTACACCTTCATTGATTGGTCTTTTTCGTTCAATTTTCTTTGCCAAATTAACTAAAAAATATACCCCCAATGTCGATATCGGTTAATATCGGGTATCAGTCGGTATCGAATCGGGACATGCCAAAATGTATCGGCATGGGCCGTATCGAATCGGTATCGGACGATACTGCAAACTATGAATGAAACGTGCATTCCCGGATCATGTGATCTAGGATCATGGAACGCTACCTATTTGGTGGAGTTTATGTACCCATAGTATATTTATTTGAATTTCAGACTTGATACCCTCAACTATTCAAGTTTTTCATCTTGATACCCTAAACTTTAAAAATAGACAACTTGATACCTCAACTATAATTGTACAACTTAATACTGTAATATTGTTACTAGAAAATGCTAATTAACCAAATTACCCTCAACTATTCTCTCCCCCCTCTCTCCTCAGCAGCGGGTGGGCGACAACGGAAGGGCGACAACAGGTGGACGATGGCGGGGGTGCGGCAGCAGGTGGGCGGCGGTGGGGGAGGGGGTGCAGCGGGAGTGGGAGGTAATTTGGTCATTTTTTTACGAAAAAGTTTACACCCGACTGACGGAGGATATCAGCGTGAAAATATTCAATAATTGATGGTATTAAGTTGGCTAATTTAAAAGTTTAGGTTATCAAGTTTAAAAACTTAAATCGAGGGTATCAAGATGAAATTTAGCCAAAGTTCCAAATAATTTCTATAAGTAATGTCTTTTTCAGAAAATAAGTAGCTAAGTTTTAGACTATAGAAGATTTTAAACAAAAATAACAAAAACATCTTTACGCCAAGTTATTTTGTGAGTTGAACAGACCTCGTTCTCAAGCTTTTAGAGCTTGGCACCATTCGTCCTTGCAAACAGTGAACCTAGTGTGTCCCATTGATCTGATGCTTCCTTTGGTGCCTTTGGGCCTTGATGTGCAGTAAAAGCTCATCCTACATTGTTACAAACATTGCATAGATTGCATTGTCAACCCTGATCTTCTATTTCATCGACGAGCTACCATCACTTAGTGATGTAATTTCAATTCAATAAGTCCAATTAGTCCAAAAACTTGGAGATCCAACTACAAGGAGACATGTAGTGTGATACAAAATTGGTATGATATGTTTCACCTCTATTTTTTCTTTTAATTTGAATTGAATATGGTGCCTAAGAAATATTGACTTGAATCACCCACTTTTCTTTGATTATTCCCCCTTTTATATGGTAAATGATCCCAAATAAATAGTTGTGAAAGCTATAATTCTAAACCACGATCAAATATATGGAATCAAGTCTCGACTTTAGGGATAATTTTTGTGCAAATTTTCGAGAACCGTCAAAGGTTCCTACTAAGAAAAGAGCTCAGTTTATGTTATTGACACTATTGAGCTTCTGAAAAATAGCTCGACGAAAGAGCAAAATCTACCATTATTTCACTGATTTGGCAATATCTACTGCCTTGATGAAAGCATTGTCCCAACCAAATTCATGCTCCTGGACTTTGAGTTAGTAACAATCTCCCCGTACCTACGTCCTGACCGGGTCGATACCAAATAATTGAATATCAACAGAGATAAAAACCAATGTTTGAGTCACCAATACTGACATGTTTTCAATATTCACAATTACTAACACTTATCGGTCTTATGTCCTGATCCCATACGGATGCCAATTTATACAGGACGGTACCAAATATCTAAGTCTCATTTTTTGTCCATTCAACAAACAAAATTTAAAAGCTAATTTGCAACTAGATATCTTGAACTTTTACGTACAAGTTGCTATTCTAAACTATTAAAATTGACAGCTTGCTCTCCTAAAATTTTAAAATTAACAACTAAATGCCTTGAACTTTCACTAGTTTGCAACTTGCTACCCTATGCCACTAAAGTAGGGTACCATTAAGAAAAGAAGAAAATACGAATGGTACCATTGTTAACGACATGAGGGTAGCAACTTACAAATTTCAAAAAGTTCCAAGCTATTTTGTTGTTAATTATAATTTGTATATATGCACGTGTGTTGCACGTATTTTATAAATTATTATTAGGAGGACTAAAGATAGATGTTGTAATTATTCTAATATTTATTAACACTACTTAGGAAGACAAAGAGAATTGTCTTAATTATTCTAAAATTATTATTATATTAATATTATTGTATTATTATATATATTATTTTATACATGCATGCAAGACTATTTAGGAAGACAAAAAGACGGCTTCCGTAATTACCTAGTTGCCTCTATTAACTTTAATAAATAAGTTTAATTGTTAAACATATGCAAGGTTATAATTGGAAAGAAAAGTTTCACGGTGAATATGATTTTTTCTCGTTATATAGTACTATAGACAATTTTAATTGTCAAACATATGCAAGAATATAATTGGAAAGAAAAGTTTTACGGTGAAGCTAAACTTTTCACATTATATAGTAGTATAGATAGTTTTAGAGTAGCAAGTTATCAATTTTAATAATTTTATGTAGCAATTGGTAAATCTGTAGAAGTTAAATTAGCCAAATTTAAAAGAAAAGAAAAAAAAAAAGAGAAATATAGAAAATATCAGTGTCCACACAATGATTCAGTTGTGTCGTTACACGCGCTATTGTGTAGATATTCCTCATTATCAACATAATGTAACCATTATCATTTGTGGAGATTGCGTATATATAATAAATTCACAACAATCATCCATCTAAGGGCTGTTTGTTTCGCAGTTTTGGAGTGCAAAAGTGGTTAAAATATGGATTTTGGACAACTTCACAGCGTTTAGGTTGGAGGATTTACATACAAGGTTTATTGTGATTTGACTATGAACAATAAATCTTGTCTGCCACAAAATCGAAGTTTTGAAATCTAAGATTTTTCCTCCGAAGTAGAGTGCGAAAGTGGAAAATCCTAATTCCACTTCGCGCGTTTGACTAAGAGGACAACTTCCTCTCTACTTTAACCAAAAAAATATATTTATTAGTCACGTCACTTCAGCAAAAAGTTACACTTTTCATTACCTTAACAACCAACCAAACACCAAACTTATAGAATTTTCCAATTCCAACATCCACTTCTTCCGAGCACCCAAACGAAACATTTTCTACTCCGCTCCACTTCTCCGCAATGCGTACGCAAAATGCCGATTTCTAGATTTTTCACTCCGTGCCGCTCCGCCGAACCAAACAGCCCCTAGTGCTAGTGCGGGTGTATTTCGTCAAAAAGCCAAGTAAAAAAAAACCCAATATCTATCGTTGGTAATTGTCCATTCAACAAATTAATGGGAGACAACAAATAATGAATAAATTACGCCTAAACGAATCAATATGTTTCCAGATTTTTAGGAAATTATGAAACCTAGAACTCCGAAACTACGATCAGAAACAACCGAAATCATCAAGTTGTGTACATGTTCTTACTTGAAACTCACGATTGCTGGCATCAATGGTCAAAACTAAATGGAAGCACACAAAGGAGAAGGATCGATGGCGTACCAGCAAGTTTGGTGATGGATGCGCACAATGAGGAGACCCAAGAGTACATGACATAGCCAATAGCTTCTTCTTTCTCCTCCTCCTCCACTTCCCCTACTTTTCCTTTTCCAGTTCCGGATTTGGTGGTGCGGAGGAGGAGGAGGAGGAGACCAGAGTTCTTCTCTTCAGCTCCTCGTGGAACGAACGGTGAGAGCGACTCGTGCTTGGGAAATATTTTCTTTTCCAGTCTCGCGACCTCCTCCACCAGTTCCGGGGACTTCCGGGGGATCCACTTCCCTGATAACTGCCGCCATTTCTCCCTTTCTTCACTTACCATCCCTCTTTCTGGTCTGGAAGTACATGTATGGGTTATTGTGTGGGTGGGTTCCACTAAACGCCTGCACCACGTGCGCATCGCATCGCATCACACCTGGCCCACATTTCAGTGAGCGTTTTGTTTGGAACTGTTTATTCGACTCGCTAACCTGTCTAGACGAATTCGGGTGAGGTGCAATGGGTTGGTTCATGACGGTGGCATGTTTGACTAGTTAAAGTCCTCCTACAACAAAATTTTAGAGTTGTTGGAGGTCATATATGGATTACATATTTATATTATTTTATTATAAGGAACAAAGCTGCGGGGACCTGATCGTGCCGGGCCTGCAGCTACGTGACGGTCAGTCATTGGTCTCCTGGTCCAGAGTGGACCTAAGCTAGCAGAGGAACGATAGTTGCTGGCCACGTAGGCATGGGCCAGCACGGTCACCCCCAGGGGTGGGCCAAATATACTTTCTGTATAAGGAATTAATAGGGACAACACATTAAGTGATAAGCTATCATATTATTTTTTGTTAAATTTTAATTTTATACCCTCAAACTACTGCAGTTTTTCAACTTGATACCCTAAACTTTGATAGGAGACAATTTGATACTTCAACTATAATTTTACAACTTAATATCCTATCAGTGTTAACAGAAAATTATAAATAAAAAAAATACCCCCACATTCTCCCCCTCCCCTCCCTCTCTCTCTCTCCGCACCCCCCCCCCCCCTTCTGGTAGCCCCCCTCTCTCTGGCGTCAATGACAACGATGGTAGCAGCGACGACATGCGACCGTGCAGGCGTGGGACCAGGAGGGTGTGCGACAGCAGGAGGCGGGGCCAGGTGTAGCAGAGTGAGGGCGGGGGCCTCGTGCGGCGGCGGGAGGGAGAGGGGGGGGTGGGCGACGGGAGGCAGAAGGGGGGTGTGGAGGCGGAGTAAGGGGTTGGGGTAGGAAAGGGGCTGAGGGTAATTTAGACTTTTAATATTTTAACGAAAAAATTAACAATTGACTAACTAAGGGTATCAATTTAAAAAAATTCAATAGTTGATGCTATCAAATTATCTAGTTTTAAAGTTTAGAGTATCAAGTTGAAAAATGGAATAGTTGAGGTCATCAAGTCAAAAATTAGCCTTTTTATTTCAAAAAAAAAGGTCCTTTTATATCCAAAACATCCTTGAAAAATAATTGTTATAAGCTATCACATTTTTTTTTATAAAAGAAATTTTTTTTTCTCTTTCCCACTTGTCTTCTTCATCTCCTCTAAATCCATAAACCCTAATATTCTCTAAACAAAAAAAAACTATGATTCCTAAATAATATTTTCCTAAAAATATGAGGTCCAAATTCCTAAACCCTAGTATTCCATAAATCTATAATATTTCCTAAAACTTCTCTATACACTCTCCAAAAATATATGACCAAGCTTCTCAAGACAAAGATGTTTGGATATGTATATTTCAAACACTATTATTGGTGATTTTGAACCAAATTCTAGGGGTTTTGGAAGTCCATAATTCGTAACAGTCAGTTTTGGTAGTACGACCAAGGACTGTCATGTTTTCGACAATCCAAACAATAGTCAGGACTCCAGAATTCTGACAGTCCTAAGACAACGAGTTATTTAGTGATGAATATCACCAAGTCTCGAAGCACACAAGTCTCTAAATACGAATACATATGTTTGTGAAAGAAATATTTAATTAAAACAATCATCTCGTCCACATGTATGGAATGCCGACAGCCTCCTAGGATGATCATCGTATATCTACAGAGCTCTTGGACCATCATCTCGTCCACATCGTCATCATCATCAGGTAATGTATCCTTCATCTCATCTTTCAAATATTTTAGTAAAAGATCGTATGACTTCTTGAAGTCGGGATGGGTCATTAACTGATTCTGCTCAGCTCCCAAGAATTTTCCAACCCGTTTTACGAGCTCTTTGTGTCATTCTTGTGGGTTCCCATTAGAATGCATCATAACTCTATTGTTTACTTCCAGACCTACTATATGCTGGATGCCATCTAGGGTAATCATCATCTTCCCACATGGATGATAGAAGATTCGTCTCCAAATAACACCGCTCGACGAATACGGATATTAATGTGTCGTCCAACTGGTGATATAAGTACTTAGCTAGAAATTTCATCCCGATGGATACCATTTTATTCTTGACAACGTCGTCCAAGTCATCGAAATCCTAGGTATGACACTTCTTTCCATGGTAAATAACTCTTAGTATCCGTCTGGTCTCCTAAAAAAGGATATGTGAAACAAAACAAAAACTAACAAATTATATTTCTTTAAAAATGGACAATCATAATATAATATACTTGCTTTTCTGTTCCATATCTTATAGGCAATATGGTCCTCAAAGGAATGAGGAGAGAGAAACCATCGAAATAAGTCTCTTTAGAAGGTCCAGAGCTATTATTCAGCCTTCTTTGTTCATTTTCATCGGAAGAAGTTGAAGCAGGAGATGGAGGAGCTTTTTTCTTCGAACGTGTTTCAGCAGTACGTGTCACACCCCGATCTCGGAGGATCATAAAGTCGCCACTAAGCGTGATATCGTACAAGTCTAAGTTGCGCTTGTACAAGACATAGACTTGCACAATAACAAAATAGACTAAATGGATAATGAAACATCGAAACTTTAGTGCAGAAAACCAAATAACAAAAATGAGAAAGGAACAAAATTCTTTTATTGATAACTTAAAATAGGATTACAAAATGGCTCTTTTGGCTAACTCAAAATGTCAAACTTAACTTATGTCTTTCTTTTGAAACTGAAAATAACCACAAAGTCCATACATCATACCCCTTTACTAAAATAAAAAATAAAACACCTTCAAGAAAACTCCTTAACTTGTACTAAAAGCTTCGAGACATTGAACAAGGCTCCAATGAACTTCTAACGCCTTTGAATACCCTCTTGCCTCTCGATACCTGTGTAAACGTGTATCGATACATTTCAAATGCACTAATGAGCAGCGAATTAACCAAACTTACCAGAATCAACACAGTAATAATGTGAAGCTAGCAACTATTATTAAGTGGTCTTTCTGCTTGTCTAGGATCTTTTTTAACAATTCATAATAAGAAACATAAATAATAAAATTAATATCACTTATGTAGTAATTCTTATCCACAACCGACTATCCATCCGGTCTAACTATATGATGGTCTGTTGGTGACTTCCTATGATTAGAAGTTGAACGTATATGCCCATCTCTCTAATAGACATGACTCCCCCCCCCCCCCCCCCCCCGAAGATCGCGAGGACATATAAGCCTTAGGGTGTCCCATTCTCTTCTAGGTTGACACAATTTCCATTTTCTAAGAAATTGGTTGAGACACTATACCTTGTGCACAAGTTTTCCGAGACCAATGCATGATATGCACTTCTATCAGATAAAAATATTTCAATTGTAATAGTTAAACAACAAGTAAACCGTTATCTATATCTTTCTTTCTGACCAAATAGCAGTAGCTCTGTTCTTCATTTCTTTCTTTTATATATCTATATCTTACTTACAACAGTATGAGATTTTGTATACACATTTCTTTTAGCAACTATATTAAAGGAACGTACGATCATTCTTCTTTAACAACTATAGCAAAAATTTTATAATTCTAACATGTAATTATTGTATTTTAACTTATCGTTTGTTGTTATGGTATCATTGATCGTAGGGGCACAATAATTGGAATAAACAAGAATTCTTTTGTGAAGGTGTGAAGACAATGGATCGCAAAATCAAAGCCACTAAAAAAAATGAATAAATATGAGAGAAAGAGGATTTATGCAACGATTATGCCTCGTATATACGTCCACCTAAGGTTGCACCAATAATTGATGAGCATACTTTTTTTCCTCATTTATCTTTCTTTCAAGATTTGAAATGAATACAGAATTCGATGAAAGCAAATAAGGAAACCATTCATCGAAAACATCACGAAGTCGTATTTACTAAAACCAAGCAGCAAAAACGTCTAACAAAACAACAATGAAAAGGATGGGAAGAATCTCTTATATAGAGTTCATTTGCCAAGCACGATTCACTATATTTTGGGACTCAAAGCCATCAGAGCCAATCCATGAATTAAAAATGGTCTCAATTTGCAAGTCCCCTTTAATCAATACCAGCAAAGATTTTACAAGATAATTTTTATATCGACTGGCTCAGTCTAGCCTCTAGTCAACGCACCGCTAGGAACGAGACACTATAGTACACTATCGAAATGATCTACTCAAAGATGCTGACGTCGACTCTGTTATGTTTAGGGGTACTTCTGTCACGCCCCAGAACCAGAATACTGGAGAGCAGGGGTAGACAAAGCTAACTACGTTTACCAGAGTACTCTATACCCCGAGATACGATTACTACTGTCTAGACATGTGTCCATCAGGCAATCCTGGGTCAAGAATCCTAGGTGTCTCAATCTCAAGCAAGCAACAAGTTTACAAGATGTATGATCTCCAACATATAATAACAGAGTACAATATTACATGATCATGAAGCTAGTACCAAAATAAAGAACTAGCAGAGGACAATATTACATGATCAACTCTAGCTATAGTCTAGAATATACTTTGCATGTAGGCCCGCAGGCTGCAGTATCAAGAATCCTAAAACAAGAGCTAAACGCGTGCTCGGTGGCTAAATGCCTGAAAAGAGTAATATGCAAGATCAAGTGGGTAAGGAAGAAGAAACCCACTCATATCCTCGGGTGCTACTCGTGTTTAACATCTTGAGGAGGGAGGTACGGGAGATCCTGCAGTCCTGCTCCAAAATCTGGCAATACAAAACCAATGGGGTTAGACCCCAAACAACAAGTACCACATGGGAGCCAAACTTATGAACTAAAACCAGTATGCAAATAAATCAATAAGAGTAGTAGATAAAGTAACAGTTAAACAGTTCTAGAATATTTAAACAAGAAAATCTGGAATTAGTACTCATGTTACAATTTTCGGATCAGTTGTTAAATAAATTAGGACGGAACTAGACTAGACTGGAAATCAAGCAATCACGGCCAATCATGTCCTACGACTTTCTATCATTAACTAACTAGGGTTATCACAGTCCTAGTTACTAACACATGCAGTTTAAGATTTCTTATAGCCACATGCCCTGAAGACTATCCGGGTTATCCAGACGAACAGGTACATAATATAGGTTTATCAGGTATAATAATTTTTTGTCTTTTTTGGCAGTATAACACTCGTTGGTGTGCTGGAAGTACCCCTCACGACGGAGAGCTCCTAATCCATCAGGTATCGCTGGGATACCGAGATTGCATGTAACCATAAAATCTCTCTAGATGCTTTCTAGATTATTATTCTAGTTATTAGCCTAAACAATTATCAAGAATTTGCGACCGTGGTGCTCAGGAATCTGTCTTACACATGATGTAAGACAGGTCAGTAGCTTGACGAGCATAATCAAAATCAACTATGGAGATACATGACATACAATACATATGCTACTAATAGCCTTGATCAGGATAGTTACAAGAATTCTCGGTGTCATGGGTGCGCTACGACGATCCACTATCAGGAGTATCAGGATAAGAAGTATCAGGGTTATCAGTTCCATATCAAGATTCAGGAGTTCATTTATAGTGTACAATCACTTAACTCATATCAGGAAATCAAGATCCATATCATGTCCATTCAGGAAATAACCATAATTAACTAAAAGAAAATCAGAGAAACATCAAGTGCTAAGCATTACTAACAAAAAAATAATGACATACAGGCGCATAAATCAACAATTCAAGGTTGCCACATATTCAGGCAAGAAAGTAAATCATTCGTGCATAATGGGCCAAATCTACTATTGGCGCACAAATGGCTAATAACAGTATTGGCGCACAAATGACCAAAAACAGTTTTGGTGAACAAATCACTAGTTCGGGTAGTTTTGGCACACTATGATACAAAAGTGCTCCAAGCAAAGATGGCACACAAATTATACTAAAGCACACTTCTAGGACGTTGGCGTACAATGGTAGAAGTGCGCGAGCCAGGAGCTTGGCGCACAAATCTATCATTGGCACACAAATGAAAGAACCCAAGCTATAAACTTGGTGCACTTTCATCAAGTATGCCAGTAGTAAGGTTTGGCGCACAAACAAGCGTAGAAAGGTCTACTAAAAGACAAACACAAGTATCAAAGCATGGCATAGAAGTCGAGACACGAAATTCGAGAACACGACAGTCGATATGATGACAAAGTCAAGGCTCGTCCACCAAGAAAGCTTAGAGAAAGGAATTAGTGCGCCAAGGGCTTGGCGCACTTTCTCTTGATTGACGAGGCTGAACGCTCAAATGTGCGCCGCTGAGGATTTTTCTCAAAAGTGCATCCAAGTTTCTGATAGCCTTGGCACATTTTGCAAGGATTTGGTTAGATGACATTCGTACAAAACGTACGCATGAGGAGTAAAGTGCGCCCATAGTACTCAACATATCTTGGCACACTTTTGCAAAGATTTGAATGATGTGCTGAACGCAATTATTTTTATGAGGATTTGAATGATGTGCTAAAAGACAAGCATTTTTCAAGGGTCTCATGCATACTTTTTGTCGAATTGCTCATTCTTCTCCGGCCAGCACATTTTTCAAGGGCGGGTTTTCGTATAAGACCTCGTTTCCACATATTATTTTTTCGTTTATTTTATCAAACAACAAGATGCAGAGAGTTCGGTTTATTTTATCAAATAACACGACGGTTCGGTGACATTTAATCAAATCTCCTGCATTAAATGCAGAGATCCGCCATTATCCTGCGCATTAAATGCAGAGGCGTATTTTGAAGGTCTGCCACCCTTCTGCGCATAAAATGCAGAGACGTGCCTCGGGCATATGTCAGTATTCGACGTATTAAATGCAGAGACGTGCCTCGAGAACCTGTCACCGCTCTGCGCATTAAATGCAGAGACGTGCCTCGAGCCCTGTACGAAGAGCAGCTTTTGATGTGGCAGGCTGTTTGTCTTCTGCGGAGCGTAAACAGCTCACATCTGCCTGTGTAAAACTAGGCGGCGTATTCCTTTGTATGCGTAAAAATGGTTTACGCCAAAGAAATGGCAGTAAATGACAGCCTGGGTTGCAGTGCCGCTCCATCATTATAGCCGTCGCTTGGGTCGTCGTGCAGTACTCTTTGTCAGGAGTCCAGACGTCAGGTTCATTGCATGATCTGACAGGTTCACTTCGAAGAATACGAAGCGTTCCTCGTACACTTCAATGCTGCATTGAAAGCAGATGAGTTTTACGCCATAAAGGCGATGTAGCACACTTTTTACGCTGAAGCAGCCTGGTAATACTGCATTACGCGGATGGTCCTTGAGCTTTATATTTTACGCTGTGCACAGCGGAAAAGCTCTATTGCACGTTGATGGCTCTGAGGTCCTCTGTTTACGCTGCCCTGTATCAACATGCTGCGTAGAGTTATCCAGCGTATTTTTCATGCTTCTACAGACATGCAATCAAGGTAAGCAAGAGAATACAGGAATCAAGCACAATCCTAGAACAAGAAAAGCATGCACAAGACAAGATCAGGGTACTAGATATACGAATAAGTATACCTCACGAGTTAAACAAATACGGGTATTGAGCACGGATATCTTCCTCTCTCTCTCCCATGTTGACTCGCCAGGTGAGTGATGCTATAACCATCACTTTTCAAGATAAGGGTATTTTAGTCTTTTTATATTATTTATTATTGTTATATTTTATTACATAATAATTGGTGTGTTGTATATATATATATATATATATATATATATATATATATATATATATATATATATATATTCATATTTAATATAGATGATTGTGTGTTAGACATTAATTAGACTAGTTGCTAATGAACCCAACTTGACTTGTACCCGACTAAACTTGTCATGACCAATTCTGAGACCCATTTAATTAGTCTTAGTTGATTAGTTATAATAGAGGAATGAATAGAATCCTCTTTTATTTAAATATTAGAACCTTCTTAATTAAACTCTCATTTAGTTAAACCCTTCATGACAAGTTGGAAGGGCATTCTAGACATTTTAAACCAAACCAACCCTAACCCTAAGGTGGTGGGCCCTATTTAGAGGGAGGGGAGCCTCATGAATGCTCACCACTTCATTTATTTCCTCCTCATTAGTTCATCCACAAGTTTCTCCATTCCCTCCACCAAATTCCTTCAAAATCAACCCCAATCTCCCTCATTTTCATCCCCATGGAGAGCTAGAAGCTTGAGGATTGTAAGAGGCTAGAAGAAGAGGAGCTTTGCTAGGAGTTGGTGTTCATTTCTCATTATTGTCCTCATTGGAAGGAACCACATTGGGAATCTATCTTCCAATAGGTAAAATCTTATTTTTCTTATCATTTTATGCTAGAATATTGTAATAAACTCATAGGAACCCTTCTTTGGCTTAGGGTGTCACGACCCGCACCCGATATAGGGGTACGAGAGCGTGGGTACGTCCAGCCTACGCCGCAGCATCGACGGTAGAACGCTGTCTAGGTCATGTAACTATCTAATCAATCTCACATGAATACCCAACTCCATAAGGAGACGTGGATATCATAAAATAATGCTGGAAATACTCAATCACATAAACTAAAGTACGATGAGATATCAAGGCAAGCAAGAAATACAAGACAAGTCTAACGACAAAATAGTCATACTTGTAATCAGTAACATCCAATCCCCAAGTGTCAGAAACAAGTCCACTAAGGTCACAGTCTGGAAAATATTTTTCAGTCAGGAAGGAGCAAAGTACATCTCTAAATAGCAGTTCTATATTAATGATATAAACTATGTAGCAGTTCTAGATGAAAATATACGAGATGCATGTATAGGAACGAGAAATGTACAAAAAGGAAATACTGGAAATACTGTAAGTAAATGCAGGAAAAGAAACAATATGTCAACGAGCAAGAATCCTATGACTAAGTGTGTGAGTACTAGCTTTAACATGTGATCGGCTTAGGAACTTGATCATGCTAGTTACATATGATTAGCTATGATTCATGTAAGGTCAGGCTAACCGTTGGTTAGCTATGATGCATGTAGAGGTCAGGCTAATCACACGTAACAGCTATGAAGCATGTAAATGGTCAGGCCGCACCCGACGTGAGATATGGGGTGAGCTATAATTCATGTAAAGTTGGGTATGATCACATATCTACACTAAAATACTCCCCACCCCCGACTAGTATAGTAGATCCAATCATGGTACGCTATGGCACGGGATTCCCTAGGGAGGTAGCAAATCTCCCCGGGTCTCTGTGTCTGTACATGCACAAGATAACAAGGAACAAGTCTTGTACAAGCTACACCATGAATAAGGAATAACATCTCATGACGAGATCCGTGTATACCAATCCGTGTAACCAACGTGTCAAGAGCATGGACATCTACACTAGATACAGTGAACATAGGAGATATCATAAATTAGAAACTAATCAGAGAATGTACTCGCCTTGGGTCCTTAGCTGTCAATACCAATGTCCTGTCCCAGAGTATCGTCTGGAGAATCCGACAGTCCTATAAACATATAATAATATCACTTGTATCAGATGCTACACTAACACACAATAGAAATACCCTGGCCTCAGGGCTATGCCAGGCATGGCTCTAGTCAACTAGGGTCATCTAGTAGGGATACGTATATAAATACACATTTTACACTCAGAGTATATACCAATAAAAACGTATATAATATATATATATATATATATAAGTCTCTTAGTAATTGTATAAAATACGTATATGTGTATATACGCTAAATAGATGTATATAAATATATATTTATATACCAAAATACATATTTGTATCTATACCAATCAAATATTTTATATATGTATATTAACAAATCAAAGAATGTATATAATGCCACCCTCCTCAAGGTGATCCCAAATGAAGTAGCAGTTAGTTCCAATGGGTCCGGAGCAGTCCAAATAGCTAGAAACTATATAAAGAAGTCCAAGATCGAAGTTCGGCACGAAAATCGAGATAAGGGTACCGAGTCCTCAATACATAGAGAAAACATACGGGGGTTAACAAATTTAGCTAATAAGAGAAAGGGTCGTTTGTTTGTTATTAAGGTAACACCTTAATTTATGAAAAATTATTTTTGAAATTATTTTGAACAATAATTGTTAAAACTTTCCTTTCGAACATAATTTCAATTTAAAAGTTTATTTATAAAAATCTAGAATTTATGTAAAGGCCAACATATATTTATCTATAGTAAATCGGTTACCAGCCCAAATAACTGATTTTTGAACTAATCTTATTATTGAAACTATTTTTTAATTAATAATAATAAACCCCAAAAATTTATTATATATTATTTTTACATAATCACAAACCCTTATAATTTTACATAACTAAACTAAATAAAAACTAAACTAATTAAATATTAACTAACTGGTTAATAATTAACTAACTAATCTAATTATATAACTAAACTAATTATAAATTAAACTAATATACTAAACCAATTCAGTGTCTGAATCGAACGAAAGGGGGAAGAGGGAAGTCGGAGAGGGAGCTCACGTTGGGTTTCCCGGCGTCGACGGAGGAGTCTCGTCGAGGTCACGCGGTGGGGTTCGCCGGGGTCGGACCGGGCAAGGCGTCGGCGGTCGAACGCTCTGCTGTGGCGGCGGGTGCTCGTATCGAGGAGGCGGCGGGTGCTCGGCTCGACGGATCTGCTGTGGCGGCGGGTGCTCGTATCGAGGAGGCGACGGGTGCTCGGCTCGACGGATCTGCTGTGGCGGCGGCCACAGGCGCTCGACGCCGAGGAGGAGGAGATCCGCGGCCACCGGAGCTCGACGAGGTTAAATCTAGGGTTAGGGTTTGCTCTGTATGTGTCGGGGTAGATCGTGTCCGAGGTTGGACACGATGGGTGATGTACGGTGGTGTGGGGGTGGACGTGTCCGGGTGTTGGACACAGGGATGGTGTACTGTGGTGGAGGTGGATGTGTCCAGATGGTGTCGGACACAATCTCATTGTAATGTTGTAAAAACTAGACACAGGAAATGAATGGATACGGTAGGACACCCAGGGTCGGACCCGAGGCCAACACGGCTGACACGGTAATGCTGGACACACGGACACGAGCACACAAAACAATGGTGATGGCTTGTGGGAATTTGTGAGGGCTAGCTAATAATTTTGGGGATTAGGGTTTCTTGGGAATGGTGTGGGTGAGAGACTTTAAATAGGGAGAGAGGGTGTGGGATAAAGGGTGAGGATTGGCCCAATTAATGAATGGCCAAGATTATATATGAATGAGTTTTTCATGTGGGAAATGAGGGTGTGAATGGGAGATGACAAACTTGTAAAATTTTTAATAGAAAAAGATTATAATTTAAGAAGATATTTTAAGAAGCTAACTGATTCCCAATTAGCTACTAATTAACCCATATTCCAAAACCTAGAAAGTATGTAATTTATTTACCATCCCAAATGGATATGAAAATTTATTATGAAAAACAACTAGTCCTTCAAATAATTTTATTAAACAAATAATTTCATGATTTCAAACCAATAAATACTCGAAGCTAGAGTATTATATATATATATCATTATTTATCTATTTAATTTATAATAAATTGACGTTTAGGAAAAATAATTTTTATAAAAGATTTTAAATCACCTTCTAAAATCAAAATTTCTCAAAATCTAATACTAAAACTCAAGGAGAAAATATTTTATAAACTTGATATTTAAAATAAATAAAAAATCTCATGATTTTGGAAATTTGGAAATCGGAGGTTACAAGTCTATCCACCTTAGAAAAATTTCGTCCTCGAAATTTAAGATCCTCAATAATTGCCTTTACTCATCATATTATTTCTATCAAAATTTAAACTTCAAACCAAATAATCACGAAGAAATTCCATGTTGTTATTTCCCAATCTTTCAAAAATTCTATAACATCATATTCCTGAAAATCTTCAAGTTTAAAAAATCAAATTCCCTTTTTGTCATAATCTCCTCTAAAACTTTTAAGTTCGTATCTAAATACTCCAGGATTTTAATATCCAATCCTCCAATTGAAATCCAATCAATGCATATTTATAAAAATCGTATCCCAAAATTTAAATTTTAACCACTAATCCATCAATCATCTTACTCCTCTAACTCAAATTCAATTGATGCTTATTCAAATCTAAATCCTCCTCCCGGGAATTGAATTCGACACTATTCCATTAACGATTTTATTTCCTGATTTTCTTTTTCCTCAAATACTCAACGATGCGATACTTTCAGAATCTTCAATGCAACATTCATAATATAAAATTTCAAATTTCTATCTTGCAATCAAATGGATATAATGATAATTCCCTAAATTTTCTCAAATTTTTAATAACCAATTCAATCATATCAAGACCTTCCTAAAATTAATAAATCCTCAAATTTTGCTCTGTGAATTTTTTAATTCTCCATTTAAGTTAATGTTTATCCTCGAATTTCAATCATACCTCAATTTTCGTAAAATCAATGATCCATCAACTCTGTTATAACGACCCCTAAATTCTTTATTTAAATTAATGCTCATCCACAATTTAATCATCTTGTCCCTTTTTGTCAGTCATAACCCTGTCATAGATCTTTGCTATGGTCAAAACCCTAATGATCATGGTTTAAGAAAATTCTACCTACAGCCATGCAATCTAAGAAAAATATATAGGTCATGTATCTTCTGTCATGGTACTGCAGTCTCTGTCAGGGTGTACTACCAATTTTATTCTAACAAGAAATCATGCATACGAACTACAGTACTAGGAAAATCAATCAATCGAAAGACGGAAAAAGGTACATTAGGAGGGAAAGAAAGAACCTGCTAACATATTACTTGTAGTATCTACTATCTCTAACAAATACTTAACTCTAGCACATTCACTAAATAATTCCTATTCCTGTACACTGATATCCCTATCAACTAACCTTTAGTCCACAATATCCATGATTACATCCTCATTGCATACACCTGCTTATTAATACTTAAATCTGATACCAAGATTCTCTAATATAACCATGGTTCAATAATGCATCTAAGTTTGATACCTCTACCTCTTTAGTACCACACTCTCTGTCAGTTCTCGTTCCTACTACAATTGTCCATACTATTTGTTCTCATCACTCCAGTGCACACCAAGTGTAACACCATACTAAGTGCTGCTCTCTTCAATACAACTCTAGATGGACATCCAAGTCAGTCTGCGGTGCCATCTCCATCATGCTCAAGTTAACAGATCCTGACACATGTATATCATCTATTAATATACATATTTCTCATCCACTATAAAAATTAATCCTCAAATAATCATCAAGGTTTAACTTCTCGATCAACAAAAATAAATTGCATATACCTCCTCAAAGTCAGATACTCAACATCGAAATAAAATTTTTAATCACTTCTAAAATCTTTGTAGCCTTGACCATGTTTATTGAATCAATATTTGAAATCCTCAAAAAAATTTATGACACAATCTCAACTCCTCAATAATTCTCAAAGTTAAAATTCATTTCCATCTTTTAATTTATAAATCCACAAATTTACATATAAGTGCTCACGGTCTCTAATACTCGAGGTGCACTCAATACCTCTATTGTCTACAACTGTGTACTAAATTTGTACTGTTCGAATCACTTGCACTATTTCCTCCAATGATCAAAGTTATCATCACCTGTATTTTTTTTCATGATTTCAATTTATGTCAACTGGTATATCATCTAATTATCATCACCCAGAGTGCTTACTGTTATTAACGTTATTCTCGACTAATCCTTGATATAGAATTATTAGCACTCTTGGTATTATATCACTAGCTTCATTAATGGATCATCTCATCAAGCTCATTATAACTCATGATTACATGTATCTACTATAACACTCATGTTTTTTTACTCTCATGGGCATGTATATGGTTCTTCATCTCGATTGATGTATAGGTATTTCCCTTTAACCTTTTATAGCCTGTTAAACTAATCCGTGATACGCTTCACCATTCTCATTACTAATTCCGATATTTCTCTACTCATGACACCTCATTATAACTCCTCATGCATATAAATTTCTTGACCTTTAACACACCCGATATCAATCAAATATTGAACGTTATGCTCCATTAATCCTTAACTCAATTCCTTGATACCTAATTGTTTACATAGATCATCCAATTAGATAATTTAATGACTATCCAGGACTGGTATGCTGATTCTGATACTTACTCTTGGAACCATTACTGATACTCGTACTCCTCTTTCTATAGTACCAATACTAATTATAATAACACCTATCATAGAACTATCGCTACAAGGTACTATGCTATGGGTATCTCTAGATTAATGCCTAATGCTCCCATGTCCAACTAAGAAACATTTACAAACTCACAAGTCACACTCAGTCAAACTAATACAAGACACAATCAAAATTGCAAGTAACCAATTATCATACTAACAAGGAATCCTCAAAGAAAATAAGCTCAAAAAGGAACTGGATCAAGGACTGAAGGTATCTTTACTGCCAGTAAAGAAAAGAAGTGATGGAACAAAGTCCTGGAATAACAGAAATAGATAAGTCTTGAGATAATACTTTAAGAACCAATTTAAGATACAACCTGATAATCATACACGTCTATCCGAAATCATGACACTCAGAATCCTCGCCACGCCAGTAAGCATAGGTGCGATAAACGACAGGTTCTGTAACTAAGGTATGCAACTCTACAATCATGTCATCTAGAATCCTCGCCACGCCAACTAGTATGGCTGCGAGAAACTCTAAATTTCATAACTAAAGTATGTACATCCAAGTTAGGTTCCTACGTTCTCGTCACGACAGCTAATATGGCTGCGATAAACTCTAGGTTCCATAATCAAAGTAGACGTTTTACCTTTCTTACTGTCCTCATCAATATATGTCATCAGATGATACCGTAAAGTTTAGTCCGTAAAATTTCATCTCGATATGAAATCAACTCAACAACGATACCAAGAATTAAAGTTAACAACTGGTCAACAAGAATCAAACTCAATAGTGATACCAAGATTTAAATTTAATAACTGATCAACAAGAATCAGGTTCAATAACAACAAGCAAGAGCGGACGGAAACAAGAAAAAAGATTTAAATTGGAAATTATAATAAGATTCTCAAGGGTCGTCCCAGGAATCTCTTAAATAATTTTTGTGATTGAGTATCCTCTCTCATCCTAGTATCCTATGTCCAATATTCTATCGCAGGCATGCAGTAGTACAACTAAGACGTCGCACTACCACGACATCGCACAACTTGCAAAGTCTGACCTGCATGGGCCACCACTAAAAACGTGTCATGACCCGCACCCGATATAGGGGTACGAGAGCGTGGGTACGTCCAGCCTACGCCGCAGCATCGACGATAGAACACTGTCTAGGTCATGTAACTATCTAATCAATCTCACATGAATACCCAACTCCATAAGGAGACGTGGATATCATAAAATAATGCTGGAAATACTCAATCACATAAACTAAAGCACGATGAGATATCAAGGCAAGCAAGAAATACAAGACAAGTCTAACGACAAAATAGTCATACCTGTAATCAGTAACATCCAATCCCCAAGTGTCAAAAACAAGTCCACTAAGGTCACAGTCTGGAAAATATTTTCCAGTCAGGAAGGAGCAAAGTACATCTCTAAATAGCAGTTCTATATTAATGATATAAACTATGTAGCAGTTCTAGATGGAAATATACGAGATGCATGTATAGGAACGAGAAATGTACAATAAGGAAATACTGGAAATACTGTAAGTAAATGCAGGAAAAGAAACAATATGTCAACGAGCAAGAATCCTATGACTAAGTGTGTGAGTACTAGCTTTAACATGTGATCGGCTTGGGAACTTGATCAGGCTGGTTACATGTGATTAGTTATGATTCATGTAAGGTCAGGCTAACCGTTGGTTAGCTATGATGCATGTAGAGGTCAGGCTAATCACACGTAACAGCTATGAAGCATGTAAATGGTCAGGCCGCACCCGACGTGAGATGTGGGGTGAGCTATGATTCATGTAAAGTTGGGTATGATCACATATCTACACTAAAATACTCCCCACCCCCGACTAGTATAGTAGATCCAATCATGGTACGCTATGGCACGGGATTCCCTAGGGAGGTAGCAAATCTCCCCGGGTCTCTGTGTCTGTACATGCACAAGATAACAAGGAACAAGTCTTGTACAAGCTACACCATGAATAAGGAATAACATCTCATGGCGAGATCCGTGTATACAAATCCATGTAACCAACGTGTCAAGAGCATGGACATCTACACTAGATACAGTGAACATAGGAGATATCATAAATTAGAAACTAATCAGAGAATGTACTCGCCTTGGGTCCTTAGCTGTCAATACCAATGTCCTGTCCCAGAGTATCGTTTGGAGAATCCGACAGTCCTATAAACATATAATAATATCACTTGTATCAGATGCTACACTAACACACAATAGAAATACCCTGGCCTCAGGGCTATGCCAGGCATGGCTCTAGTCAACTAGGGTCATCTAGTAGGGATACGTATATAAATACACATTTTACACTCAGAGTATATACCAATAAAAACGTATATAATATATATATATATAAATATAAGTCTCTTAGTAATTGTACAAAATACATATATGTGTATATACGCTAAATAGATGTATATAAATATATATTTATATACCAAAATACATATTTGTATCTATACCAATCAAATATTTTATATATGTATATTAACAAATCAAAGAATGTATATAATGCCACCCTCCTCAAGGTGATCCCAAATGAAGTAGCAGTTAGTTCCAATGGGTCCGGAGCAGTCCAAATAGCTAGAAACTATATAAAGAAGTCCAAGATCGGAGTTCGGTACGAAAATTGAGATAAGAGTACCGAGTCCTCAATACATAGAGAAAACATACGGGGGTTAACAAATTTAGCTAATAAGAGAAAAGGTCGTTTGTTTGTTATTAAGGTAACACCTTAATTTATGAAAAATCATTTTTGAAATTATTTTGAACAATAATTGTTAAAACTTTCCTTTCGAACATAATTTCAATTTAAAAGTTTATTTATAAAAATCTAGAATTTATGTAAAGGCCAACATATATTTATCTATAGTAAATCGGTTACCAGCCCAAATAACTGATTTTTGAACTAATCTTATTATTGAAATTATTTCTTAATTAATAATAATAAACCCCAAAAATTTATTATATATTATTTTTACATAATCACAAACCCTTATAATTTTACATAACTAAACTAAATAAAAACTAAACTAATTAAATATTAACTAACTGGTTAATAATTAACTAACTAATCTAATTATATAACTAAACTAATTATAAATTAAACTAATATACTAAACCAATTCAGTGTCTGAATCGAACGAAAGGGGGAAGAGGGAAGTCGGAGAGGGAGCTCACGTTGGGTTTCCCGGCGTCGACGGAGGAGTCTCGTCGAGGTCACGCGGTGGGGTTCGCCGGGGTCGGACCGGGCAAGGCGTCGGCGGTCGAACGCTCTGCTGTGGCGGCGGGTGCTCGTATCGAGGAGGCAGCGGGTGCTCGGCTCGACGGATCTGCTGTGGCGGCGGGTGCTCGTATCGAGGAGGCGGCGGGTGCTCGGCTCGACGGATCTGCTGTAGCGGCGGCCACAGGCGCTCGACGCCGAGGAGGAGGAGATCCGCGGCCACCAGAGCTCGACGAGGTTAAATCTAGGGTTAGGGTTTGCTCTGTATGTGTCGGGGTGGATCGTGTCCGAGGCTGGACACGATGGGTGATGTACGGTGGTGTGGGGGGTGGACGTGTCCGGGTGTTGGACACAGGGATGGTGTACTGTGGTAGAGGTGGATGTGTCCAGATGGTGTCGGACACAATCTCATTGTAATGTTGTAAAAACTGGACACAGGAAATGAATGGATACGGTAGGACACCCGGGGTCGGACCCGAGGCCAACACGGCTGACACGGTAATGCTGGACACACGGACACGAGCACACAAAATAATGGTGATGGCTTGTGGGAATTTGTGAGGGCTAGCTAATAATTTTGGGGATTAGGGTTTCTTGGGAATGGTGTGGGTGAGAGACTTTAAATAGGGTGAGAGGGTGTGGGATAAAGGGTGAGGATTGGCCCAATTAATGAATGGCCAAGATTATATATGAATGAGTTTTTCATGTGGGAAATGAGGGTGTGAATGGGAGATGGCAAACTTGTAAAATTTTTAATAGAAAAAGATTATAATTTAAGAAGATATTTTAAGAAGCTAACTGATTCCTAATTAGCTACTAATTAACCCATATTCCAAAACCTAGAAAGTATGTAATTTATTTACCATCCCAAATGGATATGAAAATTTATTATGAAAAACAACTAGTCCTTCAAATAATTTTATTAAACAAATAATTTCATGATTTCAAACCAATAAATACTCGAAGCTAGAGTATTATATATATATCATTATTTATCTATTTAATTTATAATAAATTGACGTTTAGGAAAAATAATTTTTATAAAAGATTTTAAATCACCTTCTAAAATCAAAATTTCTCAAAATCTAATACTAAAACTCAAGGAGAAAATATTTTATAAACTTGATACTTAAAATAAATTAAAAATCTCATGATTTCGGAAATTTGGAAATCGGAGGTTACATAGGGATACCTATAGGAAGAAGAACTAGGTCCATAGGAGGCCATTGGTGGAAGCTACATGGAGTTTTGTGTCCATTTGAGAAAAACTCTGAGGTGGCACACCAAGTGTTTGATGTAATGCCTAGTGGGTCATTCCTTATTATTTTATATTTTTTTTGGTATATTAGAATGTGTGCGATGCATATTGGGTATTTGTATCACATGGAATATGCTTTGGAGGGTGTATCATAGGTATATTTGTATTGCACTTAAAATATTTGTTGAAATGATAATGTGGTCATTCTTGTCCTTGTTTTCAGATTTATACTTGATTATAGGTTGGTATACCCATGAGAAATAGGTATTCATATTCTTAGTTATTTATATGTATATATATTCTATATGTATTATCATGTATATCTATATACTTATGTATTGGACAGCTAGTAGGTGTGTGAGTGACTGGAATACGTGTATCGTGTAAGTGTGTGTGTGTGTTTTAGTTTGTGTGAAGTTGGTGTTTAGAGTAATGATTGTGTATCAGTCGTGAGGGGTAGTTATTGATTTAAGTGATAGCAACAGTTGTGCCAGTCTCAAGTGAGAGACTAATAACTGTAAGGAATGAAGGGGGTACATGTATCAGGTTTTGGGAAGAATAAGGTGCTGATACTTGAAGCATCAATGTGTATTGAGGGAAAATTGGGTTGTGAATACCTGGGTTTAAGTGTTAGCATCATCAGTTAGTTGAAGGTATGAGGGGGGGGGGGGTTCTAATTGGTTTCAGAGATTGGTAGCAGCAGATTTAATAAGGGACATCAGTGTGATACACTGCAGAGGATCACACATGGTAGGTCGGGTAATATCTGAAAGGGGTCGGGTTATTTGGTGACAACACTTAGCATTTAGTTGCAAGCAACCAAAGCTAGCATTCAAGTAGAAGCTTTAGCAGCCAGGTTGTGTAGGGGGTCTGTCTTGGTGATTCAGAGAAAGAGCAAGAGCAAGCAACAGCTTGCTGTGGCAACAAGCATAGGCTTGCATAAGCAAGCAGGAGCAGCCGAATAGTAGCAAGGTGAGGGGGTATTGCAGGGGTATTAGAGCTCAATTTTAGTGAAGAGTGATATATAAAAAACCAATTTGGATGTGCAAGCTTGTGCACACAGCAAGACCTGAAAATAATAAACTATGTAGGGCAGGCCAGAGCACAGGTTTAGGGTGTGCATGAGGGAGGTTGATGTGTTGGGTATATGACTGTGAGTAGGGGGAAAATTCAGGAGCAGTAGCATGATGTGCTAGTGCAAGAGAGGAGTGTGTAGTTTTAGAGTGTATTTATATGATAGTTAGTGTGTAGTGCCTATGTGAGAGAGTGTACCAGTGAGTATCATATGTGAAGAGTAGGGATTTATGACTACATAGTGAGGTGCACAAGTGGTTGGGGGTATATTAGTGTAGGTATTTGGTTAGTGTTAAGTTTGTATAGCATAGTATCTCTGTGTGTGCAGTGGGTAAGTGTTGGGGTGTGCAAAAACTATGTATCAATGCACAGTTTGTGTAGGTGCAAGTGTTAAAGGAAGGTTGGGGTATCAGTCAAGGTATTAGGAATAGGTTTTGCGTATGTTGAGATACCAAGGTATCGGCAAGGTAATAAGGATAAGGTAGATCATGGGTATTGGTTTAAGATATTGGTATAAAGCTAAGGTATATTGATACCAATTAGCTAAGGTATTGAGTTGGTAAGGGTGAGGTAAGATATTAATAATTAGATATGGGTGTTTTGACTAGTTAATGGTGAGGTATTGGAATACCTTGATACCAGGGCTAAGTATTAAGATATTGGTACTAAGTATATAGTTAAGATACTATATAATACTAGTGTACATAAGTTAGATAATTATATATACATCTAGTATGATATCTAGCATATCATTGATATTAGTATTAGTTGACTAGTTTAGTTAGATTTGACTTGTATTAGCTAGTTAATAACTAATATTGGTCAAGCAGACTAGTTAGACCTAGAGTTGACTAATTTGACTAAAGTCAACCTTTGACCTAGTTTGACCCCGTTTGACCAGAATGACCTAGTTTGGTCTAGAAATCACCAATTTTATTTATTTAAACTCATTTCTCTTTTATTACACCTAGTAACCTATAAATTCATATATAGGTTTGTGTGACACCAGTTCGGACACCGTTCTACCTCTTTTGCTCAGGACCTCAGACGAGTATATTCTCTGTTAGTTTTCAGTACTTGATAGTATATATATATATATATATATATATATATATATATATATATATATATATATATATATATCATATGTTCTAGATCTATTTACTTGATTCTGACACCATGTTACACGGGCTGGTATTATATGGATCGAGTCAAGAGATGTTATTTATTTGACACGTACATTGGATACTTCTTACACATGTACTTTATCGTGTGCTTCGGATATTCCTTGTGCTCGTATATATCGTGTGCTCCGTATGCTCATATTATATTTGTATGCATAATGTGTCATAATTTGATCCATGAATATTAGTCGGGGCAAGGGGGAGTATGAGTTGATTATGTGATCAAACCCTTAGTATATTCGTGTGCATGTCATTTATACCCTATACGTGTAATTGAGTTACCGTTGAATATTCGTGTGCAACCTAAACCGATCACATAATAAACTTGTACTCTAAGGCAATAGTTAGTATCATCAGTTCTCTTATTTACAGTTCTCTTATTGCAAGTTCACACCATGTTGCTTGTATTTACTCTTCCAATTATATTTTTACTTCCTAGTTACCTGTGCATCTTGCATTCATTTCTATTGCTGTTATATATTCTCTACCATGTATATGATATTGCTTTTAAAGTTTGTACTTCGCTCCTTTCCTGATTGGATATATATATTTTTAGACGACTGTTTAGAGGACTGGTGTCCTACCTACTACGGTCGCAGGACAGAGAGCTATCTGAGGTAGATCCTTTAGTCCAGGATGATCTAATTCCAGCTGTAGAGGAGACACACCTAGCTATAACAGACCTGTAGCTGGTATATTTTATTTGTACTGGATATGTTTTCAGCTTAGACCTTGGCATATTACTTATATTGAGACCCTTTGTGTTATTTGCTAAACTCTAGACTTGGATATTGTGATGACTTATTATTTTTCTTCTTTTATGACATCGTGCCATTATCTATCTCTAGTTTGTTTGATTGAATATTGATATTATATATATTCATCTTGTCCTTATTTTGGAGAGAGTTACCATTGACAAGATATACATATATCATTACGTGAGTTGTTAGATGGTATTGTGGACCTTTACCGCGTTCTACTGCCGATGCTGCGGCGTAGGCTGGACGTACCCACGACTCATGTCCAATTTTTGGGTACGGATCGTGACATATTTTTAGTGGTGGTCCATGCAGGTCGAGTCACAACTAGTGTGATATCGTAGTGGTACTCGGACGTAGAGTATTATTGCGAGCCTGCAATAGAATATAGGATATAGGACACTAGGATGAGATATAATACTTAATCACAACTAGGAAACAATTTCACCTATTGATTCTTGCCATCTTTATCATTCCGAATATTGCTTTCTTTTGAAATATTATTGTCCTTCCTTGATGATATCGTATCTTGTGCCTTATTAATATCTTTTGTTTCGAACTGTCTTCAGGATGCCGCCGAAGACCAGTTTACAGCATGCTGGAGCAGTTTTTGAGAGGCCGACGCTGCTCCACCCCCTGTTTGAGCAGTTGCAGCAGTTGATACCATTCCACCTCATTCGATTCAGAGGGCTTCTTTTTAGGTGGGAGCTTTCGCTGCTTTTGGGGGTCCTCCTTCCTTGCCTGTCCTTAGAGTTGATCCGATTCTGACTTCTTCTGAGGGACTTCCACCACCACCAACACCACCACTTATGCTAGCGGATGCGACACAGATGTTCGCCATATTCTGGAAGATGATGGTGGCAGAACAGAGGCAGGCGGATGTACTACGCCAGGGCATTGAGAATGTCCACCAGGTGGCTATCGCAGTAGTAGAGAGGATGACACCACCACAACCACAGGAGGCCCAGTCCAAGCCGGACAACATACAAGACTTCAAGAAGTTGGATCCCCGTATTTTTAAGGGGACGAAGGGCATTATATATGTCGATGACTGGTTGGAGAACATGGAGCACATCATGTGTTTATCCCGCCTAATAGAGGATTTGAAGGTAGAGGTGGCCGAGTTGCAGATGTTAGACATTGCCAGTACTTGGTTATAGAATGAGACACAGATTGCTACCCCAGGATTGACGTGGGACGGCTTCAAGGACTTGTTCAAGAAGAAGTTTTTTCCACCTACCGAGAGACCTGATATGGGGAGACTTAATCTGGGGTAAAAGTTCGAGAACCTTCAGCAGGGGAACCTATCCGTTGAGGAATATGCCGCAGAGTTTGGCAGGTTGAGCCGGTATGCAACTAACATAGCACGAGACCCGGAGGACAGTGCGAGCCAGTTCAGGGAGGGCCTGAACTGGGACGTAAAGGCCCTTATTTCTTCGAGTCATGAGACCTATGAGGCGATACTTAAGGAGGCCCGCAAGGTCGAGATAGACTTGACTTTAAGGTCCAAGAGGGACCGGAAGATGTTCAGTGGCAGCAGCAATGCGAGTCCAGCCAAGCGACCCTAGTTCCAACAGCAGTGGATATTCAGCCTCAGCGTCAGCAGTTCCAGCAGGCGCATCAGCAGCCTCAGAGGCATTAGCAGCAGACTCTTATCTGTCCCTTCTGCAAGAAGCCAGGATACAGATGGGACATCTGCAGGAAGAGATTGGGAGTATATTTGTTCTGTGGAGCAGCGGGGCACCAGCTGAGAGACTGTCATTTGGCACCATCTTGTCCATGTCAGGGTGGAGCTCCTGCTCAGAGAGCACCAGTTAGAGCACCAGCAGCACCTGCAGCACAGCAGCGGGGACCTCCACTCCCGACCCAGCAGCAATATTTTGCGCAGCATCAACAACAGAGGGGAGCACCTTAGGGGCAAACTTTCACCATGATAATTGAAGAGATAGACCCAGTTGGAGAATTCATCGTAGGTGCAGTTCTTATAGGTTCTATTCTAACATTAGCTTTATTTGATTCCAGTGATTTCCATAGCTTTGTATCAGTATCTTTTTCTCTTAAGCATCATTTAGAGACTGAACCTTTGAGTAGGACTTGCAAGATCATGACTTGGGGTGGCATCATCCTGGTCAGTAATATTTGCAAGGATCGAAGAGTTACTTTAGGAGGCCAAGAATTGAGTACGTGCTTACTCGTAATGCCACTTCCTAGTCACGACATTGTATTCGGGATGGATTGGTTGAGTAGACACCATGCTAGTATAGATTGTCGTGGAGTCAGAGTTTTATTTTGGCCATCAGGAGATCTAGAGTTTGAGATTGCCAGAGGAGCAGCGAAGCAGAGCGAGGGAGTCATTTGTGGAGCCCTGGTGGAAGAGGAAGAGGAAGAGGAAGAGTTGCCACATCCTTTGATTACATAGTTCCTGGATGTCTTTCCAGAGGAGTTGTCGGGCTTGCCGCCAGACAGAGACGTTGAGTTCTCTATAGAGTTGGTACCAGGCACCGAGCCAATATCACAACATATCTATAGAGTTAACAACAACAAGCTGACAGAGTTGAAGAAGTAGGTGGACGAGTTACAGGATAAGGGCTTCATCAGATCCAGTTCTTCACCGTCGGGTGCTTCGGTATTGTTTGTACCAAAGAAGGATGGGTCGGTACGCATATGTATCGACTACATGGCTTTGAACAACCTCACTATCAAGAATAGATACCCGCTGTCGAGGATAGATGATCTCTTCGATCAGTTAAGCGGAGCAAAGTTATTTTCAAGGATAGACTTGAGGTTAAGCTACCACCAGGTGAAGGTGAAGAGAGAGGATATTTCGAAGATAGCTTTTCAGACTCGGTATGGTCAGTTCGAGTTTATGGTAATACCGTTTGGGTTGACCAATGCCCCAATGGTATTCATAAACCTGATGAACAAGGTGTTACACCAGTACCTTGATAAGTTCGTAGTGGTATTCATCGATGATATCCTTGTGTATTTGAAGATGCCAGAGGAGCACGAGGAGTACCTGAGAATAGTTTTAGAGAGTCTCAGGAAGGAGAAGATTTATGAAAAGCTTTCAAAGTACGAGTTCTTCCTTGACAAGGTCAAATTCCTTGGTCATGTGGTGACAGGAGATGGGATCTCAGTTGACTCTAAAAAGATCGTGGCAGTGGAGTCATGGGCTACTCCAAGTTCGGTGGCAGAGATCTTGAGTTTTCTGGGACTGGAAGGGTACTACAGGAGGTTTGTACAGGACTTTTCCAGAATTACAGAGCTGATGACTTGGCTGACCAAGAAGGACATGGAGTTTGTATGGACAGAGGATTGTCAGGCCGTTTTTGATGAGCTAAAGAAGATATTGACGACAGCTCTAGTATTGATGTTAATATCAGGGACAGGTGGATTCACTATTTATAGTGATGCTTCAGGAAAGGACTTGGGTTGCGTTCTGCAGCAAAATTGGAAGGTGATTGCCTATTCATCTAGGCAGTTATGTCCTCATGAGATGAACTACTCGACCCACAATTTGGAGTTGGCAGTTGTCATTTTTGCTCTAAAGTCGTAGAAATACTATATGTACGGAGAGCGTATGAAGATCTTCACAGACCACAAAAGCTTGAAGTACGTGTTCACACAGAAAGAGCTGAACGTGAGACAGCGGTGGTGGTTGAAGCTGATGAAGGACTTCGATATATCGCTACAGTATCACCCTGGGAAGGCTAACGTGGTCGTCGATGCCTTGAGCAGGTATCCGGTGGCTATGTACTTGACATCAGACATGTACTTGTTGGCCAATTTGGAGAGCCTGGGTATTGAGGTAGTAGTTCTTGGTATCGAGATATAGATATGGTGATTACAGATATAGTCAGAGCTGATCGACAGGATCAGGACCACACAGTATGATGACGTGACTCTGAGGAGCATCAGAGCATATGTTCAGGCCGGGTTATTGGATGACTTCATTATTGCTGAGGATGGTTCCTTGCGGCACGGTACAAGGTTGTGTGTACCAAGTGGAGAGTTGCGCGAGGAGGTTCTGCAGGAGGCGCATCGCTCTCAGTACTCTATGCATCCTGGTGCCAACAAGATGTATAGGAATATGAGGGAACATGTTTGTTGGTATGGCATAAAATGGGAGGTGGCGTGCTTCGTATCCAGGTACTTAGTGTGTCAGCAGGTAAAAACAAAGAGGCAGAGGTTAGAAGGGTTACTTCAGCCCTTACCTAGTCCTGAGTGGAAGTGGGAGCATGTTACCATAGATTTTTATTGGGGCTTCCGCGATCTCTAAGAGGAAAAGACGCGATTTGGGTCATCGTAGATAGGTTGACCAAATTGGCCCACTTTTTGCCATTTAAAGTGGGTACGTCTACGAAGAAGCTAGCAAAAATGTATGTGTGGCTGATTGTCAGATTGTACGCGTCCCTGTGAGCATAGTCTCGGATCAGAATAGTCGCTTCACGTCCCACTTTTGGAGAAGTTTGCACGCTACCTTGGGCACCCAGCTCAAGTTTAGTACCGCATATCACCCCCAGACGAACGGGCAGTCGGAGAGGACTATTCAGACTCTCGAGGATATGCTACGCACCTATGTTCTGAACTTTGGAGGTTCTTGGGAGGATCATCTCCACCTGGTAGAATTTTCTTACAACAAAAGTTACCAGGCCAGTATTGAGATATCACCATTCGAGGCATTATATGGAAGGAGATGTCGTACTCCTTTATCCTGGGATAATATTGGAAAGAGAGAGCCTTGTTGGGACCGAAGATGGTTATGGATGCAGCCGAGAAGATAAAGCTTATCAGGGACAGACTCCGGGTGGCGCAGGACAGACAACGATATTGGGCCGACAGCTACTGGAGACCTTTAGAGTTTAAGGTAGGTTTCGTTTTGTATTGCTTGTGATTCTTTATTGTAGTTGAGTATTAAGACGGTATTTTGTTCTAGGTTGACGATATGGTGTTCTTACGGATTTCTCCGACACGGGGCACAATTTGCTTTGGTGGAGGCAGAAAGCTTAGTCCACGGTACATCAGACCCTTCGTTGTTCTTGTCACTACTACATTTTAGGAAAAAGGGTATTTTAGTAATTTTCTATTTAAATAAATATTGTGCATGGTAAATAATTTTTGTTGTATTATTTAATTGTTGTTGGATGTTATTTAATTATTTTGGACTTATTTTAGTGGACCCAACTAGTGTAGTTTGGATCCATGGACCAACATGAATTAAATAGTTAGATTTGGCCCATTTAGAAAGCCCATAGTTAAGGAGATGGATTAAATTAATTAAGTGATTAGACTAGAAGCTTCATTCCTTAATTATTTCTTCATGAGAGGCCCCAAGGGGTACATTGGACATTTTATAATTGCTTGGGAGAGGGGCAAGGCCGGCCTATTAAAAGAGGGAGGAAATTTCTTTCTCCTCTCATTCTCATTCCAAATCTAGATCTAGAATTTTCCACTCCCAAATTTCCTCCATTCCCATTCCAATTCCCTACCAAATTCATTCCAAATTCTTCCCAATTCACCATTAGAGAAGGAGGAAGCAAAGATCTAGAAGAAGGAAGCAAGGATCTACAAAGAGGAGCAAGGATCTACAATTTGGAAGCAAGTTCTTCTCAATTGGAGGTTTCATTGGGAATCCATCTCCCAATAGGTATAATTCAGTTTTTCCTATTAAAATAGCTTCTAAATCTGAGATTTAATCATGTAAAATCAACCTATATGTATGTACTACCCATAGGACTTTGTTTTGTGTTCATAGGAGACCCATGGAGAAAGTTATGGTACTTTTTGTGTTAATTTTGTTGGAATTCCGAATTTACATTTTGTTGTGTGTATCAATTGATCCTATAGATCAATTGGACATGAGCTTATGTGTTTGGGGCTAGTGTCGTGTCCATAATTTGGTACATGTGGTTCGTATCCCAACTATTTGGTGATACGTGTCATTTTGGGGGTTTTTCCTCCGACACGGGGCTTTGAACATGTCGTATTTTGACACGGACACATAGATCTACTTTTGACACTTTGATTTATTCATAAATATTATTTGTGATTTGTTTGTATCCTTCGGGGTGCAATTGGTTGTGTGTTGGACTCGTGTCACATGCGTATCCTAGATCTAGTGGGATACGGTGTGATACTCTCCAATTGTGTGGATTTTTGAATAGATCTAATTATGTATGGTTTAAATTCTTCAATTATAATTAGTAAATATATATAGATATTATATATTTATTTTGTGTATTTATTATAGTAATTATTGTAGCATAGATCTATATATTTTTGTGTGTGCTAATATGATGTACAAATATAATATGTAGCTTTCTTGCATGTAATTATATATGTACTTATGTTAATAGTATAAATTATACATAAATGTTTTATAAAATATATTTATGTGTTTAATTGTGTAATTATATTATTTATAATTATTATGTAATTATTTGTATATTAATGTATATATTTTAGGTGTGCTTCTAGCCATGTAAAATATGAACATTAATATGTGCATGTGTTGTAACTATTGGTATTTAATTATAAGTTTATATGTGCATATATATATAAGTATATAATTATTTATTTATATATATGTATTGTGATTATTATTGCATATATATATTTATATATATATATATATATATATATATATATATATATATTTTTATATTTTTATATTTTTATTTGTTTTGGTGACAGTGGTTTCTATGACAGTGAAACTGTCATTATTTGGTCTGAACAGCAGCCGCTGAACAGTGGTCAGCATTAATGACAGATCTGTCATTAATGCTGCGGCAGTTTTGAGCGGCAACCTTTCAGCGACGTTTTTTTTTGTGACAGTTTAAAACTGTCAGCAAACTGTGACAGCAGCGGTTTTGTATATGGAGTTTCTGCGACGAATTTTCAGTGACAGTCAAGACTGTCACTATTAAACCTGTTTTTATTTTATCTTGTTTTGTTCACTATTTTCAGTGACGCTTTGACAGTTTTAAATTATATTTTATATATTATTATTATTATATATATATATATGTGTATATATATGTGTTTTGTATAATATTTGTAATAATGTATTATGTTATTTGTATACATATTGGTTTGTATATATATTATTTTAGGGTATATATTATTTGTATTAGTAGTATACTTTGTGTGAGTATGATTTGGGATCTAATTTTTATTCCTAAATTGTTGTATTTTATTTTCTATATTATTTTATATAGAGATTTTGTGAGGTTGACATTGGTTTGACCATGTTTGACTTTAGTTGACTTTAGAGTTGACCATAGTTGACTTTTGACTTAGAATTAATTTATTTACCTAGGAGTTGACTAGTTTGACTTGTTCTCTTTCCGGGATCTTGTTTTAATGTGGTATTCCATATCTAGGTCTTCGAGGCACCGAGTCAGACATCTGTGAGACTGTTCTTTGGATTTCAGGCGAGTACATTCTCTGATAGTTTCTCATTTATGATATCCTCTATGTTCGTTGTATCTAGTGTAGATTTACATGTTTCTCTCGACACTATGGTTACACGGATTGGTATATCCGGATCTCGTCATGAGATGTTATTCCTTGGTATATGGTGTATATGGTGCAAGTATTGTTTCATTGGTTATCTTGTACATGTACAGACACCGATTCTCGGGGAGACTAGCTATCTTCTTGGAGAATCTAGTGCCATAGCATACCGTGGTTGGATCTATTATACCAGTTAGGGGTGGAGAGTATTAGTATAGATATGTGATCAAATCCCTATTGAATAAAGTATTGGTAAGCGAATAGTGTTGATCATGCACCGCACGTATGATTAGCCAGGCCGCATTGTATCTTGCCCAAGCCGATCACATGTTAAGCTAGTACTCACACACTTAGTCATTAGTATTATTGTTTTATTGGCATATTGTTCATTATTGTATTTCTTTCCAGTATTTCCTTATTGTCTATATATCTCTTGTATCTATTTTGTGCATCTTGTTTATCCACAGCTATTTACTGTTATATAGTTTTTATCATGGATTAGAACTGCTGTTAGAGATGTACTCTGCTCCTTTCCTGACTGGATATATTTTTTCAGATGACACTGAGGAGTAGCCTACCTATTATGGACCCCAGGATGTTGTGGGTTTAGATTCGGAGACCCTGGCTCAAGAGGGACTTATCCCAACTGAGACAGTTGACCCTGGAGTGTAGCTTGTAGTATGATAGTATTCTTTTGTACTGGATTTGTCTCCAGCTTATTTTGTTACTCTTCAGACTCATTGATGTATTATTTTAAACTCATGAGTTGATGACTATTCTATTCTTATCTGATTCGTGCTCATTTCTATCTTAGTTCTGTGATTGAGTACACTATCTTTTGGTGGTTCATTATATTAGATAGACTTTCTAGACAGCGTTCTACCGCCGATTCTGCGGCGTAGGCTGGGCGTTGTTTTCGACTAGTACCCTTATCCCGGGTGCGGGTCGTGACACATTTTTGGTGGTGGCCCATGCAGGTCTAGCTTCACAAGTTTGTGATGTCGTGGTAGTGCGACAACTTAGTTGTACTACTGCGAGCCTGCAATAGGATATAGGATATAGGCTGAGATACTCAATCACATCTAGGAAAATTCTTTTGATTCAACTATTCTCCTTTGACATTGAAACTTGATCCCTTAAATTGTCCTTTCCTTGATGTCTTACATCATGTGCCATATTGATCCTCATTCCGTCTTTTTATGAGACATACTCGGAGATACTTGAGGAGGCACGCAAGGTTGAGCGGGATCTGGGTTTGAAGACCAAGAGAGACCGTGATTCTTTTCTGGGGGCCAACGGCAGTGCAGTATCTGCCAAACGTCCTTATTTTCAGTCCAGACCTTTCCAGCAGCCGCAGCAGAACCAGACTCCAGCTAGAGCACCTTTTCACCAGGCACCTCAGCAGCAGAGGCAGTTACAGCAGGCCCCATGCAACTTCTGCAAGAAGCCCGGCCATATCTGGGAAGTTTACAGGAGGAGGCTAGGAGTTTGTTTGTATTGTGGTACTGAAGGGCATCAATCGAGGGAGTGTCCTCGTCGTGCAGTTCAAGGAGCAGCTCCAGCTCCGAGGACACAGACGAGACCACCTGCAGCACAGCCGAGGGGACCGCTTTCGACACAGCAGCAGCGTTTTGTCCAGCATCAACAGCAGGGAGGTGCTCGGCAGGGACGAGCGTTTGCTATGACCGTCGAAGAGGAGGAACCCACAGGAGATGTCATCGCAGGTTCTATTCTTCTTGATTCCATTCCAGCTTTAGCTTTGTTTGATAGTGGTGCTTCCCATAGTTTTGTATCTGTTTCTTTTGCTCTAAAGCATGGTTTGGTAGCTGAGTCTTTGCTTAGGACTTGCAAGATCATGACCGGGGGAGGCATTATCTTGGTTAATGATATTTGCAAGGATCGGAGAGTTACTCTGGGAGGCCGGGAGTTGAGTGCGTGTCTACTTGTAATGCCACTTCCAAGCTATGACATTGTACTTGGGATGGATTGGTTGAGTAGGCACCGTGCTAGCATAGACTGTAGAGGAGGTAGAGTTTTGTTTGGTCTGCCAGGAGAGCCAGAGTTCGAGTTTACTAGAGGAGCTGCGGAGCAGGAAGAAGGCATTATTTGTGGAGCTATGGTAGAAGACAAGGAGTTGCCACATCCGTTGATAGCAGAATTCTTGGATGTGTTTCCTGAGGAATTGCCAGGATTGCCACCAGATCGAGATGTTGAATTTTCTATAGACTTGGTGCCAGGTGCAGAACCAATTTCGCAACATGTCTATAGAGTAAACAACAGCGAGCTGGTCGAGTTGAAGAAGCAGGTGGACGAATTGCAGGATAAGGGGTTTATCAGATTGAGTTCTTCACCATGGGGAGCCCCGGTATTGTTTGTACCGAAGAAGGATGGATCGGTGCACATGTGCATTGATTACAGGACTTTGAATAATCTCACTATCAAGAATAAGTATCCTTTGCCACGGATTGATGATCTGTTTGATCAGTTGAGTGGTGCGAAGGTGTTTTCTAAGATAGATTTGAGATCAGGCTACCATCAAGTGAAGGTGAAGCCGGAGGACATACCGAAGACTGCTTTTAGAACTCGGTATGGTCAGTACGAGTTTATGGTGATGTCGTTTGGTTTGACTAATGCACCGGCGGTATTTATGAACTTGATGAACAAGGTGTTCCACCAGTACCTTGACAAGTTCGTGGTGGTATTCATCGACGACATACTCATATACTCGAGGACACCGGAGGAGCATGAGAAGCATTTGAGGATTGTGTTGGATGTGCTGAGGAAGGAGAAGCTGTATGGGAAGTTGTCCAAATATGAGTTTTTCTTGGACAAAGTAGAATTCTTGGGGCATGTTGTGACTGGTGATGGTATTTCAGTGGATCCGAAGAAGATTTCAGCAGTGGAATCTTGGAAGACTCCGAGTTCAGTAGCAGAGATCAGGAGTTTCTTGGGATTGGCAGGCTATTACAGGAAGTTTGTGCAAGATTTTTCGAGGATTGCCGAGCCGATGACCAGACTCACAAGGAAGGATGTGGAGTTTGTTTGGACGGAGGATTGCCAGGTTGCTTTTGAGGAGTTGAAGAAGAGGTTGACGTCTGCTCCTATTTTGCCGTTGCCATCAGGGTCCGGAGGTTTCACTATTTATAGTGATACATCGGGAAAGGGTTTAGGTTGTGTTCTTCAGCAGCATGGGAAAGTGATTGCCTATGCATCCAGGCAATTGCGTCCTCATGAAAAGAACTATCCTACCCATGATTTGGAGTTGGCAGCTGTCATATTCGCCCTGAAGTTGTGGAAACATTATTTGTACGGAGAGCGTGTGGAGATCTTCACAGACCACAAAAGCTTGAAGTACGTTTTCACGCAGAAGGAGTTGAACATGAGGCAGCGTCGGTGGTTGAAATTGATGAAGGATTTTGATATCTCTTTGCAATATCATCCTGAGAAAGCCAATGTAGTTGCCGATGCTTTGAGCAGGTATCCGGTAGCTATGTTCTTGACGCAGGATCGATATCTGTTGGAGGACTTGGAGAGCTTGGGCATTGAGGTGATTGTTCCTGGGTGTGCTATACAGATATGGGGATTGCAGATACACTCAGATTTGATGGACAGGATCAAGGCAGCACAGTATGATGATGTATCTTTGAGGAGTATCAGAGCTCAGGTGAGAGCAGGATTGGAGGATGATTTTACTATTGCAGAGGATGGATCCTTGAGGCATGGAGTTAGATTGTGTGTGCCTAGTGGGGAGTTGCGCGAGGAGGTATTACAGGAAGCGCATCGCTCTCAGTATTCCATACATCCAGGTGCTAACAAGATGTATCAGGATATGCGAGAGAGTGTGTGGTGGTATGGCATGAAGAGGGAAGTGGCACAGTTTATATCCAGATGCTTAGTGTGCCAGCAGGTGAAAGCCGAGAGGCAGAGGCCAGGAGGGTTACTTCAGCCATTACCCATTACAGAGTGGAAGTGGGAACACATTACTATGGATTTTGTGTCCGGACTTCCACGATCTCCAGGAGGAAAAGACGCGATTTGGGTCATTGTTGATAGATTGACCAAGTCGGCCCACTTTTTGCCTTTCAAAGTGGGTTTGTCTACGGAGAAGCTGGCAGAGATGTATGTGAGGCAGATCGTTAGGATACACGGAGTTCCCGTCAGCATAGTCTCAGATCGAGATAGTCGTTTCACTTCTCATTTCTGGAGGAGTTTGCAGGAGAGTTTGGGCACTCAGCTCAAGTTCAGTACTGCATATCATCCCCAGACAGATGGGCAGTCAGAGAGGACTATCCAGACTCTCGAGGATATGTTGTGCACTTGTGTACTAGATTTCGGGGGTTCTTGGGAGGACCATCTCCATTTGGTAGAGTTTGCTTACAACAACAGTTACCAGGCCAGTATAGAGATGTCACCTTTTGAAGCTCTATATGGTCGGAGGTGTCGTACTCCTTTGTCTTGGGACGATGTTGGAGAGAGAATTTTGCTTGGGCCAGAGATGGTTGTGGATGCAGCGGAGAAGGTTCATTTGATCAGAGACAGACTTCGAGTGGCGCAGGACAGACAGCGGCATTGGGCCGATAGCCATCGGAGACCTTTGGAGTTTGAGGTATAGTTTAGATTTTGTTTGTGCTTGTTCTTGTTTGTTATAGATTAAGTTCTTAAGATGGTGTTTTGTTCTAGGTGGGTGGTTTGGTGTTTCTGAGGATTTCTCCGATACGAGGCACGATTCGCTTCGGTGGAGGCGGAAAGCTTAGTCCGCGATTCATTGGACCTTTCACTATTCGAGAGAGGGTCGGTGCAGTTGCTTATAGACTAGACTTGCCACCTGCATTGGAGGGAGTGCACAACGTGTTTCATGTGTCGCAGTTGAGATAATACGTGGCAGATCCTAGTCATGTACTGGATCACTCGGAGATAGAGGTGGGCCCTACTCTTAGCTATCCAGAGCAGCCAGTTGAGATTCTGGATCGGAGAGAGAAGGTGCTGAGGAACCAGACTATTCCTTTGGTGCGCGTTGCATGGAGGCATCACTCTCCGGGGGAGTCTACTTGGGAGAGAGAGGATGACATGCGAGAGCGTTATCCATATTTGTTTGTACCTTGAGGTATGTTATTTCTAGTTATGTTCTGTTCATTAGTTAGTTGTGATTCTTTAGTTCTGTTCTGTGTTTTTCTGGGGGTAGTTTTCGTCTTTGAATTTCGAGGACGAAATTATTTTAAGGAGGGTAGACTTGTCACTACCACATTTTAGGAAAAAGGGTATTTTAGTAATTTCCTATTTAAATAAATATTGTGCATGGTAAATAATTTTTGTTGTATTATTTAATTATTGTTGGATGTTATTTAATTATTTTGGACTTATTTTAGTGGACCCAACTAGTGTAGTTTGGACCCATGGACCAACATGAATTAAATAGTTAGATTTGGCCCATTTAGAAAGCCCATAGTTAAGGAGATGGATTAAATTAATTTAAGTGATTAGACTAGAAGCTTCCTTCCTTAATTATTTCTTCATGAGAGGCCCCAAGGGGTACATTGGATATTTTACAATTGCTTGGGAGAGGGACAAGGCCGGCCTATTAAAAGAGGGGGGAAATTTCTCTCTCCTCTCATTCTCATTCCAAATCTAGATCTAGAATTTCCCACTCCCAAATTCCCTCCATTCCCATTCCAATTCCCTACCAAATTTATTTCAAATTCTTCCCAATTCACCATTAGAGAAGGAGAAAGCAAGGATCTAGAAGAAGGAAGCAAGGATCTACAAAGAGGAGCAAGGATCTATAATTTGGAAGCAAGTTTTTCTCAATTGGAGGTTTTATTGGGAATCCATCTCCCAATAGGTATAATTCAGTTTTTTCCATTAAAATAGCTTATAAATCTGAGATTTAATCATGTAAAATCAACCTATATGTATGTACTACCCATATGACTTTGTTTTGTGTTCATAGGAGACCCATGGAGAAAGTTATGGTACTTTTTGTGTTAATTTTGTTGGAATTCCGAATTTACATTTTGTTGTGTGTATCAATTGATCCTATAGATCAATTGGACATGAGCTTATGTGTTTGGGGCTAGTGTCATGTCCATAATTTGGTACATGTGGTTCGTATCCCAACTATTTGGTGATACGTGTCATTTTGGGGGTTTTCCCTCCGACACGGGACTTTAAACATGTCGTATTTTGACACGGACACATAAATCTACTTTTGACACTTTAATTTATTTATAAATATTATTTGTGATTTGTTTGTATCCTTCGGGGTGCAATTGGTTGTGTGTTGGACTCGTGTCACATGCGTATCCTAGATCTAGTGGGATACGGTGTGATACTCTCCAATTGTGTGGATTTTTGAATAGATCTAATTATGTATGGTTTAAATTATTCAATTATAATTAGTAAATATATATAGATATTATATATTTATTTTGTGTATTTATTATAGTAATTATTGTAGCATAGATCTATATATTTTTGTGTGTGCTAATATGATGTACAAATATAATATGTAGCTTTCTTGCATGTAATTATATATGTACTTATGTTAATAGTATAAATTATACATAAATGTTTTATAAAATATATTTATGTGTTTAATTGTGTAATTATATTATTTATAATTATTATGTAATTATTTGTATATTAATGTATATATTTTAGGTGTGCTTCTAGCCATGAATATGAACATTAATATGTGCATGTGTTATAACTATTGGTATTTAATTATAAGTTTATATGTGCATATATATATATAAGGATATAATTATTTATTTATATATATGTATTGTAATTATTATTGCATATATATATTTATATATATATATATATATTTTTATATTTTTATTTGTTTTGGTGACAGTGGTTTCTATGACAGTGAAACTGTCATTATTTGGTCTGAACAGCAGCCGCTGAACAGTGGTCAGCATTAATGACAGATCTGTCATTAATGCTACGGCAGTTTTGAGCGGCAACCTTTCAGCGACATTTTTTTTGTGACAGTTTGAAACTGTCAGCAAACTGTGACAGCAGCGGTTTTGTATATGGAGTTTCTGCGACGAATTTTCAGTGACAGTCAAGACTGTCACTATTAAACCTGTTTTTATTTTATCTTGTTTTGTTCACTGTTTTCAGTGACGGTTTGACAGTTTTAAATTATATTTTATATATTATTACTATATATATATATATGTGTATATATATGTGTTTTGTATAATATTTGTAATAATATATTATGTTATTTGTATACATATTGGTTTGTATATATATTATTTTAGGGTATATATTATTTGTATTAGTAGTATACTTTGTGTGAGTATGATTTGGGATCTAATTTTTATTCCTAAATTGTTGTATTTTATTTTCTATATTATTTTATATAGAGGTTTTGTGAGGTTGACATTGGTTTGACCATGTTTGACTTTAGTTGACTTTAGAGTTGACCATAGTTGACTTTTGACTTAGAATTGATTTATTTACCTAGGAGTTGACTAGTTTGACTTGTTCTCTTTCCGGGACCTTGTTTTAATGTGGTATTCCATATCTAGGTCTTCGAGGTACCGAGTCAGACATCTGTGAGACTGTTCTTTAGATTTCAGGCGAGTACATTCTCTGATAGTTTCTCATTTATGATATCCTCTATGTTCGTTGTATCTAGTGTAGATTTACATGTTTCTCTCGACACTATGGTTACACGGATTGGTATATCCGAATCTCGTCATGAGATATTATTCTTTGGTATATGGTATATATGGTGCAAGTATTGTTTCATTGGTTATCTTGTACATGTACAGACACCGATTCTCGGGGAGACTAGCTATCTTCTTGGGGAATCTAGTGCCATAGCATACCGTGGTTGGATCTATTATACCAGTTGGGGGTGGAGAGTATTACTATAGATATGTGATCAAATCCCTATTGAATAAAGTATTGGTAAGCGAATAGTGTTGATCATGCACCGCACGTATGATTAGCCAGGCCGCATTGTATCTTGCCCAAGCCGATCACATGTTAAGCTAGTACTCACACACTTAGTCATTAGTATTATTATTTTATTGGCATATTGTTCATTATTGTATTTCTTTCCAGTATTTCCTTATTGTCTATATATCTCTTGTATCTATTTTGTGCATCTTGTTTATCCACAGCTATTTACTGTTACATAGTTTTTATCATGGATTAGAACTGCTGTTAGAGATGTACTCTGCTCCTTTCCTGACTGGATATATTTTTTCAGATGACACTGAGGAGTACCCTACCTATTATGGACCCCAGGATATTGTGGGTTTAGATTCGGAGACCCTGGCTCAAGAGGGACTTATCCCAACTGAGACAGTTGACCCTGGAGTGTAGCTTGTAGTATGATAGTATTCTTTTGTACTGGATTTGTCTCCAGCTTATTTTGTTACTCTTCAGACTCATTGATGTATTATTTTAAACTCATGAGTTGATGACTATTATATTCTTATCTGATTCGTGCTCATTTCTATCTTAGTTCTGTGATTGAGTACACTATCTTTTGGTGGTTCATTATATTAGATAGACTTTCTAGACAGCGTTCTACCGCCGATTCTGCGGCGTAGGCTGGGCGTTGTTTCCGACTAGTACCCTTACCCCGGGTGCGGGTCGTGACAGTTCTTGCAAAGGTCGGTGCAGTGGACTACAACTAGACTTGCCGCCTACTATAGAGGGAGTACATGACGTATTCCATGTGTCGCAGCTGAGACAATACGTAGCAGATCCTAGTCACGTATTGGATCACTCGGAGATCAAGGTGGGTCTGACTCTCAGTTCTCTAGAGAAGCCAGTAGAGATTCTGGATTGCAGGGAGAAGGTGTTGCGGAACCAGATGATTCCCTTGGTACTCGTCGTGTGGAGGTATCACTCTCCGGAAGAGTTTATCTGGGAGAGGGATGCTGAGATGTGCGAGCGGTACCCATATCTTTTTGAGCCGTGAGGTATTTTCTTTTCTTATTGTGAATGCTTGTGTAGTGCTGGTTCCTTCTTAAATTTTGAGGACAAATTTTTTTTAAGGAGGGTATATAGGAGTATTTTAGTATTTTATTATTATTGATATATTTTATTACATAATAATTGGTGTATTGTATATATCTATATTAATATTTAATATAGATGATTATGTATTAGCCTTTTGTTAGACTAGTTGCTAATAAACCCAACTAGACTTGAACCCGACTAAACTTGTCATGACCAATTGTGAGACCCATTTAATTAGTCTTAGTTGATTAGTTATAATAGAGGAATGAATAGAATCCTCATTTTGTAAATATTAGAACCTTCTTAATTAAATCCCCGTTTAGTTAAACCCTTCATGACAACTTGGAAGGGTATTCTAGACATTTCAAACCAAACCAACCCTAACCCTAAGGTGGCCGGGCCTATTTAGAGGGAGGGGAGCCTCATGAATGCTCACCACTTTATTTATTTCCTCTTTATTAGTTCATCCACAAGTTCCTCCATTACCTACACCAATTTTTTTCAAAATCAACCCCAATCCCCCTCATTTTTATCCCCATGGAGAGCTAAAAGCTTAAGGATTGCAAGAGGCTAGAAGAAGAGAAGCATTGCTAGGAGTTGGTGTCAATTTTTTATCCTTGTGCTCATTGGAAGGAACCACATAGGGAATCTATCTCCCAATAGGTAAAACCTCATTTCCCTTATCATTTTTATACTAGAGTGGTGTAATAGACCCATAAAAACCCTTCCTTAGCTTAGGGATAACCAAAGGAAGAAGAACTAGGTCCATAGGCCATTGGTGGAAGCTACATAGAGTTTTGTGTCCATTTGGGAAAAACTTCGAGGTGGCACACCAAGTGTTTGATGGAATGTCTAGTGGATCATTCCTCATTATTTTATATTGTATTTGGTATATTAGAATATGTGTGATGCATATTGGGTAGTGGTATCACATATAATAGGCTTTTGGAGGGTGTATTATATGTATCTTGGTATTGCACTTAAAATATTTGTTGAATGACAATATGGTCATTCTTGTTCTTGTTCTCAGATTTACACTTGATTATAGGTTGGTATACCCATGAGAAATATGTATTCATATTCTTAGGTTTATATATATATATATATATATATATATATATATATATATATATATATATATATATATATATATATATATATATATATATGTGTGTGTGTGTGTGTGTGTGTGTGTGTGTGTGTGTTATCATGTATATGTATATACTTATGTATTAGACTGCTAGTGGGTGTGTGAGTGACTGGAACATGTGTATTTTGTAAGTATGTGTGTTTTAGTTTGTGTGAGTAGGTGTTTGGAGTAATGACTGTGTATCAGTCGTGAGGGATAGTTGCTGATTTAAGTGACAACAGCAGTTGTGCCAGTCTCGAGTGAGAGACTGATAACTGTAAGGAATAAAGGGGGTACATGTATCAGGTTTTGAGAATGACTAAGGTGATGATACTTGAAGCATCAGTGTGTGTTGAGGGGAAATTGGGTTGTGAATACCTGGGTTTAAGTGTTAGCATCATCAGTTAGTTGAAGGTATAAGGGGGAAGTTCTGATTGGTTTCAGAGATTGGTAGCAGCAGATTTAATAAGGGACAGCAGTGTGATACACTGCAGAGGATCACACATGGTGGGTCGGGCAATATCTGAAAAGGGTCGGGTTATTTGGTGACAGCACTTAGCATTTAGTTGCAAGCAACCAAAGCTTGCATTCAAGTAGAAGCTTTAGCAGCCAGGTTGTGCAGGGGGTCTGTCTTGGTGATTCAGAGCAAGATCAAGCAACAACTTACTATGGCAGCAAGCATAGGCTTGCATAAGCTAGCATGAGCAGCCAAATAGAAGCAAGGTGAGGGGGAATTGCAGGGGTATTAGAGCTCATATTTGGTAAAGAGTGATATGTAGACAACCAATTTGGATGTGCAAGCTTGTGCAGCACACAGCAAGACCTAAAGATAATGAACTATGAAGACCAGGACAGAGCACATGTTTAGGGTGTGCATGAGGGAGGTTGTTGTGTTGGGTATATGACTGTGAGCAGGGAGGAATTCAGGAGCGGTAGCACAATGTGCTAGTGCAAGAGAGGAGTGTGTAGTTTTTGAGTGTATTTATATTATTAGTTAGTGTGTAGTACCTATGTGAGGGAGTGTACCAGTGAGTATCATGTGTGAAGTGTAGGGATTTGTGACTGCACAGTGAGGTGCACGAGTGGTTGGGGGTATATTAGTGTAGGTATTTGGTTAGTGTTAAGTTTGTATAGCATAGTGTCTTTGTGTGTGCAGTGGGTAAGTGTTGGAGTGTGCAGAAACTATTTATCAATGCACAGTTTGTGTAGGTGCAAGTGTTAAGGGAAGGTTGGGGTATCAGTCAAGGTATTAGGAATAGGTTTTGGGTATATTGAGATACCAAGGTATTGGCAAGGTAATGAGGATATGATTGATCATGGGTATTAGTTTAAGATATTGGTATATAGCTAAGGTATATTGATACTAATTAGCTAAGGTATTGAGTTGGTAAGGGTGAGGTAAGATAGTAATAATTAGATATGGATATTTTGACTAGTTAATGGTGAGGTATTGGAATACCTTGATACCAGGGCTAAGTTTTAAGATATTGGTACTAAGTATATAGTTAAGATACTATATAATACTAGTATACATAAGTTAGGTAATTATATATACATCTAGTATGATATCTAGCATATCATAGATATTAGTATTAGTTGACTAGTTTAGTTAGATTTGACTTGTATTAGCTAGTTAGTAACTAATATTGGTCAAGTTGACTAATTAGACCTAGAGTTAACTAATATGACTAAAGTCAACCTTTGACCTAGTTTGACCTCGTTTGGCCAGAATGACCTAGTTTGGTCTAGAAATCACCAATTTCATTTATATAAACTTATTTTTCTTTTATTACACCTAGTAACATGTAAATTTATATAGGTTTGTGTGACACCAGTTCGGACACCTTCTACCTCTTTTGCTCAGGACCACAGGCGAATATATTTTCTGTTAGTTTTTAGCACTTGATAGTGTATATATCATATGTTCTAGATCTGTTTACTTGATTCTGACACCATGTTATACGGGCTGATATTATATTGATCGAGTTAGGAGATGTTATTTATTTGACGTGTGCATTGGATACTTCTTACACATGTACTTTATCGTGTGCTTCGGGTATTCCTTGTGTTCGTACATATCGTGTGCTCCGTGTGCTCATATTATATTCGTGTACATAACATGTCATGATTTGATCCATAAATTTTAGTCGGGGGGGGGGGGGGAGTAGGAGTTGATTATGTGATCAAACACTAAGTATATTCGTGTGCATATCAATTACACTCTACACATGTAATTGAGTTACCGTAGAATATTTGCGTGCAACCTAAACCGATCACATAATGAACTTGTACTCTAAGGCACTAGTTATTATCATAAGTTATATTATTTATAGTTCTCTTATTGCAAGTTCATACCATGTTGCTTGTATTTACTCTTCCAGTTATATTTCCAGTTCCTAGTTATCTGTGCATCTTGTATTCATTTCTATTGTTGTTATATATTCTCTACCATGTATATGATACTGATTTCAGAGTTTGTACTTTACTCCTTTTCTGATTGGATATATTTTTCTATATGCCTGTTTAGAGGACTGGTGTCCTACCTACTACGACCCGCAGGACGGAGAGCCATCTGAGGTAGATCCTTTAGTCCAGGATGATCTGATTCCAGTTGTAGAAGAGACACACCTAGCTATAGCAGACCAATAGCTAGTATCTTTTATTTGTACTGGATATGTTTCCAGCTTAGACCTTGGCATATTATTTATATTCAGACCCTTTGTGTTATTTGCTAAACTCTAGAATTGGATATTGTGATAACTTGTTATTTTCCTTCTTTTATGACATTGTGCCATTATCTATCTATAGTTTGTTTGATTGAGTATTGATGTTATATATATTCATCTTGTCCTCCTTTTGGATTGAGTTACCATTGATAGGATATACATATATTATTGCGTGAGTTGTTAGATGGTATTATGGACCTTTACAACGTTCTACCATCGATGCTGCGGCGTAGGCTGGACGTACCCACGACTCATGCCTATTTTTTGGGTATGGGTCGTGACAGATGCTCTCAAGCAACTCGGACTAATCGAATGGTCTGGTTCTTAATAATCTTCTCTCTCCGGTCCAAAATGGATACATGCCTCTTCTCATACGAAAGGTCAGTACCAATGACTAATTTCGAATGATCCAGGAAATGGCTAAAATCTGGTATATTCCGTCGTAACTGAGATACATAAAAAATATTATGTATCTCGCGAAGCAACGGCAGAAGATCAAGGCGATAAGAAACATCTTCCACTTGCTCGAGGATATCGAATAGACCAATATACCATGGACTAAGCTTTCCCCGCACACCAAATCTGATGATTCCTCGGGTAGGCAAAACTCGAAGGAATACATGATCGTCGACAGAGAACTCAAGAGGTCGTCGATGCGAATCAGCCTAATGATGCTGACGATCTTGAGCTACCTTAAGATGCTTCTGAACTTGTTTGATTACCTCAACTGTCTGGACTATCATCTCGGGACCAAGCAATTACCTCTCACCAATATCATCCAAAGCTAACGGTGATCTGTAATTTCTACCATACAATGCCTCGAAGGGTGCCATCTGGATACTTTCCTAAAAACTGTTATTTTAGGAGAATTCCACCAAGTGTAAATGGTCTTCCCATGAACCACCAAAGTTAATGTTGCAAGATTGAAGCATATATTCTAGAGTCTAAATCGTATGTTCTGACTGACCATTTGTCCGGGGATGATAAGTTATACTGAACTTTAGACGGGTACCCAAACTCTGCTGTAGACTCTGCCAAAAGTGAGATATGAATCTAGAATCTCTATCTGATATGATGCTGACTGGTACTCCATGAAGCCTGATAATCTGATTCATGTACATCCGAGCCAACTACTCTGTAGATTATCCCACTCTGAAGGAAAGAAAGTGAACAAACTTTGTGAGTCGATCCACTATTATCTAAATTATATCTCTGCCAGCTGGGGATCTAGGAAGACCGGTCACAAAATCCAAGGTGATATGGTCCTACTTCAATTTCGAAATTGGTAAAGGTTGAAGAAGTCCTGCTGGTCTCTGATGCTCAGCCTTAACTTGCTGACAAACCAAACATCGGGAGACCGTGCTATCTCTCTCTTCATACCATTCCACCAGAAATAATGACGAATATCTCTGTACATCTTCGTTCCTTTTGGTGAACGGAATACTGAGAACTGTAGGCTTATGACATAATCTCTTAACGGATATCTCCACTTGGTACACAAAGACGACTACCAAGTCGGAAAGTCCCATTACTGTGAATGCTCAGTTCTATTATGTTACTCCACGTTCCCAATATACGTATTTGGAACGTAATTATTTTTTTTGCTAGCGTAGTTATATATTGTAGAGAGAGTAGACCCATTCTTTGGTTCGATTGGCTCTTGGGTTATTTGTTTGGTTTGGTTTTATCATGAGTTGAACCCATCGTCCAAACCTCAAAACCTCCATATATAACCCAACTTCACTCTCTCTTCTCTAATTTTTTTCTCTTCCATTCTCTTTCTTAGGTATTTTTCTCCCCTCCATAGGCAAGTACATCTTGTTAGAAATGGAGAAATCTTTTATATTTTTGTTCTATTATGTTCCTTATATGATTTTTCATGCTTTTAAAACTTGATATTTTTGGATTCGGTGGATGGATTAGTGTAGATCTAAGTTTTAAGTTTTAGGGTTTCTTTGTGTTCTTGAGTATTCTTGGGTTTTGATCTTTTAAAACTTAATATTTTTGAAAATTCTTTATTCTATGTTGTTGAGTACTTGATTTTGAGTAGTTTAGAACTTTACTTTGCTGGATTTGAGCATCATTTGAGATTTTTATGGAAGAAACAGCATCTCATTTTTGAGCTTTTGGATATGGCCGAAAAGCTGCTGTTTGGTGGAGACGAAGGAGTGTTATGCGGTATGAAGTGCTATACGTCCTGGACTTCTCGTCTCGAGTCAGCATGTGACCAACCTTGTTGGACGTATGACTGAATTTGCCATGCGCCCTTGGCCAAGTGCATAAACTTGAACGAATATAATTTTACTAAGTCCAACAAACTTTATGTGGCCAAGTGTGCATGAGGCCCAGGGGAGCATACGGCCTAGTCGACCATGCGGCCATGAGCTATGCGTTCCACCTTCTGAACGCATAACTTCTGACTGACTCGGCACAACTTTTCATAATTTATCTTTTTTTTCTGACACACTTTTATTGTTTGTCACCTCAGTCACTTTCTGACTTGACTTGCATTTATTGTTTGTCAAATCACACGTTTCCCAATTAGTGGACTTGGCTCTGCTTATGCGGCACGTTTGGTCATGCGACCAACTGACTCATGCGTCAATTGTTCCCATGCGTCCACTTTGACACCTGTTTGGTTTAATGTTTTTGTTTGATTAAATGATTGTGATGCTATGTGTTAACTTAGAAATGAATTATTTGACCCAGATGTGACCACGTGCTAAATGACTAAGCACCTGCATGAGCCTGTAGATATGGCCCTACATGTACTTATTTACTGATTGGGCTACTTTTTCTGGATCACCTTATTATACGTTGGACAAAATAAGGGACATAGTTCAACTCGAGGGAGGGTCTGCAATCCCGGCCCTTATTTAGTTTAAGGATTGTGTATATGATCTTGAGGGATTCTCGCACTACTCTTATTTTATCTATCGATTTAGTAAAGTGACAAATTATTATCACCATCATTTACTTGTCCACAACCTTTGATACTAGCACTCATTCCTGCCCAGACTATTGTATCCGTGCTGATACAATTGATCGCACCAAGAGTGCTACTTGATATATAGTGAGCCGTCGTTCCACATACACTTGCTACATGATATATGTAATTATTTTCTTGCACGGATCTGATAGTTGGACAGTGAATTTAGTCGTGGCTAGATAGTATTGATTGTTGCATTATACTTGGGTGAATCCAGTTTTAACTTTAAGAGACAATGTGGATTTGTATCAAGAGTGCCTGTACTTAAAGTACGACATTTAGGAAGGAATGTTCATGTAACCACGGCATGAGATTCTAAATCGCCTAGGGTTAACTAGGCAATTTAATTTATAGAGCATTGGGAGGAAACAATATTTCGAGATCGTACATGTCGAACCACCCTAAGTTAGCTGGGAGTAAAGGCTGGCTACCACAGATACTGTATATCATCCGCACTAGTGGGGTGCAGTATCTGACTTAATTATAAGCCAAGCCAATAACTTTCCTATAGAAAGCCTGGAACTGCCACTGATTATTAAATTAGCTCAGGGCCCTTGTAAGGCACTGGTGCATCATATATTCTTGCTTGTATATCATTGGTTCATTTAGCCCTGCTCGATTATGGCAGGATTTGAGGATACTTATATATTGTATTACTAGGATAACTCAGAGATCATAGATCAAGCCATAACACATGTTTGGCTGTTAAATCTTTTTTAGTTAGAAAAGTGGACAGTTGCAGCATAAAAGTTTAACTCATATCCTTATTTGGTTGTTGAGTTACGCTGTTGTGTTACAATGGGACACGGATCGAAGATACTTATTATCACTATGTTATTTTACTTAATATTATATCCCTGCTTGTATATTGTGCCTTCTGTTGAGTGAAACTAGGGACATAGACTGTCGTGGCATAAAAGTTTAACTCATGTCCTTGTTTGGTTAATGAGTTGCACTATTGTGTTACGATAGCCTGTGGACTGAAACTACGACGCAGAGTTATTCTAGCTTGATCATAATCAAGGGACGTATTATATCTTGATGTGATGTGGCACATTCTGTCCTTGTTTGGTGAAGGGGTGTCATGTCATGTCATGGATGGGATATATGCCATTGATTGTTGGTTTAAGCATCTCATGCTATAGAACTGGTTTTGTTTCTTTATTTTGTACTTCCTTTGTGGTACTTGCTATTTGGGGTCTGACCCACTTGTTTTGCATGACCCAGCTTAGAGCCAGCACCTGAGGATCAAACGTATATCTCCCTCACTGATGGCACGCACAAGAAGGATGGCTGTTGAGGGTCATGAGTAGGTTCCTTCATTCACTGCTCGTCTTTTGTAGACTATAATCTTTTGGACGTTTAGCCAACCGACACCTGTTAGCCGAATAATCTGGACACTAGTTCCCTACATGACTGTAATATATTCAGACTGCAGCTGACTCACTGTTATGTATACTTTTGATGGTGTATCTGGCATATTACTCGTATTTGCTAGATCTCTAGAATATTTTAATGCGGCGTTGGGGACGCCTTACTGCTTATTCTGAAATATTTTATTTTATTGCTACTTGTTTGAATGATTAAAATATAGAAGTTCTTGACCCTAGAAGACTTGATTGTAGTATGCACCCCTTGTCTCTAGACAACCTTAACACATTGAGGGTTGCTTCAGTATTCCGCAATGTGTGGTTGGCTGAGTCATTCCCCCGCTCTCCAATATTCTGGATCTGGAGTGTGATATATTCTATGCCCTGTCTCACATTATGTCCTAAGTCGCTGAAGCTTGACATCCATTGACTATGCTTCTCTGATCCTTCTCACTATACTGGACTGAACTTGCAGACCGTCCATCAATACTGTATTGCCAGGCAACACTACTTCTATGTCCATACCCTAAAGATCTTCTAAAATCTTTTGCTGCGCCATAAAAAAATATGTTCATTCTCTCCGGCTCAAAGCATCTGCCATAATATTAGCCTTCCCTGAATGATACTGAAGGTCAAGATCATAGTTTGTCATCAACTCTAGCCATCTCCTCTGCCTCATGTTGAGATTCTTCTGAGTAAATACGTACTTCAAACTCTTATGATCAGTATAAATCTCTACTCGATCTCTATATAGGTAATGTCTCCAAAGTTTGAGTGCAAAGACAACTGCTGCTAACACCAAGTCTTGTGTTGGATATTTCTTCTCATGGTCTCGAAGCTGTCGAGACACATAATCTATAACCTTACCATGCTACATGAGAACACATCATAATCCTTTGCCTGATGCATCACAATATACCGTGAAACCATATGTCCCATCTGGAAGCGTTAAAATAGGTGTCGTGATCAACTTCTGTTTGAGTTTCTCGAAAAAGGTTTGACATTCATCTGTCCAATCAAAGAGCACATATTTACGAGTTAATTGCATCAAGGGTACGAAAATCCTAGCGAAGTCTGACACAAATCATCGATAATATCCCGCTAACACTAGGAAACTACAGACTTCTACAACTGTTCTAGGTACTGGCCATGTCTCAACGACTTCTATCTTCTAGGGATCCATTTCTACTCCAACTTTTACAATAATGTGATCCAAGTACGAAATACGATCAAGACATAACTAGCACTTTCTGAACTTGGCATATAACTTATGTTCTCTAAGGACTTGAAGAAATACGCGAAGATGCTTCTCGTGCTCTACTTCGTTCTGACTGTAAATTAAGATATCATCGATGAATACTATCACGAACTTGTCCAAGTATGGCATAAAAATACGATTCATGAGATCCATAAACACTACTGGCGTATTGGTTGCTCCAAAGGGCATCACTAGAAACTCCCAATGGCTATATCTTGATCTGAATATCGTCTTGGGTATATCTTGCTCTCTGACTTTGATCTGATGATATCCTGATCGTAAATTAATTTTTGAAAATACGGTCGCTCTACTAAGCTGATCGAATAAGTCATCTATCCTTGGCAAGGGATACTTGTTTTTTATGGTTACCACATTGAGGATACGATAATCAATACAAAAATAGGAAGTTCCATCCTTTTTCTTTTTCTTCTTCACTTGAAGCATTGGGGCTTTCCAAGGCGATCCACTAGCACGAATGAATCCCTTGGTTCTCAAATCTTCGATCATCCGGTACAAGACTTCTAACTCTGAAGGCGCCATTCTGTAGACTCTCTCTAACACTGGTGATATTCCGGGAAGTAGATCAATGGTAAACTCTCTCTTTTCTTTGGTGGCATGCTTGAAAGCTTTTTTGGAAACATATCTGGAAATTCACTAACTACTCTGGACAATGGTACTTTTTCTGTTACTGCCATTCTCATGATCGCTGATGAAGACTCCGTCTCGCCTCTAGAAAATGAGAATTCTTTTTCTCAGGAAATACAAAAGATAACCTTGCCAGCATGACAATCTATCGTCGCGTATCGGACACTCAACTAATCCATGCCTAGGATGATGTCATAATCTCCCATAAAAAAACTTATCGGTCTAGCTAAAAAATTTCTTCCACACACTATGACGTGACACGAGGTCTAAACTCTATCTACTCCCACGATACCATTACTAATAAGTATATTAAGTCTCACTGATAATGATCGGGTTCTACTCTAACTCGTGTCACAAATTGTGCAAACTTAAAAGAATAAGAGGCACCAGAATCAAACAATACTGAAGCTGAATGAGAGTTGACAAGAATGGTACCTGCCACCACTTCACCTGAAGCTATATGTTCCTCCACGGTGAGTGCCATAGCCTGGCCTTATCCTCTCGGTGCTGGTCCTCTCTGCTGTGGACCTTCTTGCTTGGCTTGTACTTGAGCTTGGGCCTGCGTATACTGTTGTGGCCTCTGCTACTGGAATACTTGAGATTGGGTCTACAAAGGCCTCGGACCCTGGTTCTGCTAAACCTGCGTTGGATCCCTATACTAGGGTCCTGCCGGGGAAGATGAAGATGAACTAACTCTATGTGGGCAAGTTTCTACACTGTGGCCTGGTGCTCCACAAGCTAAGCACAACCCTTGTGCTCTACGATACTCTGAGATCACGTGTCCTGGCTTTCCATAATGAGAACATCCTATTGAGGAAGGCGTTCTATGCTGTTGAGTTCGAGTTGGTACTGTTTGCTGAACTGAGGCTGTTAAAACTGGCCTCTTCGAAGATCGGATAGTTAAAGCCCTAACTTCCGGGGCTGGTGCTGAAGACTGGTTATAAGAACCTCCTGAAGTATGGGTCCTCTTACGACCTCCAATCCTATCCACTATTATCTGAGAGGTATACTCATGCCTCATTCCTGCTCTTAACACAACATCAAAAGTCTGAAACTTGTGTTGTTCCAATGCCAATATGATCTCCAGGTGGTCCCTGTTGGAACCTTCTTGCTCGGTCTAATTCGGTCGCCACCAAGGTAGAAACAAACCGATTAAGTCTGCAGAATTCTATCGCATAACCGTCAATAGTCCTGTCCATCTTCTTCAAGTTATTAAATCTCTGTTGCAGATCGTAACATGACACTGCGTCAAAATACCTTGTCTGGAATCTTTTACTGAAGGCAGCCCAAGTGACTGGTACTACTAGTGAAATTATTTGTGCTGCCCACCAGTCTTGGGACAAATCTAGCAAATATAACCGAACCACCGAGACTTGCTTTCTAGCTGGAAATTCAGCTGCCTCTAGAATAGCCTCAGTGTCCTGAAGCCAAGCGTATGATGCAAACGCATCCGCGGTGTCATAGAAATACGAGGGTTGGAGGCGCTTGAAATTACTTGCTGAGTTATTGGCACGATGTCCGCCTCTTTCCAAAGCCTCCTATACTGATTGAGTGAGAGTGTCACCCCGCCGTTCTTGCAATGCTAATAGTTGTCTGATGATCCCTATCAGTGCCTGGGTACCTTCTTTTGTATTCTGGGGCACTGGTGGGATTGCCATTGCTAGTACAACTGGAGGCTCTAACTAAACCTGGGGTTACTCGTTCTGAGCTGTTCTGGACCCGGCCCTGGAATGTTGAGGCTGAACCTCAAGGGTTTGTGGGCATCGGAATGCTGTCCTGTTACTGGAGGAACTTGGGCTGGATGATCGGAAGGACCAGGAACAGTGTCTCTGAAAGATAAATGACACAAGGATCATCAAAGGGATAAACATGATTGATCGAGTATCAAAGCAGATGTTGAATCAAGATTTCAGAGATATAAATTGGATATTGGAGGAGATCAAGGAGTAGCATGATTGAGACATCTAAAACACATTGGTAAACCCCTACACTTCTGATTTTTTAGACCTGCATAGGCCACCACTTAAGCCGTATCATGTCCGAGAATCAGAATACTGGAGAACGGGACAGACAAAGCCATCTATGTATACTAGAGTACTCTATACCCCGAGATACAGTCACGACTATCTAGACATGTGAGGGTTTACTCTACAATCCATCATGCAATCCTGGATCAAGAATCCTAGGTACCTCAATCTCAAACAAGCAACAAGTTTACAAGATGTATGATCACAAACATATAATAGTAAGACGTGCCAAACTATACATACCATATGATCATGAAACTAGTACCAAAATAAAGAACTAGCAGAGTACACTATTATATGATCAGCTATAGCTATAGTCAAGAATATGCTTTACATATAGGTCCGCAGGCTATAGTATCAAGAATCCCAAAATACGAGCTAAATACGTGTTTGATGGCTAAACACCTCAAAAGAGTAATGTACAAGATCAAGTGGGTGAGGAAGAAGAAATCCACTCATATCCTCGGGTGCTCCTCGTGTTCACCATCTTAAGGAGGTAGGTATGAGAGATACTGCAGTCCTACTCTGAAATCTGGCCATACAAAACTATTGGGGTCAGACCCTAAACAATAAGTACCACAAGGGAGCCAAACTTATAAACTAAAACCAACATGTAGACAAATCAATAAGAGTAGAAGCTAAACAGTTCTGGAGTATTTAAACAAAGATATCTGGAATTAGTACTCAGGTTATAATTTTCTGATCAGTTTTAAATAAATCAGGACGGGACTAGACTAGACTGAAAATCAAGCAATCACGGCCAATCATACCTTACGACTTGCTATCATTAGCTAATTATGGTTATCACAGTCCTAATTACTAACACATGCAGTTTAAGATTTCTTACAGCTACATGCCCTACAGACTATCCAGGTTATCCAAACGAACGGGTATATAATATAGGTTTATCAGGTATAATCATTTTCTTGTCTTTTCTGATAGTGCAACACTCATCGATGTACTGGAAGTGTGCCCCTCACGACGGAGAGCTCCAAATCCATCAGGTGTCGCTGGGATACTGGGATTGCATGTAGCAAGAAAATATTTCTATATGCTTTATAGATTATTATTCTACTTATTAGCCTGGACAATTATTAGAAATTCTTGACCGTGGTGCTAAAAAATCTGCCTTAGACATGATGCAAGACAGGACAATAGCTTAACGACCATAATCAAAATCAACCACAGAGATACATAACATGCAATACATGTGCTACTAATAGCCTTGATCAGGACAGTTACAGGAATTCTTGTGTCATGGATGCGCTACGTCGAGCCACTATCAGGAGTATCAGGATCAAGAGTATCATGGTTATCAGTTCCATGTCAAGATTCATGAGTTCATTTATAGTGTACAATCACTTAACTCATGTCAGGAAATCAAGATCCATATCATGTCAGTTCAGGAAATAACCATGATTAAATAAAAGAAAATCAGAGAAACATAACATTACTAACAAAAGAATAATGACATGCAAGCGCATAAATCAACAATTTAGGTTTGGCACATAATCATGCAAGAAAATAAATCATCTGCACATAATGGGTCAAAAATACTATTGGAGCACAAATGGCCAATAACAATATTAGTGCACAAATGGCTAAAAACAGTTTTGGCGCACAAATCGTTAGTCCGGGCAGTTCTGGCACACTTTGATACAAAAGTTCTACGAGCAAAGATGGTGCATAAACTATACTAAAGCGCACTTCTAGGACCTTGATGTACAATGATAGAAGTGTGCGAGCCAGGAGCTTGGCGCACAAATCTATCATTGGCGCACAAATAAAAGTATCCAAGCTATGAACTTGGCGCACTTTCATCAAGTATGTCAGCAGTGAAGTTTGGCGCACAAACAAGTGTAGGAAAACCTACTAAAAGACAAACACAAGTCTCAAAATATGGCACAACAGTCGAGACACGACATTTGAGAAAATGACAATCGAGGCAATGCCAAAGTCAAGGCTCGTCCATCAAGAAAGCTCAGAGAAAGAAATTAGTGCGCCACCAAGGGCTTGGCGTACTTTATCTTGATTGACGAGGCTGAACGGTCAAATGTGCGTCGCTGAGGATTTTTCTCAAAAGTGCGCCCAAGTTTCTGATAGCCTTGGCACATTTTGCAAGAATTTGGTTAGATGACATTCGTACAAAATGTACGCATGAGGAGTAAAGTGCACCCAGAGTACTCAACATATCTTAGCGCACTTTTGCAAGAATTTGAATGTTGTGCTGAACGCATGCATTTTTATGAGGATTTGAATGTTGTGCTGAAACGCAATCATTTTTCAAGGGTCTCATGCAAACTTTTTGTCGAATTGCTTATTCTTCTCCGGCCAGCACACTTTGTGCTTCGACTTTGTTGTTCTCAACTTTCCCGTTCAAGATCAAATACAAGAGTAACATAAAATCAGGACTACAAAAGAGTCTATAACACAGTTCTAAGCTACAAAAGATATACAGACAACCAAGCTAGCAAATAGATGTAAACTTAGGTTATCAAGAAGCTCCAAATCATGGATTCACTCGGTTGGCAAGATGTACTTGCCTACGGTCAAGTTCTAGCCTAATGCCAATACTACCAAGGTCACCCACAGCCAAGGCCAAGCTCGGCTGCTGCTCTCTGCTGGGGAAGAAATAAAGAAGGAAAGAGAAATGAAAGAAAAAGGAAATTGGTGGAAAGAGAGTGGGATTGTTTATATTGGAAGAGCTAGGATTGTAGGTCATTAGATCATAATCCATGTCCCTCACCCGGGTTCATCACAGCCACCCACCAAGAAAACCAAGGGACCAACGGTCCAAAGCATGCAACTAAGAAAACTTACAAAAATAACCTAAATAATGCATGAATGACATAAAATATGATGTAAGCAATTAAACAATAAACGAGCTATACATGTGTAATACGCGTATATCAGGTACGTATACTAGAACAGTGAGACGAGTCTCACAACTTCCCTTGTACGTTGCGCTTGTCGCGCTCTACACTCCGAGGCGGTTAGAAGTTTCCTTTTCTTGCCTTCAACCTGACTTTCGTGACTAAAATAAAATAATAATAATTCTTTCACATTGTTATGTATTTCTGCTTTGAGACTCGGGTGCTTCGAGATTTGGGTGATATCTATCACTAAATAACTCTTTGTCTTAGGACTATCAAAATTCTTGCAGTCCTAACAATTGTCAGAACTGACAGTCCTAAGATTATAACTCTTTGTCTTTGAACTTTCTGGATTTTGATAGTCCTAACAATAATCAGAACTGTCAGCTCTCTGTCTTAAGACTGCTAGAATTCTGACAGTATTGTTTATTGCTAGGACTGCCATAATTCATATAGTCATAAGAAATAGAGTTGTAATCTTACTACTGGATTCTGGCAGTCCTGCCTATTGATATGACTGCCAGAATCATGATAGCCCTTTGTTGTCCTAACTTGAAAGAAAATTCTTTGACGAATTCATTGACTTTCAAAACCTCGAGAATTGGATTCAAAATCATCAATAATGGTGTTTGAAAGATATACATCATACATTAATTGAATTCTAAAAAAAACTCTAAATATTGTTGTGTTCAAAGACCTAAAAACATAGATACAAATGAAGACATGAAGAAAAAGAGAAAGATTTATCTCGTTATCTTCGATTCAGTTGTAAGGGCAAGAGATTAGAAGAGGAAGAGGAAGAAGATTTTGTGTAGAAGGAAGAGGAAGAGAGAATATGAGATGGGTGTATGATGTACCCTAACAAATTAGGTGATGCCTCCTAACACTTTTTGAACTTATGGTGATGTCCTTAATCATGTGATAGCCCGGTGGTGCCAGTAGTAACTGCCTTATTATAATATATGTTTGAACTTCCACGTGCTCGGACAAGGGGTTTCAGTTATGACTTTTGGAAGTAAACATAGTAATGTTCCCTTTTGACCTGAACCTGCTCAGATAGAATGGATGTCTTTCATCTCAGCGGGCCCGAACACCCGACCACCCGGGTCGCATGTCTCTCCACTGACTGCTAGGCTTATATATATATATATATATATATATATATATATATATATATATATATATATATATATATAGAGAGAGAGAGAGAGAGAGAGAGAGAGAGATTCCCGTACTTATGCATTCTCTCATGTTCTCGAGATATCAGTCATTGGATTAACATTTTTGACGGTATATATTAGATCCTTAAACTATCAATTTTTTACGACAAATTGATCTAATCTGGACCGTCAAAAAAGACAATCCAATGGCTGCTATCTTTGGGACATGCAAAAATGTATAAGTGTGGGGATCCCGATCCCTCCTCATATATATACACACAAATATATATATATATATATATATATATATATATATATATATATATATATATATAAGGAGGGATCGGAATTGGGATCCCCTTACTTAAACATCCCCCCTCTTTTTCCGGAATATCAACCATCGAATTAACTTAAGTCATCTAATCTTAATCGTTGATTTGAACCATTCAAATCAATCATTAATTACGCTAACTATTCCTATGTTTTATATTTATTAGGGGTGGTTCGTGTAATTATTTTCAAAATAAAGGTTGTCCATGTAATACCCATGAAACATAGGGGGGGGGGGGGGGGAGGGGGAGTTGGGGTGGTGTGGGGCGGAGGGGTGCAAATTTTAACCAATAGAATATATACCTCTAATACCAACATTTGGAGTCATTTCTGACCAAAGCTCATGGATCTGCCACTGTCGACATTAGTAGACACCCTAAGAGACGTTAATAACCATAATTTTGGAATATTTTTGTCATGCCTAATTCCGATAAGTCTCCATTCAAGCTTTTCAAGATCTGTGCTCACAAATTTCAGAGAAATTACACCCTTTATTGAAACAAATATCTAGGTTCCATCTTATTTGTCTGTGTGGTCAACTGTGATGTACCTGGAGGAACCTAAGTTCCAGAAACAGGTCCTCAGTTCATATTAACAAGATACATCATGTGAAGTCAGAAAACTGTTGACGCTCTTGTCAATGTCAACCTCTTCCTTGCAATGTGCCCTCTGATCCATGGCACTTGTCAATGTCAACCTCTTCCTTGCAATGTGCCCTCTGATCCATGGCGCGACATCCTCACTTAACTTGATCATGACGAAGAAGAGGATACGATACGCGACGACCATGGCAAGGAGGACCGTAAGGTCCCACCATTTCGACCGGTGTAGGTCGACCATGAAGGTATTCTCGAGCACGTACTCCCCTGGGATCTTCGGAAGCTCCGGGTTCGAGTTATCGAATGTCAGGCCTCTCATGTCATTGAGGTACACACCCTGCCTCATAGGTTTAGCCGGGTAAGTTATCCATTGTCATAAAAGTATAACTCATGTTTCAAGTTCAAGATATGCTTGATTTACCTGCAGATCCCAGTAGTGGAAACTGATGTAGGTCATGGGGTATCGCCAGACCGGTTTCGGGATGTCGTCGATTCGCCTAAAGTATCCTGACACCATCAAAAAGATACCCTGTTCAAGTAAAATGTATCCATTATAAGAAAGGGAACATCGAGATTTTGGAAAAATAAGATCTTTTGCAATGTATGATCATGCTAATATTAGAACAAGCAACAGTTTTAACCATAATTCACGTTATCGGCCATATCATGTCGGATTTGGCATGTCCAGACTCGAGTCATGTCCGGTCCGATAATGGCACCGTCGATTCTAGCCGAAACCAACATGAGCACTCGCATTGGGCAAATTCAGCATAGAGAAATTACAACAAAAAAGTGTGGGAAAGAAAGGGTCAACAAAATTTTGTCGAAAATCAAATCGGCATGCTACACTTTGTCGATATAATTTTTTGTCAACACTATAACCATTACCATTTGTCGAAGTTTGTATATCTACAAAGGCAAAGTAACAAATAGTAACTATTGTAGGTGAACAATTCAACATATATTATTCCTTTCAAAATTAACCATAAACGACAAATTAAAATGATGCTCAATGTATCAAATATTTTTCTGATTTTTTAAAGATATTTTTATTATTATTTTGATTTTTCAAAACGCATAAGTCTGAAAATCCAATCTGAAACCACCAAAGGAAACCGATACTAACAATAAGGGTCCAAAACCGACTATGATATGATAACTCTAAACCATACTACTAACGAGGTTCGCAATATCGATATCGGAATTGGACCCTTCCTATAAGTATCGGGATCGTAGGTATCGACTGTTTCAGATTTGAGTATCGAATTTGTTTTGTATAAAAAAAATTATTATTAATAAAGTATTTAAATTTTAGAAAAATATATTATATATATTTAGACATAATTTTAAGTATTTCTTGTGTTGTTTCTTAGTAATTTTGGGATTAAATAAAATAGTAGCCATCCTTGCCGATTACCTACGCTAGATAAGTTTTCTTCTTTTACATGATTTTACAACTTTACTATGCTTTTATACCTTTGTTTATTGATCTTTTCGTTCAATTTTCTTTCCCGAATTGACTGAAAAAGAGATCCCTGATGTCGGTATTGGTCAGTATTGATATTGGTCGGTATCGCATTGAAATATGCCAAACCGTATCAGTATTGGCCTTATCGAATAAACTATGCATCTAACTTACACTTATATAGCCATAAAGTAACTAATATACTAAATACACATATTAGCATTGCTTATTTGTTGTCAAGTATTTAATCTACAGAATATGAGTCTACTATTGCTTGTTTCATTTTCGTTGCAGCATGAATTGCAGAAGAATGCAAATTAGATTGAGGTATGCAAATGTGAATTTACTGAATATGAGTCTAACCTGAATTCCCGCTCCTATCATGACTCCCATTAGGAAGTTTGGTAGTACACTGGCTATAGCCATCATCATGCTCTCTACCACAAAAACACTGGCACAGAGGCACAGGTTAAAGAAGAGGTAATGACTGAAACCAGGATGGAGCCCTACCATGAAATAGCTTATAGTTCCAGAGACAAAGGCAATCAACATCAGAAATGGTGCAGAAGAAAGAGTATTGCCAATGACGAAGGCTGATACTCCGTAGTACCCGTTGAGTCGCTCTTTATGGAAAACCTTCACAAAAACAACAATCCTAAGCAATCTAAAATTGTAATCTGAGGATTTGTACCAAGAAGAATAGGAAGGAACCTTCAAATCTTCCGCGAAGGAAGGAAATCCACCAATGGACATGAAGGTGAGGAAGGTCAGTATGAAAAAAGCACTTGCACTTCTTGCCTGTTTCAGAAGATCAAATATGAAATTAGATGTTTCTTTCTGATTCTAAGTGCATTTTTAGTTAGTCGAACATCATCATCGTGATCATTCGAGCCTTCTTCCACGAGAAAGGGATTGGATATGGAGCATAAGAAAGCTCCTGTCGACTTGTTGTCAACCTTCCATGTCAGTGCATCTTAGCCAACAAGACAGCTCTAAGAATGAGAGGGAGGTGTCATAAACCTAAATAACTAGTTTGACGGATAGGTATATCTACCCTTTTGCTATGCAGTTTAAGCTCATGCAGCTAAAGAACACCCTCCAAATTCTCCCCTAGACAATGAAAGTCTAAGCAAAGAGGTAAAACGGTCCTATGTTGTACATATACGACACAACACTGCTATAAGGACACGGCAACACGGACAACACTTAATTTGACCCTAGTGTATTTTGGAGTGTCCTGATTTTGGTTTCCGCTATGACACAACCCACATTTTTGTAGTGTCCGTGCTTTCTAGCACAACTCATTATTATACCATAGGAAAATTGCATTCACCTCTAAGAGTAAGAGTGAAAAGAAATACACCCCGACTAGTTGCTAGAACATAATTATTTGGGCTAATTAGCATTTAGACCCTGGATTTTATATTAACTTGGAGTTTAAGCCCTGACATATCCAATTGGAAAATTGGGATCCTGAATTTTTTTTTTTTGGTTTTTTTTTTTCCATTATATCCTGAACATGAATACAAGGGCAATAACCAAACACATGTTGGAAATGAGGGTATAATGGGGAAAAGAAACCAAAAATAAAAATTCAGGGTCCAAAATTTTCCATTAGACATTTAATTGCTTAAACTCTAAGCTGGTATAAAATCCAGGGTCGTAATGTTAATTAGCACTAATTATTTTTCATTGAAAGAGAGACAGAGAGAGAGAGGTAATACCCTAATTGAGGTGAATTTTGTTCCAACGTTTACGAATAAGGTCCCTATGCAGACTGATACAACAATGTAGGTTGCTAGCCTCAGCCAGTAGTAACCAATGTCCCTTGTCATGTTGACAAACGAACGTTCCGTCAGAGTGGAAGCCTGCACAAGGAAGCTAGCCTGACTGCCTCCAAAATCCATGACCGATCCTTTCTGGAAAAAAAAAAAAAAAAAGAGTTCAGACTCTGAGCAAGATTGTAACAATGGAGGATGGAAAGATGCAGGTGGTTTAGTACTTACAAGACGGGAAATCTCATCTACTTTTGATCGTGTCGTATAATAGTACTGAGAATGATTGTAAAACTCTACAAGTCTTTGAGTTACTTCTGTTGTGGTCATGTTGTCTAATGGATCATCACTCTGCGACTGTGACAAAGTTATGCAACTTAAAAGTTATGTAACAAACTTATGCAACTTAAAGTTATGCAACTTAAAGTTATGCAAACTCTGCGACTGTGACAAAGTTATGTAACTTAGGCATTCTAAAGTACAATGAAAAAATCGGTACACAAAGCAAAAGACAGAATGCCAAACCCTTACCCTCCCCTTTGTATACCCCTTGAGAGCACTTTTCACCTTATCGAAGTCGGAGTTTATGCACCTCAGGAAATGATCCGATGGATTTCTTCGAGAGGGGCAAGGAAAGCCCGCTTGAGCAAAGAACTATGCGATAATTACCCGAAAAAGAGAGAGGGAGTTATCAGTCTTGATAATATTCATAGACGGACTATACATGGTGATGAAACTTGAAAAGGGGTGGAGGATGGTACTTATACCTCATGTGCCTGAGAAACCTCGCCAAAGAAGACGGTTTTGCCACCCGAAAGTAGGTAAAGCCGATCGAACAGCTGAAAAACTTCGCTGCTCGGCTGGTGGACTGAGGCTATGACCGTCCGACCGTCCCGGGAAAGATCGCGAAGCGTCTGCGTGACGTAGAAGGCCGATGCGCTGCAAAGTACCGAAGATGACAGTTAGTTGTTCCTTCGAATTCTATTTGGAAACTGAAGTGGTACCTACAGAACACCAGTGTAAATAGCTATCTAGCAAATCCTGGTTCTTTCTCGGGAATTCTAGCATCTAGGAAAGCTCGGACACTCAAAAAATGTGAGCTGCATCGTGTCGGACATGTCTTAGACACAATGAGGACACTCCAAAATATACAATACAAACAAAAATAAGTATTCATTGACATCTGCTGCACACATATCTGAATCTCAACTGAATAAGGGGCCGTTTGGTTCGGCGAAATGGAACGAAGTGGAGTGAAAAATCCTAAAGTTTTGTGTTTGGTTGTTGAAGCGAGCGGAAAAGTGTAACCTTTTGTTGAAGTGAGATACGAATTGGATACTGAAACTGCGAGAGTGTTGCATAAGTACCTATCGAGACCGCTGGTCGGTTCGTCGAGGAAGAGGAGCCTGGGCCTGGTGAGGATCTCGAGGGCGATGCTGACCCTCCTCTTCTCTCCTCCGCTTAAGCCCCTGGAATGCCCATTGCCGATTGGAGTGCACGCGCAGTCCTGCAACCCCATCTCGACGATGGTGCTCTCGACCAGAGCACGCCTCTCCTCGGTCGCCATTTTGTCGGCCAGACGGAGCCTGGCGGAGTACATAATGGTCTCCCTCACCGTCAGAGTGCTAATCAAGTTGTCATCATCTTGAGTAACATATGCCTGATGCAATCAGGGTTTTAGGGTCTGCTTGACAATTAATGGGGGCAGCGGTTATCAGGAAAGAGTTTTTATGGTACCGATTATGAAAAACAGTTACGAGAGGTCCGATTTTGGGTAATTTTAAGTAGCGATTTTTAAATCAGTCAAATTCATGCTCGGTTCTGAAAATTTTTCTTTTACACGAATAAAATTTACCTATATGTCCATATATAAACAAAATGGTCCCGAGCGCGGGAACTGCCACTCAGTCTGCGCCTCGATCAGGATGCATAAGTCCATATTTGATAAAAATAATGGAAGCACACGAAATAATAGAAACGTCTACATGAAAGTTGGAGAAATTTTTTTGTAAAAATTTACCGAAAAAAGTAGCCATAGTTTGGAAGAAGTAGAAGAAAAACACATATGAGAAAGAAAAAAAAAATAGGATAGGGTATTAGTAGTTATAATCATATATTTTTTGGTTTTAAAAAAATGTACAGAAAATTTGCTGTATAGAAAATATTTTAAACAAATTAACTAAAACGAATTTTTTTTAAAAAATTTGAAATCACGAAAGATTTTGCCATCTCTGATGGCGAAAATATGAATATATATATTTTTTTTATATTTGTAAAATTTTCGCAAACTCGGTTGGCGAAAATTTGGCTGTCAAATTTTTACCAACCAAGTTGGTGAAAATGTGACAGTGTTTTTTTTTTTTTTTTGGTTTGGGTTTTTAGGTTTTTTTTTTGTGATGACTTTTTTTTTTTTTTTTTTTTTCTGGTTTGTTTTTTTTTCTTCTTGTTTTTTTTGTAAAAAAATTGGTTTTGTTTAGTTTTATGTAGGTTTTTTTCTGAGGGGTGTCAAAATTTGGCTTTTCAAATTTGGCTGTCAAAATTTTTTTTATGTAGGTTTTTTTTTGGCGAAAATTTGGCTGTCAAATTTTTTTTCTTTTTTTACCAACCAAGTTGGTGAAAATTGCTTTTTTTTTTTTTTTCTATTTTTGTAAAAAAATTGCTTTTGTAGATAAATTAGAAAAAAAAAAAAATTAACATACAAAATAAAATATGTTATCATTGAAAAACAAAAATAGAAAAAAAATTCCGCCGTAAGAATATTACGTATGCCGTCGAGCAGACTCCGAAGCAAGACGCACATGTTACAGGCAAAAATATAAAATTTAAAACTTTAAAGTATCATAACTTTTGACTGAGAGATCGAAACAAGGTCCAGTTTGTGCCAAAATGACCGTATCGAAAAGTATTACGGGATAAGCTGTTTCACCATTTGACGGACTTCGAAAATTTTTAGAATCGCAAAAATAACGATGTTTCGGCCTCCAAATTTTACTTTCGGTAATTTTATTTTGAAATTTTTTATTATCTATACTAATTTGTTATTATCTATACTAATATGAATGATAACAAAATCTATTAATTAATATTATTATCAATATTATATTTTTCTTTCATATCACTAAAAGATAATTTATTATTATTTGTACACAAAATTTATTTAAAATAATTAATTATATAGATAATAAATAATTAGTTTGTTATTTGTTAAATTATAATATTTATTTTAATTATGATTTCTCATAAATATATGTTTTAAATTTTGAATATGTGTTTTGTTAGATAATAACAAATTACTATAGATAATAATTATATTTTCAAAATTATATTAGTATACATAATAAAGAATTAGTATAGATAATAATCAAACGGTTGCTATTGATAATAGAGGTGGTATCTAATATTTAAAAAAATATTTTAGTTAATTTTAAATTGTCGTTAGAAAGTCTATTGGTTAATTATTTATAAAACCAACACACAAAAAAATCAAATCCAACTATCAAAAAAACCAACACAAAAAAATCAACCCAAAAAAACCTAAAAAAAAAAAAAAAAAAAAAAACCATTGTCAAATTTTCGCCAACTTGGAGTTGGCGAAAATTTGGCAAATCCGAATTTTCGCCAACCCAGTTGGCGAAAATTTGGCAAATATAAAAGAAAAAAATTATTATTTCATATTTTCGCCATCAAAGATGGCGAAACATTTCGTGATTTCAAATCTTTTACAAATTATTTCGTTTTAGTTTATTTGTTTAAAAATATTTTTTGTACAATAAATTTTCTGAAAAATTTATATATTTTTGGTGAGACTATAAATAAAATAAAATAATAAAACAGTTCAAAATCTATCGATTTGGGGTGTTTATAAATTCACCAAAAATTATATTATATCGATTTTGAGGATTTTTGAGCAGACCAAAACTAGAACCTCATAAAAGCTACCAAGCATAGGTTTTATAAACGGTCCGTTCAAATATAACGGTGAAAAATGGTTACCAAACAAAACCTTATAGAACATAGAGGATTTTATTTTTTTATTGAGTGCGTGCAATGCAGATGATGCACCGAAAATATAAATAGAAATGAGGTACCACGGCACCAAACGGGAGTCTAGCCTGCAGCTTCCTCCCGTTGAGAAAGAGGGAGCCGGAGAGGAAGGCATTGACGGCGAGGCGGCCGGAGAGCGCGTCGAGGAGGGTCGTCTTGCCGGAGCCCGACGGGCCCATGACGACGGTGATCGTCCCCGGCTCGGCGTAGCCCGAAATCCCGTCCAGCAGCTTCAGCGCCTCCCCGGTCCGGACCGGGACCGCCACCGTCACCTCCTCCCACGCCAGCCTCGCCGCGGCCGAGTTGCTCACGGCATTCTCCTTCCACAGGACCTCGCTCAGCGGGCTGACCCCTACAGTGCCAGCCTCCTCCTTCTCCTCCTGCTGCTGCTTGCTCATGTCCTTCATTGTTACTCTTTTATTCTCCATTCATTCTTTCCTTCCTTTGTGTGTGTGTGTATATATATATATATATATATATATATATATATATATATATATATATATATATATATATATATATATATATATATATATATATATATATATATATAGAGAGAGAGAGAGAGAGAGAGAGAGAGAGAGAGAGAGAGAGAGAGAGGTGTACTTTAGTAGGCAAAAGATGACACTCAGTAAATAGGTTATAGGTCCAGAGAAGTAACGATGAAAACAATTCACCCACAGCGGGGAGGAATGTGAAGTTCCTCTTGCCATTGCCAGCAACGCAGACAATAATGTTAGCAATAGTGTGTTGACCCCCCATACAGAGGGATGGTACGAAAGAGATTTCATTTGGCTAATTCTACGTGCACTCTAACAATTACTAAGGCTAGTCCAAATTTTTGGATTTTTTTTTACAAGCTTGCCATTGAAAAATTGTTTCAGACACACCATTTTTTTTTCCAGGACTGTCACAATATTGACAGGACTGTCAAAAATGTTGACAGTTCTTCCAATTGTGACAGTCCTAAATAATTAGGACTGTAAACAAAATTGGCAGTCCTTCAAAAATGTTGACAGTCCTTCCAATTGTGACAGTCATAAATAATTAGGACTGTAAACAAAATTGGCAGCCCTTCCTAGAAGGACTGCCAATTTTGTTTACAGTCCTAAGAAGAGACGTAAAAGAAGAAGAAGAAGCACCGGGGGCGGCGGCGAGAGGGGGCGGCGGAAGGTGTAGGCGCATACGCGCGCGAGGGCGGCGCATGGCAGAGGCGCACGCGAGCGGGGGGCTGAGCGAGGCGGAGTCAGCGAAGGTTGGGGACGAGCTTCGGCTTCTTGACGACGACACGCCGTAGTCCTGCACGATGCAGTCGTCGCGCGCGAGCACTCGTCCGTCGATGACGAGCTTATGCTTCTTGACGACGAAGCCGCGGCAGCTCTGGATCCGGAGCTTGACGGAGGCGACGGAGTCGGACTCGAAGATGCGCATGGGGGTCGGGGAGGAGCCGGGGACCGAGAGATGGATACAGATCGACTCTGGAGACCGATCGACCGCGTCAAAGCGGAAAGGGGAGTGATCCACTGCACATTCAACTGCAATGCTCGGCTAATGGTGGTGGTGGTGATGATCGGCTACCTCCTCCTCCTCCTCCGCCTCCCTCCTCCTCCACCTCCAGCCTCCGCCTCCGCCTCCTCCTCCTTCTCCTCCCCCTCCTCCTCCGACGGTTGGGGTTAGGGTTGGACTGTTCTTAGTAAAATTTGGGGTATTCTTAGTAAAAAAATTTAAAAATCTGGACTGTCCTGAAGTAATGGGTTGTCCTAAGTAAAATGTGGAGTGCCTTTAGAATTAGTCTTTCATTTTTATTCTCTTTCACTTACCTCGAGGGGTCGTTTGGATGAAGATTTTGTATTCTTAGGAATTCATTTTCTATTTTTTTCCACGAAAAAAGAATTCAACATTTTTATGCGCATGTTTGGATACCCATGTTTTGTCAGGTTAGGTTGAAAACAGGGCTGGCTCTGGGGTAAGCCTGACAAACAGTCGGGCTTGGACAACTCCCCTGGTTAGAGCAACCCCTCCCCCCAGGCCAATACTTCCCACATCTCCGCCATTAGAGCCTCATTGGTCATATTTTTCTCAGCCACAACATTTTACTCCAAAAGTTGATATCAGTTCAACATTTATACCTTTCAGCTTGTTGTAATTTTTTTCATATCTTCTTTTGGATTCAAGGGCAAGGAACAACCAAATTTATATCCGACTAGGGCAACCCAACCCGTCGGCCTTGGTTGGGAATACGGAAAAGAAATTTTAATTTATTTAGTTTTTCATAAATACCCTTTTATGCTTCTATTACCTAAATTTGTATATTTTAGATAGAAGAAAATTTGAAAGTAAAATGAGGGTGTTATTGTCCAAGCAAAATATTCAAACAACATTCCTAGGAAAGTAAAACTATTCTCAATGGGGGGCCTTGGGAATTACTTTCCCACAACAATGGAAATATGAAGCCCCTCATATTCTTCCATAATTTCCAATCATACACATACCAAACAAGGGTAAATCTAAAACTCATTCCCTAGCCTCCAAAACATGAAACCAAATACCTCCTTAGGGGCTGCTTGGAGAGTTAATTCAAAAAAAAAGTTAAGTGAATGAAAAAAATCTATTTGGTTTGAGGGAGCGCAGGACTAACCATGAGCTCATGGGCCCGGGGTGAACTTCCAAAATTTGGTTCCCATACATAATATAAAATAAAAGCTAAATTTAAAAAAATATTATTGTCACCAAGGATTCAAATAAAGGCCTATAGTGTGTAAGTCTAACATGATAACCACTACACCACAACTATATCTATTAACGGTGGCCCATGCTACATACTAGTTCTATTTTAGATAGAACCATGTTGCTGTCCCTTTAGTCTTTGGGCCTTGATCCGTTGCCCAACTTGCCCTGGGCCAGGGCCGCCCCTGTTTGAGGGTGTGAGTTTAGGAGGGGGGGACTCATAGAGAGTTAAATGAGTGAAAGTTTAACCATATTTTGCTTATTTTTTCTACCCACAAATCGAGGATTAACAAGGGTAGGTGAGAATTTATTGTTTAAAAAGTCATAAATATCCCTAGTTTTGACAAATTTTCATTAAAAATTCTATTAAATATAATTTTATACCACATGTAATAACGATATTTGATAACTATTAAATTTTTATTAATCCTCATCTCACTCAAAACCAAGCAAGAGTTATTGTCACACCCTAGTACCGGAACATAGACGGATATGGCCAGCTACCCCGTACAAGGTACTATACGTCGTAGGGCGATCACAGCTGTATAAGATAAGGGGGTGCATGCTACAATCGCGTTTCCTAGGGTCAAGAACTTCTCTGTCTCAATCATTCAAACCAGAAACAGAAAGCATAGAGCATATATGATAAAGCAATAAGGCGTCACAAATGCTTTCTCAAAATATTTTGGAGACCAGTTGTGCAAAATAAGAAGCTAGAAGAGTAAAAAAAGTACATGACAGTGATCAGCTGCAGTCTGATTTAATACAATCATGTAAGGAGACTAATATCCAGACGAACCGACTAACAGATGCCGGTGGCTAAATGCCCAAAAGAAGTAAATGTTCAATGATGAATATGAAAGAAAAAATCAACTCATTATCCCATGCGACCATGTTCCTGGTACGTGCCATGAGTTAGGGAAAGGTACGCTGGATCCTCAAATTTTAGCTCAAAACCTGGCCATGCAAAACCAGTGGGGTTAGACCCCCAAATAGAAGTACCATAAAGGAAGCACGAAATGGAGAAACAAAAACCCAAGAAATAATTATATAATAATATATAGGTTCAGTGTCGTAACTTAGGTCCATGGCATACCATAGCGCAAAGGCCCAACCCTACAACCAAACAAGGACAAGGGTTGAACAATCACACTATGATAGTCCATTTTTCTAGGCTACTAATCGAATAATACAATCACAACCAAGTCCATTTTCTTTATATCGGCCAATCACTTGTACGTCTTGCTAATTGTGGAGTCTGAGGTTATCTCAGAAATAATGCATAATAGGTGTCCTCAGATCACGCCAGTGCCTAACATGAGCTAACCGAATCAATAGATGAATAAAATATTTATTCACGAGATGCACCAGTTCCCCGTAGGGCCACTGCGTTAAAAATACGGTATTAGCGGTTCCAATAGTAAAATAGTGGGTCGGCATAATAATAGGCCAGATACTGCACTCCACTAAGGCAGATGATATACAGTATCTGTGGTGGCCAGCTCACAGCGCACTTAGAATGAATCTCTGTGGGAAGGTTCGTTGGCATGATCTTGGGATAACATTCCCTCTAATGTTACTACCACGTTTAATTACCTAATTATCCCTATGTAGTGTTCAAAATCTCGAGACGTGGTCACATGAAAATTTCCCTTAAAATGTCGTACAAAGTATGGGCATATTATATACGAATCCTTAGGAGTCAAATCTGGATTCACTCGAGCGTGTATGCAACATTCAGTCAATTAATATCCTAGCCATGTTTTGGTAGTTGACTCGCTTAGTATGTCTGTGCTGGGAAAATAATATATATTTATAATATCACGCATTCAGGAATTTTGAGGCATTCTCGATGCACCCAAATATATTCACTTAATACGTGACACAATTTATCGCGTCTAGACGCACATTAAATCATGGGCAAATATCAGGCAATAGTGGTATCAGCACGGATAAAGTATTCGAGTCCAATTACCAATTATACATTGGTTCACAAAAGAATAAAAAAATATTCAATCAAAACAAGCAAGGCCGCATGGGTCTCTAGGCCGCATGGGAAGTCCAGGCCGCATATGAATCTATGCCGCATATGAAGTCAGTGTCGTATGACAAGTCATGGCCGAATATGAAGCCAGGGCCGTATGAAAAGTCCTGGCCGCATATGAAGTCAGGCCGCATAAACCACTTGGTCTCATATGGAGTCTGGGCCGCATGCTCAGGATTAAAGTCTATTCCTTGCGATAATTGTTGAAGTGACGGCCAATAAATAAAGTGTCAGTGAAGTGACATAAAGTAATTGATGTGACAAGCCATAAAGTGTGTCCGAAAGAAATGACAAACCATAGAAAGATGTGCCAAGGTTTCAGAGTCATGCGTCCAAGGAAAAGTGGCTGCATGCTCTGCTTGTCGCATATGCCTGCTTGTCGCATATGGGTCGGTGCCACATGGAGGTCTCTTAGACTTAGCAAATTTCTCATTCGTTCAACGAGTGAACGTACAAGGAGTTCAAGGATAAGCTCCAGAACACTTGTGTGATGGCAGTCATGCGTCCAATAAAATGGACGCATGTTGGTCAGTATACGGCGAAAGATCAGGCCACATAGCCCTCTCAGCCGTATAACTCACTGGCCGCATGAAGACTTCATCTTCTCCAAATAGCAGGTTCGTCCATGGAGAAAGCTCCAAAAACTAAAATTTTTGTTTTGTCCATAAAATCCTCATTTTAAGTCCAAATTGAGTGAACCAAAAGGTAAAATGCTTGAAATTGAAAGATCTATCATGTAGCAAAAAATAGTTTTTGAAAATATATATTTAATAGATCAAAACCAAGAAAAACTCATGAAACCTATAAAATCCTAAGTTAGAAATGTAACAATAATATTGAGGGTTTCTCCATTTCTCATGCAAGGTGTACTTGCCTATGGAAATGAGAGAGAAAACATGAGAGAAAGGGAATGAGGTAATGAAGAGAGAGAAGGAAAATGTTGGGTTATATATAGTTGGGTTGGGGGTTGAACTAAGGGTTCTCATGACTTGAACCAACCCCCAAAATGAACCATGAAACAGGTTAAACCAAAGAATGGGTCTAGTCTCCATGCACATGCAACCATGCTAAAATAAAAATACGTTCCAAATACATATATCGGAAACAGGAAGTGACAGTTATTAAATACATCCAACTTAACCCCCTTCCAATACAAGCAAGGTTATATGTAATGACTTCCCTCCCCCTCACTTAACTTTCCTTTACTTAACTGTGCTTATCCCCCCCCCTCAATCCAAGCATACCCTTAGGGTATGCTCACTACAAAAATACACAGTTCTAGAAACAAAATTATCCGTCGCTAAAATGCATATTTCTATTGCTATTTGTATTTATCTACTAATTAGCGACGGAAATGTTCCATCAGAAAAATTAATGTCGCTACAGAAATTTTGTCGTTAATCCGTCGATAAAGTGACGGATTAGTGACGAATTGAGCGACGTAAATCCAGTGATAGATCAGTGACGTATAATTATTTTTGGTAAACTTTCTGACTATTTACCAAAAAAATAGCGACGGATTATTTGAGGCAAAAATTTGCCAAATTTTTCAGAAGGTTTTGCACATTCAGGGCTCACAGAGTTCATCGCTAATCCGTCGCTAAGTCGTCACTCTCAGTGACGGATTAATGACGGATGTTAGCGACGGACTCTGATACATGTTTGGTACATTTGTGTGTATCAGACGTTTTAGCGACGGATAGTCCGTCGCTAGGTAGTCGCTGGCCTGAGATTTTTTTTCGGCAATCCGTCGCTGACCTGAGATTTTCTAGATTTTCTATTGCTATTACGACGCCAGTCCGTCGCTAAAGGTAATATTTTTTTCCAAAAATTAATTTTTGCTGATCATATACCTATTATACATTCACCAATTTTCAAACAAATAAATTTTACACAAGTAAATTCCACACAAACTAATAAATCTCACACAAACATGTACAAATATTATATATACAATAAATAATAAAGTAGAGTAATCCAAACATGTATAAATAATTTTTAGACAATCCCACAAAGTCAACTAAATACAATCAAGTCAAAAAAATAAAACCAACTCAAAAAATCCCACAACTCTAAAAATTTATCAAGTCGACGGTGGAGGTAGAGGCGGCGGCGGCTGTCGGCTAGCAATATAATGTGCCACAACCAAAGCGATGATATCATGTAGATTATCAGGAGAAACGGCAGATGGAGCAGTGGCAGGAGCCGTCAAATGAGCTGGATGACCCATCGATGTCGTCGGAGGAGTTGGAGCCGTCGGAGTAGTTAGAGGACCCAACGCAGTAGCCGTCGGAGGAGCCGTCATAGTAGCCGTCTGAGGAGCAGGTGCTGTAGAATCACGAGTGTCTGTCAATTATTGTACCAGCCCATGTAGCTCATCCACAGTCGTTGTGAGATGTTCTAGAGATATCACACCAGAAGGAATCCCGGAGCCGGGCACTGATGGAGCTGGAGTAGCCGTCAGAGGGGCTATGGAAAGAACCGACGGCTGGGATGCCAACGATCCGGTACCGTACTCCCTGCCGCCTTTCCCTCTCCCAACAGCTCGTACCCACCGATCCTTTCTCTCAGTCGGCGTACTTCTCTCATCGTCCTCCTCTAACGTCTCATACGTCTCCTATATTTATTTATATAAATAGGTTTAGAGTTATATGTGTTATATTTGATTTTGGTTAGGGTATCATATTAGATACTAGATATCATATTATATGTATATAATTTGAGTTATATTTTCTATATTTGATTCCATGATATCTTAAAATAGGATATTAACCAAGGTTCAAAGTATCAGAATCAGAATCGGAATCGGAATCGATATCGGACCATTCCTATGAGGTTTAAAGTAAATTGAATAAAATTATAATTTTAAGTATTTACAGTATTATTTCTTAAAATATGATATCAACCAAGGTACATAATTTTAAGTATTTACAGTATTATTTCTTAGTATTTTTGAAATTGAATAAAATAGTAATCACCCTTGTCGATTAATTTACATGCGATAGATAAGTTGTTCTCTTTTATATGCTTTTACAATCTTAATATAACCTCATATAACTTCATAAACCATTAGAATGGATACAAAATTAACCTAGAAACTAGAAAATGTCATAGTTTGACTGTTTGACCTAGAGTAAACCTAGTTTGACCTAGAAACCTAGAATCTAATTAAATTATAAAAATAATCTAATTAAATTGACAAAATTTTATAAATACAAATGACATATGCTTTGGCGGCCCGCTCATCTACGAGCTTCCCATCATTCTTTCCTTTGTGGGTCCGCTGAAAGATTGCTGGAAAGTCGACGGTCTTGGGGTCTTTTTCGGATCTGGCAGCCTCGTTGAACTGTAAAAATTAAGAAATTAATAAATAAGAAAAAGAATAGAATTACAAAAAAATGATTTAGCAAAAAATTTTAATACTAACCATCCGTCGAAATTGCTCGACGGTCGGAATGGATCCACCAGTATGGAGACCATCCATAGCACGGGCAGACTTTTACTTCTCACACTTGGTCTTGTAGGCTGGGGTGTCCATCTTCTTCTTCATCTCGTCCCAGTACTCCACCTTCAGCCACTCCTTGCAGTGATCTGGTCCAAGTAACGCCACCGCCTTCTGGTCATTGATCATTGTCACTCTCCAGTACTGGAATACGGAGACGGACATGGCCAGCTACCCCGTACAAGGTGCTATACGTCGTACGGTGATCACGGCTGTATAAGACAAGGGGTGCATGCTACAATCCAGTCTCCTATGGTCAAGAACTTCTATGTCTCAATCATTCAAACAAGAAACAATAAGCATAAAGCATATATGATAAAGCAATAAGGCGTCCCTAACGCTTTTTTAAAATATTCTGGAGTCCAATTGTGCACAATAAGAAGCTGAAAGAGTAACAAAAGTACATGATAGTGATCAGATGTAGTCTGATTTATATAAAACCCTATATTTTTAAATATTATTTAATTAATTAGTTATTTAATTATTTATATTATTTTGTAGTTATTTAGATAATATATACGTAGTGATTTAAATACCTAGATAAATATTTATTTAGAAATTTTGCACAAAACTAATTTGGGATCCTTGTGGGAGAGTGCTAGATTTTTTTTAGATTTTAATTTGGGTACAAATACATTTTTATATACCTTAAATATATGCATAAATAATAAATAGTTATTAAATACGATAATAGTAATAAATAATAGTTATAATAATATACTACTACTAATAATAAGTGTTATTTATAATAATAATAATAATAATATTAGTTATAATAATAATGATAGTAATAATAGTATTAAGAATAGAAAAGAAAAAGAAAAAGAAAAAGAAAAAGAAATAGAAAAGAAAATAGAAAAGAATAAGTAAAAAGAAAAGAAATATATTAAAATCTAATAACCTAAATCCTAACCCATAACCCACTAAGAATTCAAATCCTAATAACATTCCCCCGCGAGTACAGTACCGGCCCAGACTCATCCGCCGATTCCTATACCCCCTTTCTCTCTCTCTCTCTCTCTCTCTCTCTCTCTCTCTCTCTCTATATATATATATATATATATATATATATATATATATATATATATATATATGATGTGATTAACACCCATAAACCAAAAACCCTAACCCTAATCTAAATATCTGACCGCTGACCCCAGCCCCGACGCCACAGCCGCGCCAGCGACCGCCCCAGCCGCCGCACGCCGGGCGATCGCGAGCGTCGCCGCACACGAAATCGCAGCAGAGTATCCCTGTTCACGTTCTGTTTCCCGCTCCATTGCTCAACCAAATTCGACCCCGTCTTCACCGGTATGTTCACGACCTATCCCTCTTCCAACTATGTATATTAGTTTACTTTGAACAGCGCGTAACCCTAGGTGAAAACCGAGACCAAGTTGGAGAAAAACGATCTCTTTTAATTCCAGAAAAAACTGTTGTAACCATCAAAGTTTACGGACTCGTATCTCCCACCACAGAGATCCAAACTTAGAAATTCTTTTTGCTATGTGAAGACCACCTAACCTAGATTATTTTTGGTCAATTATAATATTTTATTTGTTGCGGAATGTTGAATTAAATCGGATTAAAGATCATAAAAAATCTGTTTTTCTAACTTCCAAAATTTGTGATACGGAGCGCGCCCCGCCAAACGGAACCGCCCCATCGCGTACCAATTATACCGAAAGACGCGTATGATATGTCCAGACGTGTGAGCTTTCGGGGAAACTGATTTGGACGCGTGTGCGCGTCGGAGTCAGCCCGTATCCGCAAAAAGTTCCCACATCGCGACTTTTGCAAAACCCTGCACCATTTAGTGTACGCTCGTCAGAATGCGATAAAACTTATGCCATTTGATTTGAGGTATCACGCTGGCCCTGTGACCCAAGTTTCACGCAATTCTGAGACAGTTGACCAAGCCGCCTATTTACGGGCCCTACGGTTGACTTTTTGGCGAATCTGTGTTCGGCTCACCGGAATCCAAAATTGGACGTACCATTGAGTTCGTATTGACGTTTAGAATTGGTTTAACCTATAATTTGTCCCTTTTAGAGACCTTTATCCCTGGTACGCTTTTCGGTGCAAAGTGGGCCACATGTGGACCCTGCTTTGACCCGAAATTACTGTTTTGCCCCTGTGTCCAAATTGGACGAAAGGGTAGTATTTTCTAGCCATCTCGTTTATTCTGGGAACGTTGGTGATGTTTATTTCAGTATCCGGAGACGTTCATTCTGAGGCCGTAGTTTCTGATCCTGTGTGCTTGACTCCTGGACGTTACACTTTGCAGCTCTCTTGCCAGGCAAGTTACCTTGCCAAATTGCTTACAGTACTTTTGCATGCTTCTTATATTTTATATATTCATTGCATGTGTATTTTCTTTCAGTCATAATTATATACTATATATATATTGACACACACTGGACACATAGTATGATGGGAGGGGAGGACAATCAGTAGGCGTATGGACTATAACCACTCTGGTAAACCGTAGTAACTAGCACGCACTATGGTAGTCGTGTCCGATGGTCGCTACCCCCACGGTATGTTGGCTGATGGTGTCACGATGGTCGCTACCCCCGCGGTATGTCGGCTGATGATGTTCTAGACGTGTGTGTGAGTTGTGAGATTAGATAGAGTAGCCTACCCCTGCCCATACGTCAAAAAGTTGTCCTCATTATGCATTCATATAGATTGTCTTGTACAGCGTACTTATATATTTTTCGTCTATATTGCATGTTTACTGTATTCAAATTGGCATGCTTCTATGTATCTTGTTACGTCCCTCTGAGGACCTGGTCCCTTGCCAGGTATAGACGATCAGGAGTATCCAAAGGAGTATGGGCCTGGACCTGACGCATTATTTTCTTCCGAGGAGGTCTTACCTTCTGAGCATCATTGATTATCTCTAGTGATGGATTTTCTTAGCTGATACACTTCTATCATCATCTTATTTTATATTGGAGATTTTATACTCCTCTCTCATTCTCGTTTTGATATAGTCATTGGTAGTAGATTTGTCTCCACCCGACTATTATTTTGGATTATTCAGACTCATTATTCTAGTTTAGTTATTTCTTTTCTATGACTTGTGGTATGGATGAGATTAGTATTTCTGTGACTTGTGACTATATATATACCACATGTGAGTTAATATTCATATTACAGCGTACGTGTGTATTATGGTATCCATATATTAGAGTTTCCATATACATACGGCTGGCATGCTTATGTATTCCTAGTCCTACATATTTTGGGACTGGGGCGTGACAATTTAATATAATAATGTAAGGAAACTACTAATGTCTAAATGAGCCGGCTAAAAGGTGACAGTGGCTAAACACCAAAAAGAAGTAAAATTTTAATGATGAGCAGAAAAGAAGAAAACCCACTCGCTATCCCCTGCGACCATGTTCCTGGTACGCGCCATGAGTTGGGGGAAGGTACGCTGTATCATACCCCGATTTCGGGAAATCGATAGTCGTCTCCCGGGCGTGACGCCGTACGGGTCTAGGTTGCGCACCGCACAAGGCTAAGATATTTTTCTTAACGAGCACATATTCAGAGTATGCACAGATAAATTGAAACGCAAAGTTGAAACATGAAAAAGTTCTCTTTATTGATATGAACATCTATTACAAACTCTTGAATGATTCATAAGGGTTGCCGCACGGGCTTACAAAATGTTGGCACAAAATGAGATAGTTGTCCTGTACATTACGTCCTTTACTAAACTTCAAAATGTAAGACCTCCTGGCGGGACAATGGCTTTCCCTCGGAGCTGCATTGAGTTTGAGTTTTGCTAGCTCCTGTCTTCAAATGCTTCAAAAGTTGGCACGATCAGGACGTGCCTACAGCTGGACTGGATTGGGGGATGACTTCGGCTCCTCGCTCGGATCTCCTTAGTGCGGGAAACCTGTTTCAACGAGAGTCAGTACATCAAAATGTACTGGTGAAGGCAAGCTAACCTAACTATACCAATCAACACGTTGTTTAGATAAAGTATGCATATTTATTTATGGTCTTTATATCTTGATTTAGTTCATTTTATAAGCAAGCAGTATATATATATAAAATACTAAAATGAACTTGCCACCGTTCGGTGACTTTTACCTGCCCGTCTGAACCACCTGCACAATACTCACCATGTCCTTCCCTGCCACAACGACACAAGTTAGCTTTGCACAGGTTTAAATATACGAGGGGATCACTGGCGTATGCCATGAAGGATGGGGCATAGTACATGAATGAAATAACAAGTAACGCAATAAACATGGGCGTTACAGGTCATTCTATCCGAAACATGCGACTATTCAGGAGTTCCGTCCGGATCGGATCGCTGCCAGTACCCCAGCGACCGTCCGCAGGAACTAAGACCTTGTGTACAAGTTGTCCGTGTTAAAACGTAGTACACTAAGTTATTAGTTGAGGCAAATCAAGGCAATATCAGGCACTGGACAGTAACAGGGCAAGATCTACTTTTGCATAGTCTTCCTGTTCAGTTTATTTCATTCAGGACGAGTTCTATACATAGCACAATTTAAAGAAGAGTATACATTCTAACTTGTATTTATGCATATGATGAACATTCCAAACGAACAAGCATGCAAATGAGTAACCGTTCCCAAGTTGATTGACAAGCATAATAATCTAAGTCTATTCCTTTTTATCTTGACATCTTTTAGTTATTACTTGGTATCGTTTGATCGGGGCAAACAAGAATGCAAGATTTTTAGGTGTGAAAACTTGGAAGAAGGGCCAACTGAATCGAATATAAGCCACTTACAAGTTTGCTGGAAGGAAGAAGAAAAGAGGTGATTCAAGAATTCGCTCGAGCGTTGCCTACTGCTTGCTCACCTGCATTGCCATGAACAGCTGATCAATACCTCTTTCACTCTTTCCAATATCGGAATTGAAGTGCAGTTTAACGAACGAAAATAATAAAATCCATCGAAACCGTTTAAGAAAACACAAGCAAATCCGAAAACTAACTCAAGGCACGAAAGCAACAAGCGACAGCGAAAACTGAGCCAACAAAAGATGCAGCGGAGAGGTCCCTCCTGACTCTGCCGCTAAGTCGATCCTGGGGGCACGGTCCACTGAATATGGGAATCAATTCCGAAGAAGCAAATCCATAACGAGGATGAGTTCTTGTTTAAATCTATTCCGATCGAACGATACCGTCTTATATTTCTTAGCCGCGCTCCCCGAATTGGGGGAACGGGGCACCACACGCTGGATCCTCGGGTACTGGCTCAAAACCTGGCCATGCAAAACCAGTGGGGATAGACCCCAAATAGCAAGTACCACAAAGGAAGCACGAAATAGAGAAATAAAAACCCAAAGGAAAATATATAATAATACATAGGTTCAGTGTCATAACTTAGGTCTATGGCATATCCTAGCGCGAAGGCCCAACCTACAACCAAACAAGGACAAGGGTTGAACCATCACACTATGATAGTCTATTTTTCTAGGCTACTAGCTGAATAATACAATCACAACCAAATCAATTTCTTCCTAAATCGGCCAATCATTTGTACGGCTTGATATTTTTGTAGAGTCTGAGGTTATCTCAGAAATAATGCATAATAAGTATCCTCAGATCACGCCAGTGCAAAATATGAGCTAACCGAACCAAATAAATAAAATAGGAACTTCCAGGATGTACTAGTCCCCAGTAGGGCTACTACGCTAAAAATACGGTATTAGCGGTTCCAGTGTTCCTATAGTGAAACAGTGGCTCGGCCTAATAATATGTCAGATACTGCACTCCACTAAGGTAGATGATACAGTATCTGTGGTGGCCAGCCTACATCGCACTAGAATAAATCTCTGTGGGAAGGTTCGTTGGCATGATCTCGGGATACCGTTCCCTCCAAATGTTACTACCACTTTTTGTTACCTAATTATCCCTATGTTGTGCTTGAAATCTCAAGACGTGGTCACATGAGAATTTTCCTTAAGATGTCGTACAAAGTACGGGCATGCTAGATGCGAATCCATGAAAGTCAAATCTAGATTCACCCGAGCTTGTATGCAACCTTCAGACAATCAATATCCTAGCCACACTTTGGTAGTTGACTCACTTATTATGTCCGTGCTGGGGAAACAATATAAATATATAATATCATGTATTCAGGAATTTGGAGGCATTCTTGATGCACAACCCAATTATATTCACTTAACACGTGACACGATGTGTCTTACCTCGGCGCACATTAAATTATGAACAATTATCAGGCAATAGTGGTATCAGCACGAATACAGTATTTGAGTTCAATTACCAATTATATATTGAGTCACATGAATCAAGAAATACTCAATCAACAAGGAGGGCCGCATAAGTCTCTAGGTCGAATGGGTAGTCAGGCCGTATGACAATCCTAGCCGCATATGAAGTCAGGCCGCATAAACTACTTGGCCGCATGCCCATAGTTAAGGTCTACTCCTTGGGATAAGTGATGAAGTGACATAGAATAAATAAAGTGTTAATGATGTGACATAAAGTGACTGATGTGATAAGCCATAAAGTGTGTCAGAAAGAAAAGACAAAATCATAGAAATAAGTGCCAACGGTTCAGAGCCATGCGTCCAAGAAATTTGGGGCCGCATGCTCTCCAGGACGCATGAGTGTTGGTTCCGCATGGAGTCGATGTCACATGAAGGTCTCTTGGACATAGCAAATTTCTTATTCGTTCAGCGAGTGAAAGCACAAGGTGTTCAAGGACACTTGTGCAAATCAACAGTCATTCGTCCAACAAGATGGATGCATGTTGTCAGTATGCGGCAAGAGTTTATGCCATATAACTCTCTCAAGATGCATGGCACTCTCAGCCTTATATGCTCACTAGCCGCATAGGAACTTCTTCTTCTCCAACAGCAGGTTCGACCATGGCAGAAAAGCTCCAAAAGCTAAAATTTTGTTTTGTCCATAAAATCCTCATTTTAAGTCCAAATTGGGTGAACCAAAAGCCAAAATGCTCTAAATTGAAAGCTTTATCATGTAGCAAAATTTGGTTTTCAAAGACAAAACTTTAATAGATCAAAACTAAGAAAAACTCATAAAATCCATAAATTTCTAAGTTTAGAACTGTAGATCTACACTACTCTATCCATCAAAACAGAAAACTCCAAAAACTAAAAGTACTTAGAAACACATAAAAAACATAATAAAATAATAATATGGAGGTTTTTCTATTTCTCATGCAAGGTATACTTCTCTATGGAAATGGGGAGAGAAAACTAAAGAGAGTGTGAGAAAATAAAGTAGTGAAGAGAGAGAGAGAGAGAGATAAATGTTGGGTTATATATGGTAGGGTTGAGGGTTGAAGCAAAGGTTCTCATGACTTGAACCAACCCACAAAATAAACCACGAACTAGGTTAAACAAAAGAATGGGTCTAGCCTCCATGCACATGCAACCATGCTAAAATAAAACACGTTCCAAATACGTATATCGGGAATGGGGAATGACATCTATATCCACCTTAGAAAAATTTTGTCCTCGAAATTCGAATCCAAGCAATAGCTAGAGAAGTCAGGAAAAACATGATACAAATATAATAGTAACTACATATGCAAGTAATATCATCACAACACATAAGTGATCACCTGATCACGAAAACTAGATACGAAGGCATAAGATTGAATATACCTTTCGAATCAAATATGTGCGGGTACTGAGACCGAATATCGTCCTCACGCTCCCACGTCGATTCTCCTAGTGAGTGATGGCTACAAGCAACCCGGACAAGAGAAATTGTCCGATTCTTGAGCACCTTCTCCCTTCGTTCCAATATAGGTACAGGTTGCTCCTCGTAAGATAAGTTGGTACCAACGACTAATTCAGAGTTATTGAGGATATGACTCAGATCCGGAATATACCAACACAACTGAGACACTTGAAATACATCATGTACCTTACGTAGCGAAGGAAGAAGGTCAAGACGATAAGCAACATCACCTACTCGCTCGAAAATATCGAACGGACCTACGTATCGCGGATTAAGCTTCCCACGAACCCCAAATCTAATGACCACGGGTAGATAAAATCCATAAAAATTCGTGGTCGCCGATACAAAACTCTAAAGGTCTACGATATTGATCTGCCTAATGACGATGCCTATCTTGTGCAACCCAAAGTCGTTATCTAATATGCTTAACAACCTCTACTATCTGCGTGATCATTTCAGGGCCTAACATCTTTCGCTCACCAATGTCGTCCCAAGCCAACGATGACTAGACTTCCTGCCGTATAGTGCCTCGAAAGGTGTATATGAATATTGGCCTGATAACTATTGTTGTACGAGAATTCCACCAAGTGAAGGTGATTCTCCCAAGATCCACCAAGATCTAAGGTACTGGCTCATAGCATATCCTCCAAGGTCTGGATGGTTCTCTTTGATTGTCCGTCTGTCTGGGGGTGGTAAGTCATGCTGAATCTTAACTTAGTGCTCAAAATCTGATACAAACTTTTCCAAAAATATGAAGTAAATCGAGTATCTCGATCCGACACTATACTTACTGGGATACCGTGTTGTCTTACTATCTGTCGTATATACATTTCAGCTAATTGTTCTGTGGACTGTCCTACTAGAAAAGGAAGAAAGTGAGCTACTTTTGTGAGATGATCTACTATCACCCAAACTGCATCTCGACCAGTCGGTGATCTAGGTAAACCAGTCAAAAAGTCCATCGTGATGTATTCCCATTTTCACTCTGGAATAGGAAGTGGCTGCAATAATCCTGTTGATCTCTGTTGTTCTGCCTTTACTTGCTGACATATCAGACATCGCGATACGAAGAGTGCTATTTTCCTCTTTATTTCGTTCCACCAAAAGTGTTACTTGATATCTTGGTATGTTCTAGAAGACTGTGTGCTTCATTCATAACTTCTTGCCGAATATCTTCGCTCGGTACGCATAGAAGATTCCCAAATCTTAGCGTTCTATCTGCATGTATTGTTAACTCCTTCCGGAGACCTGACTCACATTCTTCTCGTAGCTTTTGAATCTTTGGGTCCTCTGCCTGAGCTAGTTTAATTCTATCTACCAAAGTTGACTAAATCTGTAGGCTAGCCTGAACTCCTGTACTCTATGGAAGTACTATATCGATACCCTTCTCTCTTAAGTCTTCTAGAATGTGCTTCTGAGTAGTCAACATAAATTTGCCAACTCTTCTGCTAAGTGCATCAGGTACTACATTAGCCTTGTCCGGATGGTACTGAAGTTCTATGTCATAGTCTTTCAACAACTCTAGCCACCTTCTCTGCCTCGTGTTCAGGTCCTTCTGCGTGAACACATACTTCAAACTCTTATAATCCGTGAATATTTCTACTCGATCACCATATAAGTAGGGCCTCCATAGCTTAAGTGTAAATACTACTGCCGCTAACTCCAAGTCGTGAGTTGGATAATTTTTCTCATAATCTTTGAGCTGCTGAGAAGCATATCCTATCACTCTCCCTTATTGCATCAAAACACATCCAAGTCCTTTGCCAGATGCATCACAGTATACTGTGAATCCTCCGGAGCCTGCTGGAAGAGTAAGGATTGGTGCAGAGATTAAATTCTTCTTCAACTCTTCAAAGTCCATCTGAAATTCCGCTGACCAATTTTTTTTTAACTTCCTTGCGTGTCAACCGAGTCAATAGTGCCGAGATTTTAGCAAAATCTGATACGAATCTTCTGTAGTATCCTGTCAAGCCCAGGAAACTACGCACTTCTGCTACTGTCTTTGGAATTGGCCACTTCTCTACTGCCTCTACCTTCTTGGGATGAACTGATACTCCTGCTCCAGAAATAATATGTCAAAGAAAGGATATGCGATCTAGCCAAAACTCACACTTACTATGCTTTCTATATAACTGGTGCTCCCTCAAGGTTTGCAGTACTATCCTGAGATATTCTTCATGCTCCTCTTTATTACGAGAATATATCAGGATGTAATCGATGAATACCACCACAAATCTTTCTAAGTAAGGTATGAAAATATGGTTCATCAAGTCCTTGAATACCGCCGGAGCATTAGTCAGTCCGAATAACATAACTAAGAATTTTAATGCCCATATCGTGACCTAAATGTTGTCTTTGGTATATCCTGATCCCGAACTCTTACCGGATGATATCCTGATCATAAATCTATCTTGGAGAAGACTCTTGCTCCACTTAATTGGTCAAACAAATTATCAATCCTTGGTAATGGGTACTTGTTCTTTATGGTCACTTCATTCAACCGCCTGTAATCCAAACACAACAGCGTCAATCCATCATTCTTCTTTACTAATACTACTGGTGCTCTCCACGGTGATGTACTGGTCCGAATAAACTTCTTTGCCTTCAGTTCTTTCACGTATCGGTATAACTGATCAAGCTCTGATGGTGACATAGGGTACACCTTTTGGGATACTGGTTCTACTCCTGGCATCAACTCTATACAGAACTCTATTGCTCTAACTGGGGGTAATCCGAGAAGATCGTTGGAAAAGACGTCCATGAACTCTTCAACTATCTTGGGCAGCAGGTTTGCTTCCTTTTCTACCGATGCGAGTCCTCCTTTGTGATGGTCTCTTACTATTCTGCTAAGGATAAACTCTTCTAGACCAGGGATTCTAAATAACACTCTACCCTCACAAAAGTCTATTGTTGCATAACTGTCTCTCAACCAGTCCATGCCTAAGATAACGTCGAAGTTACCCATAGGAAACTCGATCAACTTTGCAGGTAATAAATGCCCACATACTACGACTGGACATGCTAGGCACACCCTACTAACTTCTACGATCCTATTGCAATGCCTCAAACTTTTATCTAATACGTGTCACATATTGTACAGATATAAATGAGTGCGAAGCTCCAGAATCAATTAATGCTATGGAAGGAAAGGTTGTAACAAAAATGTTACCTTCCACCACGTTGCCCGACGACATAGCTTCCTCCAAGGATAAGGTGAGTGCCTGCCCTTGGCTTTGTTGAGCTCCCTGCTACTGTCTTCCTTGCTGTAATAGTTATGGACCCTGCTGATTCTGCTGTCATTGACTATAAAGCTGGCCTGCATCGACAACGGACGCTGAGCAAAAGGTCATACTGCTACTACTGGTCCTCCTTGTTGCACTGCCCTCGGAGCTGAAAATATAGAAAACTATTGTACTAGCCCTCAGGGCCTCTACATTAATGGGCACGTGGCAACCTTGTGATCAGGGCTACCATATCTCAAACATAGTCTGTTGCCTTTCCGACAAACATCCCGAGTATGACCTCCCTTGCCACAGTAAGTACAACCTGTCGGTGCTCCCCATCGTTGTTGCTGTTATTGCTGCCACGACTGTTGCCGAGTTGGTACTGTCACTATTGAAATAATCATCCTCCATGGCACTGAATCATGGATACGAATGCCAGGTGATGGTGCTAACGTTCGGGGTACAGTTCCTCCCTTATTATTCTGTCTATGTGGTCTCTTCCGATCCACTCTTCTTGATGCCATCCTCTGAGAAGTAAGCTCAACCCTCTTGGTTGCTATCAATACTGCCTTAAAGCTCTGGAAGTCTTGCACCTCTACCATGTATAAGATCTCTAAGTGAAGTCCCTGCAGGAACCTCATTGCTCTATCTAACTCTGTTGCCACCATGGTTGGAGCAAATCTACTAAGTCGATAAAATTCTGCTGCATAGCCGTCTACTGTCATTCTAGCCTGCTTGAAGTTAATGAACATTTGCTGCAACTCACATTGAGCCACAATCCTGAAGTACTTTGCCATGAACGGGGTCCTGAAATCCTCCCATGAAATAAGACTCCTCAATCCTACCTCCATCGTAGTCCACCAATCTCTTGTCAGATCTTGGAGTTATAGAAGAACCAGGTCAAGTTGTTTCTCGGCCAAAACTTTAGCCGCTGTCAGAATGGTCTCAATATCCCGGAGCCAATCGTCTGTTATGATTGTGTCCTCCATGCCATCAAAGTATCTAGGGTTAAGTCTACAAAATCTAACAGATGCCCCAGAATCTATTCTCCCGTATCGTTCCAGGGCCGTCTGCAACCCTTGGTTTAACAGGACATTTTGTTCCGGCTGCTAAAGTTGTTGTTGTTGTTGTTGCACCACCATCTGGTATTGTTGTTCAGCCAACAATCCCAGATAATCTCTAGCAAGGTCGGGGTATCCAGTACTACCAGCACTTTGGGAGGTACGGGGACACCGGTAGCCTGCTGCTCTGTTCTATTCATCGTGGGTTCAACTCGGATCCTAGGCTGGAGTTCCCCAGGATTTAGTTCTACTGGAAACTCTGCCTCTATTGTTGCTGCAGCATTGGAGGAAGGAGAATCCCTAAAGAAGAGCCCAAGAAACATCAAGAACAGGACGAGAAGGAACAAGGTAGCAATCAATCTGGAAGAATTCAAGCTGAGTATCGAAGATGATGAATTCAAGATTTCAAGAAGGATCATGTTTGATTGAGACTCCTATGACCATGACACCCCACAAGTTTGAAAAACAGACCTGCATAGGCCACCACTAAAACCTTGTCACACTCCAGTACCGAAATACGAAGACAGACATGGCCAGCTACCCTGTATAAGGTGCTATATGTCTTACGGCAATCACGGCTGTATAAGACAAGGGGATGCATGCTACAATCCAGTCTCCTATGGTCAAGAACTTCTATGTTTTCAAACAAGAAACAATAAGCATAGAGCATATATGATAAGCAATAAGGCATCCCAAATGCTTTCTCAAAATTTCTGGAGTCCCATTTTGTAAAATAAGAAGCTGAAAGAGTAACAAAATTATATGACTGTTATCAGCTACAGTTTGATTTAATACAATTATGTAAGAAAAACTAATGTCCAGACGAGCCGACTAACATGTGCCGGTAGCTAAACGCCCAAAAGAAGTAAATATTCAATGATGAGCTGGGAAAAAGAAAACCCACTCGCTATTCCCTGGGACTATGTTCATGGTATGCGCCATGAGTTGGGGGAAGGTACGCTGGATCCTAGGGTGCTGGCTCGAAACCTGGACATGCAAAACCAGTGGGGTTAGACCCCAAATAGCAATTACCAAAAAGGAAGCATAAAATGGAGAAACAAAAACCAAAGGAAAAATATATAATAATACATAGGTTCAGTGTCGTAACTTAGGTCCATGGCATATCCTAGCGCGAAGTCCCAACCCTACAACCAAACAAGGACAAGGGTTGAACCATCACACTATGATAGTCCATTTGCCTATGCTACTAGCTGAATAATACAATCACAATCAAATCCATTTCTTCCTAAATCGGCCAATCATTTATACGGCTTGCTATTTTTATGTAGTCTGAGGTTATCTCAGAAATAATGCATAATAAGTATCCTCAGATAATGCCAGTGCCGAACATGAGCTAACAGAACCAAATAAATAAAACAGACACTTGCAGGATGCACCAGTCCCCCGTAGGACCACTGCGCTAATAATAGGGTATTAATGGTTCCAGTATTCCTTAGTGAAACAGTGGCTCGACATAATAATTGGTCAGATACTGCACTCCACTAAGGAAGATGATATACAGTATCTGTAGTGGCCAGCCCACAGCGTACGAGAATAAATCTCTGTGGGAAGGTTCGTTGGCATGATCTCGGGATACCGTTCTCTCCAAATGTTATAACCACTTTTTGTTACCTAATTAGCCCTATGTTGTGCTTGAAATCTCAAGACGTGGTCATATGAGAATTTCTCTTAAGATATCGTACAAAGTACGGGCACGCTAGATATAAATCCATAGAAGTAAAATCTGGATTCACCCGAGCGTGTATGCAACATTCAGACAATCAAGATCCTAGCCACGCTTTAGTATTTGACTCGCTTATTAAGCCCGTGCTGGAGAAACTATATATATATATATATATATATATATATATATATATATATATATATATATATATATATATATATATATATATATCACGCGTTCAGGAATTTAGAGGCATTTTTGATGCACAACCCAAATATAATCACTTAACACGTGACACAATGTGTCGTACCTCGCACATTAAATCATGAATAATTATCAGGCAATAGTGGTATCAGCATGGATATAATATTCGAGTCTAATTACCAATTATACATTGGGTCACATGAATCAAGAAACATTCAATCAACAAGCAGGGCCGCATGGGTCTCTAGGCCGCATGAAGTCAGTCCGCATGAAAAGTCAGGCTGCATAAAGTTAGGCCGCATAAACCACTTGGCCGCATGCCCAGGGTTAAGGTCTACTCCTTGGGACAAGTGATGAAGTGACGGAAAATAAATAAAGTGCCAGTGATGTGACATAAAGTGACTGATGTGACTGGTGTTATTGATGTTACAGGCCATAAAGTGTGTCAGGAAGAAAAGACAAAACCATAGGAATAAGTGCCAACGGTTCTGAGCTATGCATCCAAGAAATATGGGCTGCATGCTCTCCAGGCCGCATGAGTGTTGGTGCCGCATGGAGTCGATGCCGCATGGAGGTCTCTTGGACTTAGCAAATTTCTCACTCGTTCAGCGAGTGAAAGCACAAGGTGTTCAAGGAAACTTGTGCAAATCAGCAGTCATGCGTCCAACAAGATGGACGCATGCTGTCATTATACGGCAAAAGTTTAGGCCGAATAACCCTCTCGGGCCGTATGGCACTCTCAGCCGCATATGCTCATTGGCGCATGGGAACTTCTTCTTCTCCAACAGCAGGTTCGGCCATGACGAAAAAGCTCCAAAAGCTAAAATCTTGTTTTGTCCATAAAATCCTTATTTTAAGTCCAAATCGGGTGAATCAAAAGCCAAAATGATCTAAATTGAAAGCTCTATCATATAGTAGGGTTAAAACCCTAAGCTTAGAACTATAGATCTATACTACTCCATCCATCAAAACAGAAAACTCCAAGAACTAAAAGTACTTAGAAACATATAACAAACATAATGGAACAATAATATGGCAGGTTTCTCTATTTCTCATCTAAGATATACTTGCCTATGGAAATGGGAAGAGAAAACTAAAGAGAGGGTGAGAAAATGAAGAAGTGAAGAGAGAGTGAGAGAGAGATAAATGTTGGGTTATATATGGTAGGGTTGAGGGTTGAAGCAAAGGTTCTCATGACTTGAACCAACCCACAAAATAAACCATGAACCAGGTTAAACTAAAGAATGGGTCTAGCCTCCATGCACATGCAGCCATGCCAAAATAAAATACGTTCCAAATACGTATATCGGGAACAGGGAGTGGCAATCATATCTTTCAACCTCTTACTGGCGACGATCTTGTAGCACTTCCGGATATCACCATCTCTATGATGCTGCCACTAGTAAAGTCTCTGCAAATTAAAAAATATTTTTTTATCATTGTAATCAAAATATTATATATTATTATAAATAAAATTCATATACATACCCTGAGATTCTTCAACCAAGCGAATCGTCGATCGAGCGGGATGTCACTGATATTAATATAAGGGCCATCAAAGTAGCCCTGCATGATCTCCCCCAGATCATTTCCAGCCTTGATCGGGATAAATCTAAAATAAGTAGATAATATACAATTATAATAAAAAATACAAAATAAATATGTGAATTGACAAATAAATGCTTACGTCGCTCCATCGGCCCATAGCTCGGGACGATAGATATTGGCTTGCCGCTCTTGTAGAGTAGGAGGGTCTGTAAATCCTGGATGGCGGACATATACTCCGTTGTCCACAAGAAGGCTTGGAAATAGATTTTCTCATGTGGGAGCAACTGGTGGAGTAGCCAGTGTAGTAGTGTCAGTAGTGGCTGGAGTAGAAGAAGGGGTAGCAGCTGATGGCAATCCGGGAGATAGAGTAGCTCCTCCTACTAAAGAATGAGTATATGGCGGGAATAAACCATCCGTCGCATCTACGAACTCGTTCTCAGGTTGTGTGCAAGAATCTGGGCTAGCAGGCATATTGGATAAAGGATGCTGAGAAGATGATCCTATCTGAACCTGTCCTCGTCCTTGTCCCTCCATACTATAAGTAAATTTGCAGCAAATAAAAATTGGTGTCATCAAACAGATAATCATAAAGTAATGGTATGATGAAATAAGTAAATACTAGTTTGATGATGAAATAAATAATAATCGTGTCATGAAATAATTAAATAAATATCTAAGCTAATTCATATGTATGTACGTGCTAATCTTCTTCATCTTTCGAATCATCATCGTCTTTCGAATCATTTTTTGAATCGTCTTCATCTTCTACTTCTTTATTTTCATTTTTATTTCCACTATCACTATCACCTTCATCTTCCAATTCTTGTTCCTCGTTCGACACCTCCATATCAGAGTTCTTCTCTATATGAGGTAAATCGTCTATCTTAATTTCTTCGTCAACTCTATCATCCTCTATGGTAATGTCAACCCCCGTACCATCAACACCGACCAAACTCATATATGCAAGTTGAGGCATGACCACCTCATCCTCTTGGTATGCTACATCCCCAATATTATATGTGTTTCTAGCTTTAGTTTTGCATATAGTCCACCAATATTTATTATTGCGTCGTCGACTAGGATAGCTCATATAATACACTTGAACCGTTTGACTAGCCAACATAAATGGTTCAAAACCTATATATCTTTTTTTATATTTTATATCAACAAACCCAAACTGTTTGTCAATTTTTTATCCTTGCTTGGGTGTTGTGTCGAACCAATCACATTTAAACAACACAATTTTTTTCTCATAAAGTAATCCAGCTCTATGATATCTCTTAGTACACCGTAATAGTCAAATTCTGGATCGACATCGTAGACTGAACCCCTCACACATACTCCAAAATTCTTTGTATAATTAGCCTCCTCATCGACAAATGGTTGATTAATAGACTTATCAATGGTTCTAAATTTGAAGCCATTGATGGTGTATCCATCCCAACACTTTGCCCTCTTGCTTGGTCCGATAGCTAATGCTCGAAGTCGTTCGTTCTGTAAGTCTGTACTAGGACAAAAAACCTAAAATATCACGTATCATATAGACATTAGACAAAGATTAGTTTGAATACTAAATGTTTAGAATCCGTACATAATTATGGAACCACGATAGAAATTTTCTTTCAACCTCTCTAGCAAGATTATCTTTATTAATATTAGGTCTCTCCATTTTTATCCCAGCTCTAAAAGTACTGTGATAATAAGGAGAACAGTTAGAGTAATTATTTTCCAAGCATATAAAAAATTAAAATATCTAGGAAAGATGTGTCGCTTACTTCTCAATATCTTACATATCTTTTATACCACTATTTAACAATATATATCGATAAGCAGCTTCAAACTCATTGTCTTCCTACCAACGTACCTTAGTAACACTTGTAGGCTTCCCTACTATATTGAAGATAGTTTAGATTACACTATTAGGGACATAAACCCCACCAATATCATTCCTTAGGGCTTTATTGCAATTTTTTTCTAACATTTGTATCAAAGTAGATGGAGCAGAAGTTTGAAACCTTCTCAATGATATATGCATCACATATCAAAGCTTCTTCATTAGCCTTATTGCCAACCTTCTTCTTTAGGTTATGTAGATACCTATAGATAATATATTGAATCTTACAATTAAATAAAAAAATTATTAGTATAAAGAATTTATACCTCTCAAATGAATACATCCATCGATAATGGACAGAAGCACCGACTCGTGCTTTGTATGCAAGATAAATTGGCAAATGCTCCATACTATCAAAAAAATTGGGGGGAAGCACCCTTTCTAACTTACACGATGTTAATACAATCTTCTCCTCAAGTTCTTTTATATGTTGCACCGTCAACTTGCTTGAACACAAATCTCTAAATAATATATATAATTCGGCCAACGGAGTCCATACTTGATGAGGCAACATCTCTCTCAGAGCAATAGGTAGTAACCTCTCCATAAACACATGGCAATCATGACTCTTTATCCTTGTCAACTTGCGTTCATTGAGATCAACACATCTTGCCAGATTTGACACGTAGCCGTCAGAAAATTTTAACTTTGAAATCTAGTTGTATATTATCAATTTATCCTCCATACTCAATGTAAATGGCGCTGGAGGCTTGACCCAATTGCCGTTGCTACTTCATTTTAGATAAAAATCTGAACTCCTGCAAATAATTTCCAAGTCATTTCTTACTTTGACATTGTCTTTCGTTTTCTCCTTGATGTCCGTCACCGTATTGAAGATGTTGTCAAATACATTCTTTTCGATATGATAAGATAAAGATTGTGCCTTATGAGATTGTTCTTCCAATAAGGTAAGTCCCAAAAGATACTATGTTTCGTCCAATTATGCCTACGTCCGAACCCTTCAAAGTGATCGGCCGATATCGGTTCTTCCATCACAATCGACAATCCATCTACCTCTTTCCAAAATTCCTCTCCTGTCAGTCTCAACGGGGAGGAGATAGTTCCTGTTTACCAGCTTAAAAGGGATCTCTGTTCCTTCTCCACGGATGCGACGCAGGAAGGAACTGACGGTGACAATAAAAAAAGTATGATTTTTCTCCATTCTGGAGACGGAATGCTTACTCTTTTTCATACATACCGAACAAGACAAAGTACTATGAGTACTCCACCCCGATAACATTCCATATGCTATAAAATCGTTGATGGTCCACATGAGAGACGCTCTCATCTGAAAGTTTTTCTCCTTCGATATATCATATGTCCGAACGCTGAATTACCATAATTGTTTCAACTCATCCACCAACGGCTGAAAGTGGATATTGATGTTTTTCTTTTGATTTTTCGGACCGGGTATGATAAGTTTTAAGAACATGTAAGGAGTCTTCATGCACATCCACGGTGGTAGATTGTAAGGAGTAAAAATTACTGGCCAACAAGAGTACTGTGATCCAGATTGTCCGAAATGAGTGAATCTATCAGAACATAAACCCAACCGGACAGTCCTGGGCTCCGCAATAAATTTAGGATGACACAGATAAAAATATTTTTATGCCTCTCCATCGGAAGGGTGAGATAATTCTTCTTCATCCATCTTTCGTTCCTTTCTATGCTATGTCTTGTGTTGTGCTATATTTACAGATATATACATCCTCTACAGCCTCTTTGTGATTCGCAAAAATTGCATGTACTTGTAGGGATGCAACCTTGCTCGAACATTTGACTTTTTTTTGCCTTGAATTGGCTTGTACCGGTCCGCATGACAGAAAATACATTTATCTTTATCATTATTATTGTTCTCCAAATAGTACAATATGCAACCGTTTCGACAATAATCTATCTTTTCGTAGCCTAATTCGAGTTTTTTTATAATCATCTTTGACTTGTAGTAATTTTCAGACAACTCCTTTGATCCTTTTGGCAATAATTCTCTAACAAACTGAATTATCCGGTCGTAGCATTCCTGTGGCAAGTTAAAATCAGACTTTAGGTTCAACAACCGCTTCACCACCGACAGGACAAAATAAGAATCACAACCTGGGTATAACAGAGTATCGGCATTCTTGAACATATTATAGAATTCCTTCTCATCAGGATTATGATCCTCCGAATCAAAACTTGGACCGGCCGTATCAATTACCAACTCATGCACCATGTTTCGCGATCTATATTCAAAGTTATCTCCGAGAGTGGACTCTTCTACCTCCGTATTAAAGGAGGAATAATGATATTACAAAAATAAAGGTTCTCCTTGAGCCATCCACTCCTTGTAGTTTGGTACGAAACCCTTCTTGTAGAGATGCTCCCTCACGAGATCCACATCTTTGAATTGTATATTATGATATTTGATAAAAGGATACTTGATGAGCCTCTCATCCATGAAATAAGGTTGACTATTGGCGTATTTGAGAAATTGCTCAACGCCCGCCATGAAATCATCTGTCAAACCAATCATACTCTCATTTCGCCTATTGTACATCCATGATGGGTCAACTAAGTATCGACTCATTGATTCTGCATGTACCATATATTCAAACAACATGGATTAGATACAAGACGAGTTAAGATATTTGCTAAAGGATTAGTTAGTTAGGATTCTTGATTAAGAAGTCTCATAAAGAACAAAAGGAGCTATTGGAAAGACCATATTTGATCATTTCTTCGTGTTTTACACGTATCCAAAACCATAATTCCTCGACACTCATCCGAATATGGCCGATACATACCATAACATAGTAACGTTAGAACTACTAATTACTATTCATATTAGTACCCTCAATTATAACTATAAATGACTATAATACTAAGAAATAACACTATAAATAGTTAAAATTATGCCTAAAGTATAAATATATTTTCTAAAATGTTAATAGTTAGTGATAACCGTATCAATTTTAGGGCTAATGAATAAATCGATACCGATACAAATTTTTGAACGTCATATATTATATTTTCGATATTCTAGGATACGCTCAAGCCTACGTATTAAGAATTACTTACGTCTAAGGATGTACATATAAATCAAAATAATTATATATGTAATATTCAATTTGTCAATCTTCTTCTAAGTTAATTATAGACACATATAATACATATTACCATTTTCTTGTCCTAATACGCGTGTCAATTTGTCTAATTTTTTTTGATACGTGTGTTCGTACTATAAATCGATAATATATATATATATATATATATATATATATATATATATATTCAACCTAATTTTTGACCTAATACAAAATATACCTAATTGATCATAATAAATTGGCAAATAAGAACAACATTAAAGAAAATGAACAAAATTGAAGTAAGGTAGAGGAAGATAACTTGCCTAGGGCTCCTCGACTTACAATTTAAGAAGGAGGAGAGAAAATGGAGATGGGGCTGCTGCTAGGGCTCCTCGACTTGCCTAGGGCTCCTCGGGTAGGGGCTATTGAAGGAGGACGAGGAGGGGGTCATCAGAGACAAAGGAGAAGAGGGGGTCGGGGTCTCCGGAGACGTCGGAGGAGAAGAAGAGGGGTCGGGGGGTCACCTGAGCAAGGGAAGAGGGGGTCGGGGGTCGCTGGAGACGTCAGAGGAGGATGAGAGGGGGTAGGGGATCACCGGAGCAAGGGAGAGGGGGTCGGGGAAACCCGAAGGAGGAGGAGGAGGTGAGGGGGTCAGGGTTCACTGGAGTAAGGGGAGAGGGGTTCGGGGAACGCCGGAGGAGGGGGAGGAGAGAGAGAGAGAGAGAATTTGGGAGAAAATGAAAATAAAAATGAAACTGGGATATTGAATTTTAACGTTTGGCAGCAGAGTCCATCGCTGAAACAAAATTGACACCACAGCGAAGGACTAGCGACGTAAATTAATATATATTTCTTATATAAATATGTTAGTCATTATTCTGTCGATTTTTCGTCGCTACTCCCACGACGGATAATATTCCGTCGCTGATATCCGTCGCTAAATTCTAGTATTTTTTAGTGGCTTGGATTGAGGAAAGAAAGTAGGGTTAAGTGAGGTAGAGTTAAGTGAGGGGGAGGGGAGTCAATACATATAACATTGCTTGGATTGAAGGAATAGTTAAGTGGGGTGTGTTTAATAACTCTTGCTTGGATTAAAAGTTTTGAGTGGAGGAAAGAGGTAAGTGGAATGTATTTATGAGTTTTAAAACAAAACCTCTCACTTCTCCCTCGTTAATCCTTCGATTAAAAGAGAGTTAAACAATCCCCTACCGAACCCTCTATTACTCTCCCTTCTAAACCTCCACCCTCAAACCAAGCATGATTCTTTTTTCCTTCACTTAACTTCTCCTCACTTAACTCTTTTAACTTTCAATCTAAGCAGACCCTTAATAAAAAACTTTGAAAGAGGCAAACTTTTTGTTAGGGACATACAAATGGTTAGTTTTTAATATCCAAAACATTCTTTTTAAAATAGTTAGAAAGAAATATTGTCCCAACACATGACTGTCAGGATTCTGACAGTCCTAATATTAGTTAGAAATGTCAACTTTCTGAAAGTCCTAATATTAGTTAGAACTGTCAGAATGGCAGTTCTGTGTCGTCCCCAACAAACTGTCAAGAACAAGTTGACTTTGGTTGGTTGACATCCAAACTCCAACATGTGAGAAAAGAAATAAAAAAACAATTTTAATGTTGTTTTTTTACTGCGTTCTCTTGTTATGTTTTGATGAAAATTGGATCTTTAAGAGATTTTAACAGAAATGTTTCGATCTTTGCTCTGTTTCGGATCTTGTTTTTGCTGGATGCCCAGAGGATTTGGAGGTATTTTGAGCAAAGGTTAAATCTTGATCTAAATTGGATTTTTAATCAAGTTCCTTGTGAGATCTCTATAAAATTGTTTATATTTAGTTGTTTGGTCGGCTTTTATTGCTTCTTGTCGTATTTCTGTATATACAAGTTGGGGACACTGAAATTCTTTTTAGTTGTGGGTCTAATTCTAGTATTACTATAGTTGTATCGATATGGGTTTGGGATGTCCTTCCTGGAAATAATTTCAGAATTACTAATCATGGAATTGCCAAGCTCTATTTTGCGTCTTCCTCGTTTGAAAATTTCAACACCAACGAGTCCTTATTCGATGTGGCTACGAACAATGTGCAGCTCCCCAAGAGGACCAATGGAAGAAAAAAAATGAGAAATTGGAATTTGAACCACCCGATGAAAGACCCAATTTTATGAACAAGATTGCCATGATTCTGTCATTCCTACAATAGTTAGGACTGCCAGAATTTTGACAGTCCTAAAATTGAAGAATTTTTTGTCTTAGATTACAAAGATTCTAACAATCCTAACTACTATTAGGATTATCAGAATCCATTCATGTGTCATCTCCAATAGAACCGTGTCAAAATATGAAGTTTAAAACCCTAAAATTGGCTTCATAACTTTGGCAAAATACCCATTGACGAATTCTTAGCCTAAAATCTACTAAGTTGTGTTTAAAACCACATAAAAAAAATATAGAAACTAAGATTAAAAAAATCCTAGAATCGGAAGAGGAACAAAATGTTCAAAAACAGAGAAGACGAATAGAAATAGAAATATTTAGATTATGGGAAGGAGCCTTGGCGTGTGCCATCTCCAATTAGGGTTGGGAGAGGAAGATGAAGTACGTAGGGAGAAGATGTTAGCCCAATGATTAAATTAAGTTTTTTTTATGGTTAATTGATTAAGTTTAGTATTATGAAATCACATGATCATGCAATCATTATACCATTTATACATTTCTAGTGTGCACTAATGATATCATACATTCTATTATGTATATTCCTTTGTTTGCTTAACATGTATTTATAGAAATATAATAAGCAAGATCAATAATGGACGTATGTAATAAAGAAAATTTGATGGGACAAAGACACTGTCAGCCCACAAGATTTCTTTAAACCACCCACGACATCTATAGGGCCACACACTATGGGGTTCAGATCTGGTTATCTTAGAAGAAAATACCATCATTCAACTAAGAAAGAAGCCAAGCCATCAAGACATTATGCTTACGGTAATATTTATTTATTTATCTCTCTAGTATACTATGTAACTCAATATGTAGGAGGCATAATGAAAGCTCACTAAAAACTCTCATCCAAATACCTGAAAGCTAGTATCAGGAGTATAAGAAGAAATATTATACTGGCAGTATACTTTTCAGTGTTAAATATTTTTTTGTAGCCTAAATTGTATGCTTTAGAGAAACTTTACACTGATAATATACTATGTGGGCATACATTTGTTCCAGTAGCTGTCTGTCCCTGGATTTATATATATATATATATAGTATACTGGCAATATACTGTCTATATGCATTCTGTTGTATAATTAATACTACAATGGCTATTTTTCTAGCCGTTATTGTACGGACGGTATACTAGCAGTATAGTGCTTGTAGAATAACAACTCTATTTTAAGAGCTTGTATAAGTATGCTATATAAACCCCTTTAGCCCTTATTTGTTACCACTTCTTGGAACCTTAATTTTCTATCTTTTGTACAGAAAACCTCTCAACATAGAAGAGCTTTCATTTGCCAAATTAAATTGAATATAATGGTAATGAGCTATAAATTGAGATCTTTAAATTATTAATGAGATCTTTAAATTATTAATGAGAAGATCAAAATCTTTCTTGTAAGAAGTTGAAGTTCGCAAGCCTTCGTATCAAAGCTTTTATAGAAGTCGACAAGCCTTTGGATCAAAGCTTGTGCAAAAGAAGTCGGCAAGACATTCAGATCAAAACTCGTAAGTGTAACTGTTTGTTATAATAGTGGATTAAAGCCGTAGAGTGTTCCGGAACTGGAGTGCCTCAAGGAGGATACCAGGATACATAGGATGCCAATATTCTTGTCATATTTTTAGCACTTATTTTAATTACTTATTAGCAATCACAATTATGTTTAATTATTAGTTAAATCCTATTCACCCCTATAGGGTGTTTTAATTGGTATCAGAGCAAGGACACTGTTTTTAGGCTTAACATCCTTAGAGTAGATCCTTATCTATTACGTGTTTTTATTCCTCCTCCGATAAAGAGGGTTCTAGTAGCATAGACAAACTTGTTTTCTCTAAATGCAAGAAGTACTTGAAATTAAATTATATGCTTGAAAAATCCTTAGAGATGCTTGAAGACTCTCATTCTTCAAATATAGAACTTTCATAAAAGATTGATCATTTAGAAGAAACAAATGAGTTAAGAAATGTGAATAATGAATTGTTATCTAAAGTTGATTCTCTAAACACTTCTAGCATTTTAAAGAGCTTAAATGAAGAATTAATTTTGAAACTCAAGAGACTTACCTTTTCTCTAAAAGCATTGAGGAGGTAAAAGCATGAGTTAGTATGTTTATATGATTATTCTATTGATACTTTAAAGGAACAAAATAATGATTTTATCAATAATATAGTGTCTTTAAAAAAAAGAATAATTTGTTAAATACTAAATTTAATTCTCTCACTAGTATGCATAAGGAAAATCTTCCTATGCTCATTTAGAGATATTCATTATCTTAGTGTGCCATAAGATCATTCTCTTGCTCATTCCGATACATGTGAACATACTAGTACTAGGTGTTTTTATTGTTGCTGCATTGGTCATATAAGTTTTGTTTTGTTTTATTCGTAGGAGTTTCACTACCAATGTTAGAGTAAATGTTACTTGGGTTCCCAAAGATAACAAATATGGATCCAACTTTATTTGGATACCAAAGTCTTCACCTAATGATATAGTGGAAGATAATTTGTTGGGACATAACACTGCAGAGCGTGTTGGTGATTACAACAATACAAATGTCATTTTTCAAGCAATTGCACCATCACAAGCGTGCCTCTAGTGCCACTTCGGTAACATACTAAACGATTCTTCATAAATGGTTGAAATGATAGAATCAAGCATGCTTTTTTTTTCTTGCTAGTAGTTCACATTGATAGAATCTAGCATGTTTAGTTTAATTTTCTTGTAATTATTTTTATTTATTAAGAATGACTAGTTGCTTACCTTAAATGGTTAGTTCATACTAAGTAGTCTTTCATCCATTTTCTATTAGTGTAACACATTTATCTATGCATGTTATATAATTCAAAGTCTTTTTGGGCATGCATTTTACTGTAGTCTATATATTCTTTATTATTTTGGGTTGCTTTCATGTTTTTGGCTCTCCAGTTTTATTTTTTGAAATAATTACTCGTATTTATTATTGGAGTTTTTTTCTCAGGCACTAGAAATATAATCCGACATTTGAAAATACTCCAAGTGAGTATCTTAATATATATTTTTGCTTGGTATTGAGGTGTGCACATGGGGTATGGTGGCCCATGTGGGTGCCATGTGGGTTATTTTCCTAGAGAGGCTAAGTTTTAAATCCTCAAGGAAATATTTATTTTTTCTGTCACTCTCTTTGAGAATTTTCCATAGGAGCTAAGTCCCGTAGGGTCTTAGCGACTCGAACTCGGGCTCTGGCAAAGGGCTCAAAGTGGCACTTTGATGTCATACTTCGCACGTATGCATCGGGCGCTCGTGCGCTAGTTTCATGCACGGGTGCGCGCTATGTGCACATTTGTGGCATACGCGGCATGCACTGCCATACGGCTATGCGCGCATGTGCTTATATACGTATGCGTGCATATGCTGCTATTCTGTTGAAATGATGTGATGCTGAGCACAAGCGCATATCCATGGGCTGGACATATTGTGTGCATATTTCGTAAATTATGTAATTTGGGTGGTTATGGAAGATCAATCAATTTAAACATATCCCGATATTTTGGATATTACATTTTAATTTGATTGTTACATTTCCTTAATAGGCAGTGGCCAGAATTAGGGTTAGGGTTTCTACCCTTCTCAATAAATAGTCTCTTCGTGCCTCCTCTTGGAGATATACAAAATTGATAGACAATTAAGATTGGTTGCAGTGGTCGCCATCAAAGTCTAGGAGTCCATTTGAGTCAGAGACAGAGGTGACTAAAAGCATTCAAGAAGTTCATCTCGTGAACTTACTGGTTTCTGGAAGTAGATCGTCAAGAGGGAGAATCTTGCTATGAACAACGATAGTTTTTATCACCCAAGCAAGATCTTCTTTCCGTTCTTCTTCTCTTTCTTCTTAAACTTGTAATATTCTATCCCAACATTACAACTGCGTTTGCTTGGAAGAACGAGTTTGATTCTAGTCAGTTTATAATCTGATATATAAGGAAGTTTTGTTGGAGTCTAGGTTTGTCAGAGAGCAAACTTTGATAGTTTTGCTTGAATCTCTGAATCTCGACAATGATATCAGGATTCAACAAAAAGCAAATTGTAATAGTTTTGCGTGAATATTTATTCCTAGCAAGTTTGATCCATCTTTGATCTACCTTGGGACTAGCAATCTCAAAGCAAGATTCGACAAAGATAAAAAATTGTACAAACCTTCTCGATACAAGTTTTCACAAACTTGCAAAGTTTGATGGGGAATACTTCAATATCTGGAAGAGAAAGATCATTTTATATATTCAATTCGTAAACATCGATTACATGTTGAAAGATCATGAACCAAATCTTCCATAAACTGATAATGCATGGAGGATTGTTAAAGCCACTACCTTATAAACGAAGTGGAGGAGATACAACAACCCCTGCAAGTTGTTGATTCTCAACTCTATGGAAGATTCCATGGCAGAATCATACATCGAGAAGGTTGATGCAAGATATGTCTGGGACTCTCTTGAGAAGCATTACATGACTGATGAGAAGAGATCCAAAATTTATCTCATAGACTAGTGTAGAAGCATGAAAAAATCTATACCATGCACCAAACGTAACCACAAGCCATACGCCAAATGCAGTCAAAGACCATGCACTGAGGATAGTGGAAGTTTATGCACTAAATATAGACATGTGCCGAATACAATCATGTACCATCAACTGACAAACTACTTCAAGGAGCGTGCATCGCCTACGTCATCATAATAAAGGTCCCATGCGGCAGTATTTCTCATGTGCTGGAGTTATCATGCGGCAGTGCTCCCATAAAAAACTTCACACAGTCAAATCTTTTTGTTATTAAAAGCTAAGATCTTCAAGCAATCTACGCATGACACGTGTCGCACAGATCATGGGCATTAACAACCACATATCTCAAATTGCTACATGGAAGCTATAGCGTAGCTTGTTCCAATAAATCTGCAACCACCATTCTTGGAAGATGTTATGCGGCAACGTATAATCTGCGTGTATACATGTGCACGCATGATATTTTGAAGGATATAAATAGTGGGCATCTTCCACACATAAGAAAGAGGGAAAAAGAGAGAAAAAATGAGAGAAGGAGGGCAACCAGAGAGACTGATACAGAGGGAGGAAGGGACATCCATTGAATCGCATACTCAAGATCCCGGTGGCCTCGCCATTCTCTTTCGTCGGACCATCAACGGAGTAAATGATCCAGCTGCAGTGCTTGATCTCCACTGTCACACTTTCCCAGATTTATTTGTACTCAGACTCTACATAATAGAGCTTCTTTTGTACTTTTTGTTCTATTCCAATTAATACAAAAAGTCCGTTCAACTGTTTTCGTATTTTTTGCGATATCGACAAAAATAATGACTCTACTATGGAAGGACTTCTCCTCTGACGAGAAGTTAGTGACGCAGTCCGACAAAAGCAAGCTGGGTTCAACCCAGAGAATATTGGTCATTCACTTTGACCAACAGGCGTTCGAGGAGATGTTGGACAAGACGAGTTCCGCATCGAGGCCCATAAGACCTCACAAGAGTTGGGTCTTCAAGGTCATTGTGCCGCACCCACAGTTTGCGAATGATGCATTTCCAACCCCCGCCATTGTCGGTACCTGGACTACAAACGACACAGTAGCGATAGTGAAGCCATCCCTGCTTTCCAAACCTTTCATTCATTACTGGACTATCCCATCCATTATTGACTGAGACTGGACTGATACCTGTACTGACATAGGCCTACTTATTGATCTATGAAATATCCACCCATGTAAGCAAATTATTGATAAAACTCCATAATAGCATTTTCTTTTGACCTAATTTTTTTTGGGATGCGCTTGAGGTGGACACATGTCATGTCTCTATCTCCACAGCCACTTTTAAAAAGAACAGTGATGAATCTCAAGAGGTGCACCCACAACAAGATGAGCCAAAGAAGAAGCACACTACATCATACAACAGGCGCATGAGGTCTTCTATGCGTAACAAGGCCAAAGAGAGAGAGAGAGAGAAAGAGAGAGAGAGAGTCTGTCTTCCGAAGAATCTCCTATGATACTGATGTGGATTCTATGTACTATGCGCCAGAGAGCACTAGTTCGAAGAAATCTAAAACAACTCGAGTGATGCATGCCCTAGGGGCTGCGCATAAAGTTCACCAAAAGCATGCGCCACTGGTTGCCACACGGGCTGCTGATAGAAAATTGTATAGGGATGTCCTATGTGCTCATGCACTGGATATGGGCCAACCCTCCAAGAATTTTCGAAATCACTTGGGTGTAGTTTCTGTGCAAGAACCATGCCGGGGAGCAAAAACTGTGTTAACATACACATGCGCCCAGCTTGGCTGCCCGCATGAAGTGGGTCCTTCTCGCATTAAGTCTTCCACAAACTACCTGGGTACCGTTTTGGCGCAAGAACCGGGTCAAGGAGCAAACCTTCCCCTTTCACACGCATACGCAAAGCTTAGCTGCGCGCATGAAATGGGTGTAAAAGTGAAGTTTTAATCGTCTAATCTGCATAATTTGATAATTCACAAGCACAAAATAAGAGAGAAAAATCCTGCATATGAAGTGTCCACTCCCGGACACACTTGTGCCAGCATAATTATCAACTGTTGCTGTACTAAAGTAGCAGTTCCTCCAACCAGACAATTTGTATTCTGGCGATTGCAACCGGCGACACTAGTCCGACAGTGTCACAAAAAACAAGTGCACAAGAAAGAGGAGGAATTGCTTGTTGCTTAATGCTGCTCAACATGGAGGTCTCTGTGCCGACCTGTGTCACGCCCCAGTCCCAAAATACCGAGGGACTGGACGCGTGTCAATGGCCAGCAGTACGCACCGATGGACAAACCCAAGTTAATGGATCCATCAGGGCATACTTAAGCTGTAATATAACAATGTCTACGACAACATGGCATAACTAATCTCATCCACACAAGATATAAAATATGATCCACATAATAAATAAGGAATGTAAATCATCAATCAGTCTCAACAAGTGCTTCGGGGAACAACCCGATAAATATCTGATACATGGTTCAACAAACCATAATTAAATGACTGAAATAAATAAATAAAGCTGAGCATGAACATGGATGCTCAAGAGAAGTCTTCAGCTAAGACCTCGTCCTCGGATGGTGGTACAGCTCCTGGATCAGCTCCTGCTCCGGTCCCGTAAACCTCGGGATAAATCTCGTCCTCAAATCCTGGGGACATAATCCGAATCCAGGTCCTCAGGGGACATAGCAAGGTACAAGAAAGCTCATGCCAAAATGAGTAAATAAACAGTGCAGCAAATAAATAAAATAAAACAACAGGGTGAATATGTAACCATCTAAGTGAAATGCAAGTAAGAACATCACTAGTCTCAGGCTGAGCCACTACAAGCTCTGTGTCGGGGAGCCGATAGCGGTAATAACCGGTAGTGGGTCTAGCTCTGCTCCGAGAGTCTATGACCTCTCAATAATAGAAGATATATATATGTAAACAGCCTGTAGTCTGTGTGTCTCTCCCCACCCAATGTAACCACGCATATCATGACCATAACGTCTCATGCCCATGTCAAGCGTGATCATAGCTAAATGCAACAAGTCATAAAGTATCTAAGAATATAATGCCCATGTCCTGTATCCTATACAGAATCACCACGAATATCTCGGGAAAAATCCTGTCTCATGAATAGTGTCAAGTGTCCTGGGCCATAGGTACTCGATAAGACAAGTACGAGAATAAAGTGTCACGAATGTCCATATCTAGATGACAGTACCCAACACTGCGTACAGTGTCGACACCCGACTGATAATTGGACGCTAAGTATGTCACACGGTCCTAGGTTGAGCATGCACAGCACTAAAGTAAAGCAAGGAATATAAGTAATAATACTGCAGAGTTTGGCAAGGTACACTTGCCTGATGTTTGAATATCAACTATCGCCCCGGTATCAGTGGATCCTGTAGGTGCTACTCCAAAAGCTGTCATAAACATCACCAATAGCCTCAGAAGATATCAAACTGCTAGAAATGCCTGTCCTTACGTCCAATTTGGACACAGGGGCAAAAAGGTCATTTCCGGGCCAAAGCGGGTTCCCCATGTGGGCCACTTTGCACCGAAAAGCGTGCCAGGGTCGAAGGTCTCCAAATTCCTCAAACTCAGTGTTAACAAGTCAGGAACGATGATACGAACCCAACAGAACTTCCAGAATTGGATTCCGATGGGCCGATCTCAAAATCACCCGTCATGTGGAGCCTGTGGGGCCCACGATACGTGATTTTATCAACGTTCTCGGAATCGGACCAAACTTGGGTCACAGGACCAGCGTATTGCTACGAGTCCGATGGCGCAAGTTTCGTCTCGATCCGACGTGTGTACATAAAGTTACAGCGTGTTCCAGAAAGGTCGGATACGGGGTATCGTCGGCGGATACGCGTTGATTCCGGGGTGCACGCACCTCCGAATCGACTTCTGCGAAATCCCACACGACCGTATCAACGACGCGCACGGTTCGGTAAAGACCGCGTGCGACCAAGTCGTCCCGTCTGGCGGGGCGTACCCAGTTCCGGGGTGAATCGGGGCATTGTTTTTCCTGTTTTTGGATCGCGGTGTGCGATCACCACAGGACGCGATGCACCGAGCGAGTTGCACGGGCACCGAGAGGGTTATACAGTCTACGCATAGCAACTGACGGAATCGAAAATGGTATTACGATGAAGAAGAAACCGGTACCTGAACAGGGCCCATTGAGTTCTGAATTCCCTTGTGTCCGAGGATCAACTCGACACGGGCTGAGTTATGTCCGCTGTGTCCTGGCTCGCGTTTAGGGTTCTTCTGCGTATGAGTCAGCGGCTGGCCTTAGCTGGAGGGGTCATCTCGGGGCAGCGGGGTGGCGCTCTGGAGACGTCGGGTCGTCGACGACTAGCTGATCTGGGCCGGGTCGACAGCAGCGGTTCTGGTCGGGGTTGACAGGTCGTTCAAGGAGTCGGCGCTGGGGTGGCGCTCGGGTTAACGAAGGGAGGACTCGGCGGGCGAGGGCAGTGGAAACAATGGTTCGGCGGGGATCGTGGTCAGGTGCTGGGTCGTGGAGTCGCTCGTGGAGTCGAGCGGCGGTGCCTGCTGGGAGAAGTCGCCGGCGACCTAGGGCTCAAATGGGTGGGTCTTCGGGTCAGCGGCTAGGTCGGGCGCAGTGGACGGCGACGGAGAGTCGAGCAGAGTACTCGAGTCAGGCGATGGGTCGATCGTGGGGGATGAGGAGCACTGCGAGGTGGTTGGTCGTCGGGATGGGAGGGGCACGGCGGAGAATAGGGTTCAGATGGGTGAGCACGGAAAACGAGGAGGGTTTTATAGGCTGCTACAGTGTTGACGGCCGCCTAGGGTTTGCAGCGGGTCGGGTTCTTCTGCGGTTCGGTTCTTCCCCGCGATGGTGAGTTTGGTCTGGGTTGGGTCGAGCTCGGGTTGGTTCGGTTCACTCTTCCAATAGTTTTTGGTCCTCGAATCGTTGCTCCGGTGTCCAATAAATTCACCGAAAAATGCCATGCGTCCGGTTCTCCATTATACACAATAAATTATTATTTCCAGAATATTTCAACCCCAATAGGCAACACTTAAAATTCTTTAACCCACAATTACCTTTGTTATAAATTCCAGAAAAATACCGAAAATACGGGAAAATTATTCTAAAATTTATTCTGAAAATTTAGGGTGTTTACAACCTGTACAAAACCCTTAAAATTTTCAAACAAGTCCAATAATGAGTCTAAATACTTTCAAAAAGCGCATTTGAATGATGTGATTGCTTGTATAAAATCGTGATGCTAAGGCCTTTGTGCCGACCTGTGCAAAATCCTTAAAATTTTCGCAAGTAGCTTGTCCGATTTCACTATCTCTAAGTTTGGTTGAATGCATATGTTTGAGGGACGCCTTGAACGTGTGCACGATCCCAGATTTAAAGAGATGTGAAACTCGAGTGCTAAGACTTCACAATCACTAAGTTGGTTGGCGTGCTCATGCTAGAGATGCACTTCGAATATGTGCACGATCCAGACTCGCGATATGCTGATCTCAATGCTAGTGTAAGTGAATATCCAAATGAACAAGTATAATGACTTATATAGGTTTGCCTCAGCCTTAGATCATTAATTAAGATCAATTGAAATGTACTCCGCGTTAATCAATATGTCCTGCTCTAAGGCACAAATGAGACTGACTCAACATACACACGATACGACGTAAGAACCGAGTAGAAGATTATGTTCAATTGGATTTAGTGGTACTGATTGCTACGCTTGGGATATATTCCATAATGCGTTAGTACTGCCTGCCCTCAGTAAGTCTCGAGGAAGAGACTTTTTCTGAGTGGTGGATGACATAATACCCCATTCCGCTCAAGCGGACTGCCGATTCAAACGGCAAAAGTGCAATGTCCCGACCCACTTTGCTCAGGCGAGAATATTCGTTAAGGCAAAGGATATCCAGACTTGTCCCTTCAGGAGTTCAGCTTAGGCTTCCAGAGGCTCGCTCGAATTATCGCTCAATCGAGGCAAATCATCGCTAAGGTGGGTGGCTACGGTAAACTTCTCTTTGCTTAGCCAGGACACTTAAAAATATGGAACGATACATTCTAGTCGCTAGGTGAATCACCCCATGCATGCTAATAAGAATACAACGCACCTAGCTAAGGAAATAATCCCAACTTGTATTGCTTGTGCTAGAACATGGAAATAAAACATTGCTTATATTCAGACCCTCGTATGCTACCTTTGCCTCGTGCAACCAGACCCCGTTATGCCTCAAGTAGAACGATATACATATGCTCTGTAGTGCACTGTTCACTTGTTTATACTGCACGACCCTAGATCATGTCGCTCGGAAAGTTTTCTTACGGTTTTACCCCTCGGCTTACCTTCGGGCCCGAGCCAATGTGAATGCTTAAATTTTCTTATGAATGCAATGCTTGCCTGCTATATGTTAACTTGTACTCTTGCCTCGATTCAATGCTTGTCAATCAGCTTGTTAATGGTTATCGTATTGCATGCTAGTTTGTTACCTTCTTCCTCTACAAATTGTGCTAAGTATGGAACACACCCTGTTATGCAAAATATTGTTCAGGAAGGCTATGCAAAATGAATCATGCAATGCCACTTATCTTGTACTCTTATTGCCATGCCACTTGTCTTGTACTCTTGTTGCCTCAACAACATGAATTGATAACTTAGCCTAGATGTCGTTTGATCACGGACAACTTGTGCACAAGGTCACGGTTCTCGCGGACGGTCGCTGGGGCACTGGCAGTGATCCGGTCCGGACGAGGCCTATTGTTTAGTCTCTTGTACTTGACAGAATGGCTTGTAGCGTCTCTTTTACTTTTGTTGCATACCATTCTCGTCAAAGACTATATCGTCCATTATGGCATACGCCAGTGATCCCCTCATATATTTAAACCTGTGTATGTTAACTTGGTTTACCTTGGACAGGGAAGGACAAATGGTAAGTTGGTAAGTCTTTTCGTGTTTCCTCTTATATCGCACAGTGCACTGCCACACGAGTTAGGCTATTAAATCTTTGCCATGAAACAGATCCTAAGGCAACTAGAAAGACAACATAATAGTTGGTGCACGAAACCTATATTACGTGTTTGGATTTGTCGAGCGGGCGAGTAGCATCCCCACCAGTGTATTCGTGTACTGATAATTCACCAGATCATTTGCAGGGTACGGAAGAACCTCGTTCGGTGCGGATGCCTCCTTCGTGCGTGCTAAGGGGTGGAGATCACTCTGGAGCCTTGGAGCGCTGCTTCCAGAACTGAAGCACATATACAAGACATAATATTGGAATATCGCATGTACATCATTCCACAAATGTAGCCACTTGGCACACTTTTATTATTTCAGAGAGAGAGGTTTGAGTGACTTATAATCTCGGTTATGCGCCGCCTGTAACACTTGTTTATATCAATAAAGAGTTTGCTTTACTTCTACTTGTGTTATTCAATACTTCCGCTATTGTCGACTCAGTGAACTTGTTACCAAATTGCCTATGCATTTATAATTCTGCTGTACTGAGATAATATGTGCGACTCTGTGGCTTAGACTTCTTATCGCCAGCCAATGAACCATGGCCTTGCACAGGCGTGGCTCACACTCGTATGACATCACGCCCGGATGGGTCAAAGCGATCGTCCCGTAGGAGCGCTGGCGCGGTGATTTTCGCCAAGCAGGGACGGCCGATTTAGCCTGTAGGAGATCGGGGCATGACATAATGGTATCAAAGCCTTGCTTATACGCCTTTGGACTTTGTTTCGATTTTCACAGTTTCGAAAGCTCGTTCGTGGGTTATGTGCACACTCTCTCACAATGTCCCAAACAAAATATTCCAATAATGAGTCTAAATACTTTCAAAAAGCGCATTTGAATGATGTGATTGCTTGTATAAAATTATGATGCTAAGGCCTTTGTGCTGACCTGTACAAAACATTTGAAATTTTTGCAAGTAGCTTGTCCGATTTTACTATCTCTAAGTTTGGTTGAATGCATATGTTTGAGGGACACCTTGAACGTGTGCACAATCCAAGACTCAAAGAGATATAAAACTCGAGTAATAAGACTTCGTTATCGCTAAGTTGGTTGGCGTGCTCATGCTAGAGGTGCACTTCGAATATGTGCACGATCCAGACTCGCGATATGCTGATCTCAATGCTAGTGCAAGTGAATATCCAAATTAACAAGTATAATGACTTATATAGGTTTGCCTCAGCCTTAGATCATTAATCAAGATCAATTGAAACGTACTCCGCGTTAATCAATATGTCCCGTGCTAAGGCGCAAATGAGACTGACTCAACATACACGCGACACGACGTAAGAACCGAGTAGGAGATTATGTTCAATTGGATTTAGTGATACCGAATGATACGCTTGGGATAGATTCCATAATGCGTTAGTTCTGCCTGCCCTCAATAAGTCTTGAGGACGAGACTTTTTTTGAGTGGTGGATGATGTAATACCCCGTTCCGCTCAAGTGGACTGCCGATTCAAACGGCAAAAGTGCAATGTCCCAACCCGCTTTGCTCAGGAGAGAATATTCGTTGAGGCAAAGGATTTCCAGACTTGTCCCTTCAGGAGTCCGACTTAGGCTTCCACAGGCTCGCTTGAAGTATCGCTCAACCGAGGCGAATTATCGCTAAGGTGGGTGGCTACGGTGAACTTGTCTTTGCTTAGCCAGCACACTTAAAAATATGAAATGATACATGCTAGTCGCTAGGTGAATCACACCCTGGATGCTAATAAGAATACAACACACCTAGCTAAGGGAATAATCCTAACTTGTATTGCTTGTGCAAGAACATAGAAATGAAATATTGCTTATATTCAGACCCTCGCATGCTACATTTGCCTCGTGCAACCAGACCCCGCTATGCCTCTAGTAGAACGATATATATATGCTCTGTAGTGCACTGTTCACTTGTTTACACTGCATGACCCTAGATCATGTCGCTCGGGAATTTTCCTTACGGTTTCACCTCTCGGCTTTCCTTCGGGCCCGAGCCAATGTGAATGCTACTATATGTTAACTTGTACTCTTGCCTCAATTCAATGCTTGTCAATCAACTTGTGAACGGTTATCTTATTGCATGCTAGTTTGTTACCTACTTCCTCTACAAATTATGCTAAGTATGAAACACACTCTGTTATACAAAATATTATTCAGGAAGGCTATACAAAATAAATTATGCAATGCCACTTGTCTTATACTCTTGTTGCCATTCCACTTGTCTTGTACTCTTATTGCCTCAACAGCATGAATTGATAACTTAGCCTAGATGCCGTTTGATCACGGACAACTTATGTACAAGGTCACGGTTCTCGCGGACGATCGCTGGGGCGCTGGCACCGATCCGGTCTGGACGAGGCCTATTGTTTAGTCTCTTGTACTTGACGGAATGGCTTGTAGCGCCTCTTATACTTTTGTTGCATACCATTCTCGTCAAAGACTATATCTTCCATTATGGCATATGCCAGTGATCCCCTTGTATATTTAAACCTGTGTATGCTAACTTAGTTTGTCTTGGACAGGGAAGGACAAATGGTAAGTTGGTAAGTCTCGCCGTGTTTCCTCTTATATCGCACGGTGCACTGCCACACGAGTTAGGCTATTAAATCTTTGCCATGAAACTGATCCTAAGGCAACTAGAAAGACAACATAATAGTTGGTGCACGGAACCTATATTACGTGTTTAGATTTGTCGAGCGGGCGAGTAGCCTCCCCACCAGTGCATTCGTGTACTGATAATACACCAGATCATTTACAGGGTACGGGAGAACCTCGTTCGGTGCGGATGCCTCCTTCGTACGTGCTAAGGTAGGGAGATCACTTTGGAGCCTTGGAGCGCTATGTCCGGAACTGAAGCACATATACAAGACATAATATTGGAACATCGCCTGTACATCATTCCACAAATGTAGCCACTTGGCACGCTTTTATTGTTTCAGAGAGAGAGGCTTGAGCGACTTGTAATCTCAGTTATGCGCCGCCTGTAACACTTGTTTATATCAATAAAGAGTTTGCTTTACTTCTACTTGTGTTATTCAATGCTTCTACTATTGTCGACTCAGTGAACTTGTTACCAAATCGCCTATGCGTTTATAATTTTGTTGCACTCGATAATCTGTGCGACTCTGTGGCTTAGACTTCTTACCGCCAGCCAATAAACTATGGCCTTGCATGGGCGTGGCTCACGCTCGTGCGGCATCACGCCCAGATGGGTCGAAGCGATCGTCCCACGGGAATGCTGGCGCGGTGATTCTCGCCTAGCAGGGACGCCCGATTTAGCCTGCGAGAGATCGGGGTGTAACAGCGCTAAGCAAGGATGATCTGCCCCTTGCGGGAATTAGGGCATGACAAAGATAACATCCAAGCGTCTTAGGCTATCAAAAGAAGCATTGGTCGCATATGGATCTGACGTGGCATCCTGAAAACAAGATAGCTTCTAACACATAAACCTGATGGAACGACACTTTAAATGTCTTAGAAAATATGAGTACACTAAAAGACAGAAGCTCTCGTCAGCCTAATAATTACTCCTGACAGGCGTGCGGTGCCACATGAACGACGCCATGCATCTCTGGTCGCATGCGTCTCAAACTCCATACGTCCCTTGCGTCTATGGCCCTATGTGTCCCAGACTCTATGTGTCCCATATATCTCTGGCCACATGTGTCCTAGATTCCATGTGTCCCTTGTATCTCTGGTCATATGTGTCCTAGATTCCATGCGTCCCTTGTATCTCTGGTCACATGTGTCCTAGATTCCATGAATGTGGTAGTGCTCCCTGAGACAAAATCTTTCTATTACAACTGAAGAGATACTCTCCAAGTAAGTGCGGGCCACGTGTCAAGCTGACCAAGTAACGCAGATAAAAGACGAGACCTGCCCAGATCTTCAACAACAGTAAATCGTAACAAACATCCACGTGGCAGCTCGGCCTGGACTCACTCTCACAGTTGCAACTGCATCCTTTAAAGGATGTATATGTGGCAGCTCCCAACATCCATGCGCCCATGGTACATGCGCACGCATGGCCATATAACCTGATGGCTATAAATATCAGGGTCGTGTACCCACAAAAAGATGCGTACAAAGAGAGGAAGATACACATACAAGAGAGAGAGAAGAAGCATTTTTCTTCCCTAGTCAGATCGTCAACGGAGTAAAGGGTCCACTATAGCGCTCGATCTCCATTGTCCCACTCCCCAGAATCAAAAACTTGTACTTAGATTGTCTGTTTAAGATTTTTTTACTCTTTTTTGTAAATTAAATACAAAAAAATTTCAAACTTGTTTAATGGTGAACAAGATGGCGACTCATCTGGGGACTAGCTTTTCCACTGATGAAAAGTTGGTGACGCAATCTGACTCAATGAAGTTGGGGTCTACCCAGAGAATTTTTGTCTTACGCTTTGACCAACAAGCCTTCGAGGAAATAATTTCGGAGGGTAGCGCGAGCCCTTCACCAAGGCTAGCAAAGCCTAAGAAAACTCGCAGGACAAGGGTTGTCAAGGTTGTAGTGCCTCACCCAACTGCAGACTATGCACTCCCTACCTCTCTTCCAGCTGCTCCAGAGGTACGTCTTGTGTCCACACATGCGGCCCCTGCTTAGGACGCAGCCATGACTGAGGAGAAACATACTCAGCACCTGAGCTCTGGCAGAGGAAAGCACTACGATGCCAGAAGCTCAGGGGCTGATGCACTGTCTATACATCCACTTTGAAGAACACAGAAGAAGAAGAAGAAGAAGTATGCGACAGTGAGCTCCATGCAGCCTATTGGAAAGATAGCTACATGCGCCCCAGACGGCAGCAAAGATTCTGTCTTAAATAGAATCTCATACCGCGATGACCCCATGCGCCCTACTAGAAATAGAGAAAATTCCAACCTGGACTCTTCGTACCATGCCCAAGTGCATGCTAAGTCAAGAAATTCTAAGGTAGTGCAAGCTCGTAAAGCTCATGCAATTGTTCAGTTGACGGACCGTCAGAATGTGCCGCTAACTATTATGCGGATTTCTGACAGAAAATTATACAAGATCGACCTATTTGCCCAACCCGCAACGGCATATGGACAGGGTCAGTCTTTATAGTCTTTCACTTATGATTTTGGAGACAGTTCATGTACGAACCCCCAGCCCGGGAGCAAAAATTCCCCGTGCACACCCATATGCTCGGGTCACCCGAGCTCATAAAGAGGATGTAATGGTAAACCACCCATTGCCCGACTTGCACAACGTGATCAATCATAAGCGTAAATAAAGGGAGACATCAACGGCACACGAGATGGCCCCTCCTGGGCATCAATGTGCCATCTTTATAATCAACTATTGATGTAACAAAGTAACAGTACCTTCAACCAGGTGGTCGCTATTCCAGCGATTGCAACCCAAGGCATCCACCGGGCTTTGTCTCGAAGAACCGGTACAAGTACCAGAAGAGAAGGAGTTGTCCTTCGCCTTATGTTGTGCCACTTGGAGGTATCCCTCTACAAAGCAGGGCCAGAAGACAAGCACCTACAACCCTTTTCTTTCTGCCATCGTATCGAGGAAGCGAGCCCAAAGAGGATAAGCGGCCCTTTCCACCGAAGGAGTTTTCCTGGGCACCCGCTCGAAGGCAACACTATTAATAGCTAGGGGTAGTACTTCCTCAAAACCAAAAACAACTCCTCAAGTTGGGCGTAACAATCCTCCAGAACTCTACAATAATCTGTCGTTTCGTGAAGAAAGCGATTCTCAAGGAACAAACGTCGAGATCCCTGGTGGTAGTCACCCTCGTCCAAATAAAGTAAATTATGACGCTGGGGTTAGTATTCCCTCCGAGTTCGAAGGGGATTCCGCATTGAGGACTTTCCTTGGAGGCTATTTGAGGCAAAAATTTGAGGCAGAAAGCGAGAGATTACCGTCCCGTCTGTCTCTCCCTATGTCAGGACAATATACATGGATGGGGAGGATATTGAGGGCACAAGCGATATCCAAAGCCTCGACACCTTGGAGGAAATAATGCACACCATGAGTTCCCTAATGCAGGCCTTGACCCAGACAATGTTAGAGATTAAGACAAGCATGGTCTCACAACCACCAAGGACCTCTGCACAAGAAAGCCAGGACTCTGGGACCAATGGGGACTTAAACGCAACTGATACACCTACTAGCGGAAATCACACCTTGCCCGGATTGTCTTCTCCTTCCGCAGTATATGAAGCTCGGGAAGTAATACGGGAAGTTCGGGAACTTCGATCCCGCCTGGACTCGATGGGAAATCGGGACTCACTGCACGATCTTAGGATACGACAGTCATATCCCCTCGAGTGGAGAGATATGGCATACCCACCCAAGTATAAGCCCTTCAACATGACTCTGTTTGACGAGAATACATTTTCCCATCAATACATGAGCTACTTCAAGACCATGACTGAGCATCTACCCCGCAACGATGCTCTCATCACCAAGCTCTTTGTCGGTACATTGTATGGAGTAGCCTTCGACTGGTTTTGCAGTCTCCAAGACAATTATATTTTGTTATTTAACAACCTCAAAAGCATTTGCCTCGCCCAATTTTATGATGGAGGAAACGACATGACGATGTCCTCTCTGATGGACATCACGCAAAAAGAAAATGAGCATGTATGGGAATAGATCGAACGATACAGGCAAGCTGGCTAAAATTACCCCCCGGTAATCCTGAGTCAACGATAATGGGCATATGCCAGAGGAATCTACTTCTAGCAGTCAGGCTCTGGATGGACGATACTCAATTCAAAGACTGGACGACGTTCATTATAAATGTTGTTGGAGATGAGATAAAGGTGAAGGATGCCCGACTCTTAGGAATACATATCTCCATCATTGATGATAGGGGAAAACATTCGTCCAACAACCACAATATCAACAGTGGCAATAATGGCTGGGATAAAAAAGGAAAGTAGGCCCTTACTGTCAATGTGGCCAACAAGCTCCCTACGCCGAAACAGAGGCCAACAGAAGCTCCCAGACTGAAAGAGACTTACTCTTTCGACGACGATGATGTCATGCCAATTTTTGATGTACTAATTAAGGGCAACCAGCTTCAGCTTCCTGACATCAAACGCCCAGATGAGGCCGAAAAAGTCGACGACCCAAAGTACTGTCACTGCCATCGGTATATCCACCACCCAACATGAGACTTCTATATGTTGAAACGATAAATCCAGTGTCTGCTCGATTCCAAAGCCTTCAACTTGGACTTTGAAGACAAGACAGTCATTGACAATATTGTCTCACTCCAATTTGGTGACTTCCCGGTAACAGAGGCCCAAGACGGTGTCTCCCCAATCCCGAGGGCAATTATGAAGGTTGTTAACCTCCCTCCATCTCGCCACCAAGCTATCAGACTGGTACCTCTTAGCACACCATGGGGCAAGGTCATGTGGGTTTACCCCGATCTCGCTCAGGACTTGATGGGGCAGACGACACCTTCTGCTACAAAGCCTAAGGGAAGGAAGTCCAAAGCTTGTTGCACGGTTTCTTCCCCTGCTAAGAAAGATGTGGTAGGCACAACGAGGTCGGGTCTCTCCTACCAGCGTGACTACGATATTCCTGAAGCTAGTGTTCCTCCGGTCATCGCACCCAATGCATCCGCCGCATCCGATCCGGGTCCATCCTAGCTGTAGTGCCCCATTCTCCCTATTCGGGGAGCGCGGCTAAGAAATATTGTTCGATCGGGACAGAATAAATCAAGATCATTTTTTTATTATGGATTGGTTTCTTTAGAATCAGGTCCCACATTCAACGAATTATGCCTCAAGGAAAGACTCGGCGGCAGAGTCGAGATGGGCCTTTCCATTGCGCCGGTTTCTTTGCTCATTTTTGATGCCGCTTGGTTGCTTTCTCGTTGGTTTTGTGACTTGCATTTTCTTGAACGGTTTTGATGTATTTCATTATCTTCGTTCTTTGGATTTCATATTTTGTATCGAATCCTTGGAGACTGAAGCAGGAGATATTGATCATTTGTTAGTGCGTACAGGTGATCGTGTAGGCGACGCACAAGCGGAGTCTTAAAGATCTCTCTTTTCTTCTCTCCCAATCCACCAACTTATGAGTGGCCTTTCTCCCGAATTATGCCCTTTTTCTAAGTCTTCATTCCTAATAAATTGACTCGTTTGTGCATTCCGATCAACGATACCAAAAGAACAAAATTGAGTCAAGATAAAAGAAGAAGTAGACTTGAAACACTTATAATGCTTGTCCCATAAAAAAATTCTACACGGTCACATTATTGCGGGCTTGTCTGTTATACATGTAGCTATTTTGTGTTCAATTGTAGTTAGAACTTATTCATCTATAACTGTTCAAAGGGTAGTACATAACTTGTGAATTGATCATATCAGCTTGTAGACTATGCCATCGTACTGTGCTAAAGTAGTCATGTTCATGTTGATGTCTTGAAATGCTTCGTATATTAACTTAGTGTTTAGATCGCCAATGATCATGGACAACTTGTGCACAAGGTATATGGTTCCTGCGAACGGTCGCCGGGGCACCGGGGCCGATTCGTCCCGGGTGGAACAATAGTTAGTCGTGCTAGCAACTTAGCATGGGTGAGGCGGGAGTTTGTGGTGGGGCTCGCTATCTGTGTTGTAAGCATCGCCGTCTACCCAGACTATAGTCCATGAAGTCTAGTCAAGATAGTGATCCTTATATATATTTAAACTATATAGACTAACTATGTCTTCGTGGCAGGGAATGTTATGGTAAGTTTTGTATAGGTGGTTAAGATGGTACAGGTAAAGTCACTGAACGATAGCATATTTTGTTATGTCATTTCCTTCTATCGTATATAAAGAATTGAACTAAGGCATGATAGAAAGATCACATAATAATAATGTTGCATGTTCACATGAATACGATATTGATTTTGGTATGTTGGGTTAGCTCACCCTCACCGATACTTTTCAAAGTACTGACCCTCGTTGCAGTAGGTTCCCCGAGCTGAGGCAACGCGGCGAGGAACTGAAGCTTCCCACAACCTTTCACTGATCTGGCGCGTTCGTGTTTGTGACTTTTGGAGCTCAAGTACATAATCACAAGGAGCCCGTACATACCTTTTGAAGCTCCAAGGCGATGGTGCTAACTCGCACCCAAGGTGGTTTGCGCTTTTGAAATATTAGTAAGGGATGTAATTTATAGATCGGCTATCTCATTTTGAGTCCAACTTGTAAGCCCTTGCGGTGTCCTTATTACTTTTGGGTTAAGAGTCTGTAACTAGATATTCATTATCAATAAAGAGAACTTTTCTATATCTCAATGTGCGATATCTTATTTGCGTACTATGTTGCATGTGTTCTAAAGTATATCATTATGCTTAGGCCTTGTGCACGTGCGCCTTATGCGTGCACGGCATCACGACCGGGGAAAGATTATCGATTTAGAGAAAATTAGGGCGTAACATATTGGTATCAGAGCATGGCTTCAGATCCTTTGACCTTCGTATCAGAAGAGTTTTCTTGAAATGACCATGTCCCTCCCAGTCGAACTCTTGAATTCGCTTGGCCAAAATAAGATATGTTCCATACAGTAAGTCCATAATATGTTTTGAGACTGATACAAGTTACTTTTATTTAAAGGAACGACCTCAGAGTCGGATGCACAAGTGCAGGTAGTAGCGCAGGTGCAAGGGAGCAGTTCCGGCACTTCGGGTAGCTCGGGAAGTCCAGCAGCCGCGCCCTCTGTTGATCCGTTCGAGCGGATGATGCGTTTGATGGAAATGCAACATAGGCAAGCAGAACTATGTCAAAGCCAATTTGAGTCCTGGATTGAGGCTCAATTTTAGGCACAACAAACTCAGGCCAAGGCACAACTGAAGCAAATGGATACCTTATAAACGATTGTGATGACACTCGCCGCCAACAACCATTCTACATCAACGGCCGCCGCGACAATGCCAGTTGCAGCCGAGACCGCGAGACTTCAGGGATCGCAGGAACCTCCGCCCTCAGACGAAAAGGATTCCATCTTGCAAATGTCATAGTTTAAGAAGATGTGTCATACTACCTTCAAAGGGACTGAGGACCCCTCCGTGGTGTTGGATTGGCTGGTTGAGTTAAAGGACTACTTTGAAGTGCTTTGCATGGATGAAACAAAGAGAGTTGATTGCACTCAGCTTCAGCTCCGTTTAAATACACATAATTGGTGGAATGTGCACAAACAAGCTATATTGAGTAAAGATGACAAGACGACTATCTCTTGGTCCGTGTTCCGTAAAGCCTTCAAAGAGGAGTACCTTCCACTTGTCGTCCGTCACGAGAAGGAAGAAGAGTTTACACGTCTGCAACAAGAAAATATGATAGTATGGTAGTACGTCGCAGAATTCAACAGGCTTACAAAATTTGCTAAGTCTCATCTTTGTGACGCCGAAAGTTGAGCTCGAAGGTTTGAGATAGGACTGCGACCATCTATTTGTGCCCATATCTTCGTCCCTCAGTACCGTACCATGGGTGAGTCTCTAAACCATGCCTCTCCCTAGAGTCATAGTACCCCCCAGTTCGTACCAGCGTTGTGCAAAATTTCTATCATAAGCGCCCTAGCAACACAGGTGGTAACAATGCGCACAAGCGCCACAATAACGGCGTCTCTCAGGACCAAGATCCAGGGAAGAACCAAGGGCAACCATATGCCTACTGCCACAGGCCAGGACACCAAGTTAACGACTGCCTTATTTGAAAAGGGGGATATTTCGTTTGTGGTAAGTTTGGCCACATAGCTCGTGATTATTGGGATCGCCCCAACAATCTCCCTCCGCGCCATCCACAACAACAACATCGTCCATCTCAGAATCAGGGTCAGGCACCTCGAGCGAACCAGACGACACCACAGAACATTCAGGGCCGGGTCTATGCTCTGACTTGGGAAGAGGCGTTCTCATCAAACCCGACGGTGTTAGGTATATTACTTTTCAATAATGTACCTGCTCGAGTATTGTTTGATTCTGGTGCCACACATAGTTTCTTTGAGGCAAATTTTGCCGCTGAGAACACATTTCCTACGACACCGCTAGGCCTAAACCTTAGCATCACTACTCCATCGGGTGTAGATTTGTTGGCTCACTAAGTTTGTCGTGAAGGTAACATTTGCATCGGAGGAAGAAAATTATCACTTGATGCAATATTCTTAAACATCAGGGACTACGATATCATTCTGGGGATGTATTGGCACGGTACTTGCTCGGCTACCATTGATTGTGCAAAAAAGAAAGTCGTATTTGATCTACCTGTCGAGATCGAGTTTTGATATGCGTGCAATCCACAGTCGAGAGCGTTAAATGCCTGTATAGTGATCTTTGCAATGTCTGCTCGACGGATGATACATTCCGACTGTGATGGGTACTTGGCATCCATTCGAGACACATAACAAGTTTGTGCAAACATAAAGTCTACTTCTGTTATGGCAGATTTTTCTGATGTGTTTCCCGATGAGTTGCCCGGCATGCCGCTCTACCGAGAGATAGAGTTCACTATTACTACATTTCCATAGACTCGACCAATTTCTAAAGCTCCGTATCGGATGGCCCCGGCAGAACTAAAAGATTTAAATGTTTAGTTGCAAGAATTGCTAGATCATGGGTATATTCATCCTAGCGTGTCTCCGTGGGGTGCTCCTGTATTATTTGTAAAGAAAAAGGATGGATCGATGTGGCTCTACATCGACTATTGTGAATTGAATAAGGCCACTATTCAAAACAAGTACCCCCTTCCCAGGATCGATGACCTCTTTGATCAACTATAAGGTATGACAGTATTTTCAAAAATTGATCTTTGCTCGGGTTGCCATCAGCTCAAGATCAAACCGGACGACATGCCGAAGTTAGTCGTTCGCACTCGCTACGGCCACTAGGAGTTTTTGGTAATGCCATTCGGACTGACCAATGCCCCTGCCACCTTTATGGACTTGATGAATCGTGTATTCCGACTATATCTTGACAAGTTTGTAGTAGTATTCTTTAATGATATCTTGGTGTAATCGAAGAATAGGGAAGAACATGCAGAGCACTTGTGGACCGTGCTATAGACCCTTCGGGACAACAAGCTATATGAAAAACTGAGTAAGTGCGAATTCTGGCTGAGCAGTGTATCTTTTCTCGGGCACATCATTTCTGCAGAAGATATTTCAGTCGATCCAAAGAAAATTGAAGCCATCGTCGAGTGAAAGCGGTTTGCATCCATCGGTGAGATTAGAAGCTTCCTCGGGCTAGCGGGCTACTACAGGTGTTTCGTGAAAGACTTTTCCAAATTAGCATCACCTCTGACTCGCCTCACACAGAAGGGAGTCGTATTCGAGTGGTCTGCCGACTGCGAAGCCTCATTTGAAGAGTTGAAGCAGTACCTCACCTCTGCCCCACTACTTTTACTACTAGACGAGACCTCGGGATTCTAAATATTCGGTGACGCATCAGGAAAGGGCTTAGGGTGTGTGCTCATGCAGCAGGATAGGATGATTGCCTACGCATCCAGAAAACTGAAAAAGTACGAAAAAATTTATCCTACGTATGACCTAGAACTAGCGGCAATTATGTTCGCGCTAAAATTGTGATGATACTACCTCTATGGAGTGGCTTGCCACACTGATCACAAAATCTTGAAGTACTTATTCACCCAAACGGACCTTAACCCATAACAGCGGCGTTGGCTAAAATTAATCAAAGACTATGACTTGACGATCGACTACACACTTGGCAAAAGAAATGTTATAGCGGATGCGTTGAGTCGAGTATTTGCGGGATCCCTGTCAGTTGATCGCAGGTTACGAAGGGACTTAGAGGAAATGGGCATTGAACTCCGAATTTGATATCGCGGCGCACGAGTGGCTCAGATGTGATTCGTACCCAACTTGTTAGAGAAAGTCACATCAACTCAGTGGGATGACCCATTCCTAAGAAAAATACGGGAGCAGATTCTAGCGGGGAAGGCGAAGGAATTTGCAGTAGATAAGAATGGAGTGTTGTAAGTTAAGGGAAAGCTATGCATCCCCAATGACACAGAACTCAGAAAGGAGACCCTTGCAGAAGTTCACTGTGCAGCCTATACAGTCCATCCCGGGAGCACGAAGATGTATAAAGACCTTCGTACTATTTTCTGGTGGTACGGCATGAAGAGAGATGTGGCGCTCTTCGTGTCGCAATGCATAACCTGTCAGAGGGTAAAAGCAGAACTTCAGAGACCGGACGGAGAAATGCAGAATCTTGCTATCCCGGAATGGAAGAAGGAGCACATAAGCATGGACTTCATTTTTGGCTTGCCAAAGACGCAATGGCGGAATGATGCAGTCTGGGTCATCATCGACCGGTTAACTAATTCAGTTCATTCATTGCCATTAAAGTTACTTGGAGCATCGATCGCCTCGCCCAGACCTACTTTGATGAGATAGTTCGGCTGCACGGAGTGCCAGTTTCTATAGAGCCAGATCGGGACGAACGATTACTATCACGTTTCTAGGAGTGCCTTCAGTCAACGATGGAGACCAAGTTAAAGTTTAGCTCAGCCTACCATCCTCAAACCGATGGCCAAACAAAGTGGGTGAATTAGGTACTCGAAGATATGCTACATCTCTGTGCAATTGATTCAAAGTCAAGTTTGGACGTCCACCTACCATTGGCCGAATTTGCATATAACAACAGTTATCAGTCTAACATCCAAATAGCTCCGTACGAGGCTCTGTATGGGCGGAAGTGTAGGTCACCGATCTACTGGGATGAAGTTGGGGAGCATCAAATCCTTGGGTCGGAACTAGTTGAACAAATAGTCCAAAAGGTTCGGTTGATCCGAGAGCGACTAAAAGTAGCACAAAGCCGGAGAAGAGCTATGCCGACATTCGTCGTCGACCCCTTGAGTTCTTCGAAGGTGACCATATGTTTTTGAAGGTCTCACCCATGCGAGGAGTTATAAGATTCGAAGTAAAGGTGAAGTTAAGTCCGAGATTCGTTGGCCCGTTCGAAGTCCTCAAACGAGTCACTTCAGTTTTCTATTAAATTGTATTACAACCTGCCCTGTCAGACGCGCATAATATTTTCCATGTGTCAAAGATTAGGAAGTACGTGCATGACCCGAACCATATGGTAGATTTTAGTCAGCTGGATCTACAGAAAGACTTATGGTATGCCGAAGAGCCCGTTCAGATCTTAGATCGAAAAGAGAAGCAGTTATGGAATCATGCAGTCTCGCTTGTCCGCGTTCTTTGGCGAAACCACTCAGTCGAGAAATTGACCTGGAAACTCGTATCAGACATAAAGGAAAATTTTCCCTTATTATTTATTAGGGGTAGGTTCTATTCCTAAGTTTTGAGGACGAAACTTTTTGTTAGATAGTTAAGATGTAGTGCCCCATTCCCCCTAATCGGGGAGCGCGGCTAAGAAATACTTGGTTTCGTTCGATTAGGACAGATTGAATCAAGATCCTTTCCTCGTTATGGATTTTTTTTCTTTGGAATTAGGTCCAACATTCAACGGATTGTGCCTCAAGGAAGGACTTGGCGGCAGAGTCGAGATGGGCCTTCCCGTTGTGCTGGTTTCTTTGCTCGTTTTCGATGCCGCTTGGTTGCTTTCTCGTTGGTTTTGTGACTTGCATTTTCTTGAACAGTTTTGATGGATTTTATTGTCTTCGTTCTTTGGATTTCAAATTTATTATCGAACCCTTGGAGACTGAAGCAGGAGATATTGATCATCTGTTGGTGCGTGCAGGTGATCGTGTAGACGATGCACAAGCGGAGTCTTGAATATCTCTCTTTTTTTCTCTTTCGATCCACCAACTTGTGAGTAGCGTTACTCCCGAATTGTGCCCTTCTTCCAAGTCTTCATTCCTAATAGATTGACTCGTTTGTGCATTCCGATCAATGATACCAAAAGAATAACCTGCCCTGTCATGCCCCGATCTCCCGTAGGCTAATTTGTTGTCCCTGCTAAGCGAGAATCACCGCACCAGTGCTCCCGCGGGACGATCGCTTGACCCATCTGGGCGTGATGCCGCACGAGCGTGAGCCGCGCCCGTGTAAGGCTGAGGTTTATGCTGGCGATAAGAGGTCTAAGCCACAGAGTCGCACAGATTGTCCGAGTACAGCAGAATTATAAACGCATAGGCGATTGGTAACAAGTTCACAGAGTCGTCAATAGCAAAATCATTGAATAACACAAGTATGGAAGTAAAGCAAACTCTTGTTTGATTTAAACAAGTGTTACAGGTGGCACATAGTCGAGATTATAAGTCGCTCAAGCCTCTCTCTCTGAAACAATAAAAGCGTGCCAAGTGGCTACATTTGTGGAATGATGTATAGGTAATGTTCCAACATTATGTCTTGTATATGTGCTTCAGTTTCGGATGCATCACTCCAAGGCTCCAGAGTGAACTCTATGCCTTAGCACGTACGAAGGAAGCATCCACACCGAACGAGCTTCTCCCGCACGCTGCAAGCAATCTGGTGGGTTATCAGTACATGAATGCACTGGTGTGGAGGCTACTCGCCCGCTCGACAAATCCAAACACGTAATATAAGTTCCGTGCACCATCTATTATGTTTTCTTTCTAGTTTTGCCTTAGGATAATTTTTATGGCAATATTGAATAGCCTAACTCGTATGACAGTGCATCGTGCGATATAAGAGGAAATACGGTGAGACTTACCAACTTACCATTTGTCCTTCCCTGTCCAAGGCAAGCCAAGTTAATTTAAGCACGAGCATGTATATACATTTAGGGGCAATAGCATATGCAAACACTATGTTGTGAGCGAGATTACGTTTCGGGTGCACGAGTTACACAAAAAATTAGGTGTGTTGCATAAGATATTGAAGTGTTCAATTGATGTACAAGTATATTATATCCATGATCGTTCAGGCATTTTCGATATTCATGGCCCGATGCAATGACTCGCACGCGAATAGCCGCAAAGCGAGGATGACTTATCTATATGAACAGGTGGTCTCTGGCACGGCGCTACAGTTTGAATGGTTCTAGTCTCGGGATGGAATGTCGTACGACGCAAGAAACATGAGGCGTTATAGGCCACTCCGTCCGAAGCAGGCGACTATCAGGAGTTTCATCCGGATCGGATCGGCCCCGGTGCCCCGGTGACCGTCCATAGGAACTAAGACCTTGTGTACAAGTTTTCCTGTGACCATACAGGTCTCTATCTTCGGGTCTCAGGTCAGGCACAGGAATAAGTTTCGAGGCAGGATGTATATCAGGTTCAAGTTCAAGGCAGGATTGTTCACAATATATTGATCGACTTCCCAAGCCACTTCATTCAGTATAGGGCAGGTATTGCTCCACAAGCTAGGATAACTTGGATTATTAATATGGTGCAGTCCCCTAGTTCGGGAACTACCTTGGCGACCTGACGGTCCCGGATACTTTCAGGTGCAAACTTGCACAGAACGACTATTAGATAGTCTTCCGAGGAACTTAGATGTATGTAGTACAAGACATTGTTTACTTGATTATGGCATGAATTATGTGACAAGCATTAAATCATGGCAAGAGTACAAGTTAACATATAGCAGGCAAACATGTATTTTCATTAAAACTTAAGCATTCACGTTGGCTCAGTCCCGAAGGTAAGCCGAGGAGTGCGGCCATAAAGGGACTTCTGAGCAACATTATCTAGGGTCGTGCAGTGTATCAAGTGAAACAGTGCACTACAGAATATACAAATATTATTATACTCGAGGCATAGCAGGGTTTAGTTACACAAGGTAAAGGTATCATGCGAGGGTCTGAATATAAGTAGTGTTTCAATTCCATGTTCTAACATAAGCAATACAGTTGGGATTATTCTCTTAGCTATGTGCGTTGTATTCTTATTAGCATACAGGGGATGATTCACCAAGCGACTAGCATGAAACATCTATATTTTAAGTGTGCTAGCTACCCACCTTAGCGATGATTCGTCTCGGTCTAGCGATACTTCGAGCGAGCCTCTGAAATCCTAAGCCGGAACTCCTATAGGGCCAAGTCTAGAAACCCTTTTTCCTCAACGAGTATTCTTGCTGAGCAAAGTGGGTCGGGACATTGCACTTTTGTCGTTTAAATCGGCAGTCCGCTTGAGCGAAACGGGTCGTTACATTACACACCACTCAGAAAAAGTCTCGTCCTCGAGATATACTGAGCGCAGGCCGTTCTATCGCACTATCGAATCTATCTCATACGTAGCAATCGGTAATGCTAAATCCGTTTGAACACAATCTGCTACTCGATCCTTACGTCGTACCGCGTGTATGCTTAGTCAGTCTCATCTGCGCCTGAGCGCGGGACATATTGCTTAACGCAGGGTACGTTTCAATCCATCATGATTTAGCGATCTATGGCTGAGGCAAACTTATACAAGTCATTATACTTTTCCATATGGATATTCACTTGCACTAGCATCAAGATCAGCATATCGCGAGTCTGGATCGTGCACATATTTAAAGCGTCCTTTAAACATATGCATGTCAACCAACTTAGTGATAGCGAAGTCTTAGAACTCAATTTTTATATCTCTTATGTCTTGGATCGTGCGCACGTTCAAGGCGTCCCTCAAACATATGCATTCAACCAAACTTAGAGATAGTAAAATCGGACAAGTTACTTGCAAAGATCTCAAGGGTTCTCTTTTTATTGAATCACAAGGATACTTCCGATAGGGTCAATCAAATCCAAGTCATTTTTCCATTCCAACAAATTATTTGCACTACCGTTTAGCACGATCTATTCGGGTTAATCGACTAGCGTTCATCCGTTCGGGTCAAACATAGCACACGTTAATGTTTTATGTCTAACCCTAAGTCTTGTTGCCCTAGTTCTATAGCTTTATTCAAGCAATATGCTAAAGTCGGTTATACTGGTTCGTTCACTCAGCACAGGGTCATCTGCCTAATAACTAGATCATCTCACAAGATCATAGGTACAAGTTCAAGCACGCGATTCATCGTGCAAATTCGTCGGACGATGTTCGCCCCAATTCCTAGGGTCAAACCATTGTTCATTTGCACGGGGTATTCTACCCAAGCTCGTTTCACTCAAATTTCTAAACATCGAGCACAGATTTTTCCTACACTCAATAACACGTTCATTTATACAGGGGTTCGAGTCTGTTTAGTAAAATCCATAATATTTCTAAGATGCAGGACAAGCCTAGTAATTTGCATAGTCTATCTCTCCAAATATGTTTTGATAGAATCCCTATCCATTCCAAGCCTAGTCCACCAAGCCAAGATTCAATTCTAAACCTTTAGATTATAATTTCAAGTCATTCAACTTGATTTATGTATCCGTTCACGAAACCATCAAGCGTGATTTACTCCAGGTTCTAGGCTAACTTATCCATCAAAATATTTTCGATCACTTGAATTCCAAATTCGTCTTATCGTGTCGAACCAAAAGTCAAGACGATCCATTAGTTGTCACGCTCCGGTCTTCCACAAGTTTGATCACCCTCGTTGGACGTGAGATCCCCACACCAACGCGTCTGCTGGATAATTGTCCTAATCCGGGCATGATGCATGTACAAGCATAGAGTTACGCTCGCACAAGATAAGAACATTTGAATGTTATGGTTTTCTTTGGCACGATCGAGACACCATATAGTTTCACTTTGCCCCATCTAAGTTATATATATAATCCATCGAGTCAAGTCCGTTCATGCAGTGATTATAATTCGTCTAGTAAAATCATCCAACTTCAATGTTACCGTTCGGTAAATCCATAGTCTACTTTTATTATTCCTCAAGAAACCAGTTTCAAATATTCAAGCCCAAAGTCTATTTTGCCTTTTGATACGTTCCATTCATCGAGTTTGTTTTGAATAATCGCCGAACATGTTTCCTTGAGTTCGATCATCCCCGCCGTACATGAAATCACCACGCCGACGCTCCCGCAGGATAATCGTTCCCGTTGTGACTGATTTTGAATATTTTCTTTCCGAACTTGATTTCAAGATTGTTCTTCCAAACTCCATGCCAAACCATTATCGTTCATCTCATTCATCGAACCACAATATTCATTTTGGACTAACTTCTATTCAAGCGATATTGTATTCAAGTTCAATCCGTTTGTTTCAATCCAAAATCTCTTGCACAATCCTCAAGTTTCCAACAAGTTTTTTTTCCTTAACTAAGATATCGATTTCTATTTCCGTTAATCCCAATTCGATATAAGCCTTATTATTTTGTTCAAGAAATTCTCAAATCCGTTCAATCTGACTATCGCACGAGACCTATGAATTCGTTTGGATATTTCTAAATGATCCGTACACCACTCAGAATTGAGTCATCCAATTAAATCCATATTCGATTTATATCTTCCGATATGAAATACCATTCGAGCTATTTCCCAAAATTCAAACATAATTCTCTATATTCGCCTAAGCGATAATCTGATAATGTTGCTATCGGTTGTCGTTCTAAGTCTGACTTGTCTTATTCCTGAACGGTATACCATTCTTGTTTGCAACTTAGCTTGCACCAAAGGGTCTTGGTGCGTGATACTCAACACAACTTAGCCGAAAGGCTATGTGCATCGCTAACCGTTCGGGCGATATTCGATTTGTACACTAACTAGTTGGACAAACATGTATAAACAATTGGGTTTGCATATAAGTCACGATTTAGCATGAGTCTAATCCCAAAGGGTCTAGCACAGGTTGGCACAAAGGCCTATCGTATCACAATTTTGTACAAGCAATCACATCATTCACATGCACCTTTTGAAAGTATTTAGACTTATTGTTTGGAATATTCCGTTTGGGACATTGAGAGAGAGTGTGCACATAACCCACGAACGAGCTTTCAAAATGGAGAAAATTGAATGAAGTCCAAAGGCGTATAGACAAGCTCTGATACCAATCTGTCTTCGCCTCGATCTCCCGCAGGCTAATCGGCCATCCCCGCTAGACGAGAATCATCGCACCAGCGCTTCCGCGGGACGATCGCTTGACCCATCTGGGTGTAATGCTGCACGAGTGTGAGCCACGCCCGTGCAAGGTCGAGGTTCATGCTGTAAACCCCCAGATTTTTTCAGAATTTAAAACTGAATTTTCTGGAATTTTTAAAGATTTTTAACTAATTAAAATAAATGATATCTGGAATTAAATAAATTTTATGATTTTATTAAATATTAAAATATTATGAAAATAATATTGTTTGGTGTAAAATAAAATATTAGACATAGGATAATTTTTCTGGAATTTATTGGACCCTAGAACTATTTTTAAAGACCTAAAAATTAATATTTTAATTAAACCAAAATAAATCGGGTTGAACCAACCGGTTTAACCCTGAACCAGACCAATCCTGAACCGAACCGAACCCTGACTCAAACCAACCCTAGAGGGTCGGATCTGGACCCGAACCTAGAACCCGACCCGCAACCCGACCCGACCTGTTATTCTATCTAGAATAACCGAAAATGCACCCCGACCGCCTCGACCGTTTTCCTGGCCGTTTCCGCCTGCCGCTCCGGCTTCCGCCGCTTCGCCTCTGCCGACCTCTCCCCTCCCCACAACCGTCGGCCACCCCTATAAGAACCCCACAGCCACCGCTTCTCTACCACAGCCCATCGATCCACCACCACGAACTCCTCCGGCCACCCCGACTCCGCCGGTGATGACCTCCGATGACCTGACAGCCACAGCAGCGACCCGCAGCCTCACAGTGCCGCTGACCGGCCATCGTGCCTCCCCGCGTATACGAATTTTAGTTGTTACCGAGCCATCATTCCGGTGAGTTTTTCATTCTCCTCGCCGCCTCGTTTTCTGTTCTGTCGAATCGTGCGCGTACCCTGCGTGACCCTCTCGAACCCCGTTCAACTCGTTCGGGGTATTGTGTCCTGTGTCGGTCGCAAATCTTGACACAAAATCAGGAAAAATGACTCATATTTCTAAAAATTTAGAAAATGACCCGAACTCCCCAGTTCACGACCGTTTTGCGTGCAACCTGTTAATTATTTCTAAAATCCACTTAAACAGTAATTTAGACCATATAACCTAGTTTTAAAACCCTATTTAGTTCAATTTATTGAGTTGTAGATTGTATTTAATTCGAGGGTAAAAATGACCAAAAGCTAGGTTAATTAAAAATCTTGATTTTCTCGAAACTGGGTGCCCCCGCTAAACGAGGCGACTTGGTCGTGTGCGAACTTCACCGAAAGGTGCGTGCCATCAATACGGACGTGTGAGATTTTGCGAAAGTTGATTTAGATGTGCGTGCACACCGGAATCAACGCGTATCCATCGACAATACCCCGTATCGGCCATGTTCTGAAACTCATTGTAACTTCGTGTATGCTCGTCATTTCGAAATGAAACTTGCGCCATTGGACTCGTAGCGATACGCTGGTCCTGTGACCCAAGTTTGGTTCGACTCTGAGAATGTTGACAAAATCTCGTATCGTGGGCCCCACGGCTCCACTTGACGGGCGATTTTGTGATCGGCTCATCGAAATCCAGTTCTGGACATTCTTTTGGGTTCGTATCATCATTCGGGACTTGTAGACACTAATTTTGACAAATTTGCAGAACATTGTCTCTGGCACATTTTCCAGTGCAAAGTGGGCCACATGTGGACCCCGCTTTGACCAGAAACGGTCAATTTTGCCCCTGTGTCCAAATTGGACTTATGGACAGGAAATTCTAGCTATTTGATATCTTCTGAACCTGATGGTAATATTTATTTCAGCAACCAGAGGAGTACCTGCAGATTCCGCTGATACCAGAGCAGCAGTTGGAAATCAACCCCAGGCAAGTGTACCTTGCCTTACTTGCAGTAATTTGGTTCATATTATTCTCTTGAGCTATTTCTGTGATATATCTGTTCAACCTAGGACCGTATGACATTACTTAACGTCTGAATAATATTCGGGTGTCAACGCCGTATGCGGAGTTGTGTAACGTCACCTAGACATGGATATCGAGACCCTATACATTTTCATGCTTGCATTATCAAGTACATCATATCATAGGACACCTGACAGTATTCATGAGACAGAATCTTCCTGAGATATTCATGGTGATTCTGTATAGGCTACAGGATTTGTGACATAGACTTTATATTCATATCTATCATATGACTTGCTGCATTAGATATGATCTTGCGTGTCATGGACATGAGAGGTGTGATTACATTGGATGGGGAGAGAGACACAGGCTACAGTCTAATTTTATATATATATTTATTATTGTGAGGCCGTAGACTCTATATCTAAGCTAGGCACATTACGTGATATTACTACTACCGGCTCCCCGACACCGAGCTTGTAGTAGTTTTAGCCTGAGTTCTAGTGATGCTCTCAACTTGCATATCACTTAGCTGGTTTTATAGTTTACCATATTGATTCATTTATTATTGCACTTCATTTATTATGGCTTGAGTTATTCTTGTACCTTGCTATGTCCCCTGAGGACCTGAAATCCGGATTATGTCCCCAGGTTTAGCAGTGGATTTCTATCCCGAGGTATATGGAGCAGGAGCAGGAGCAGACACTGAAGATGAACCGATCCCCGAGGACGAGGTGATACCCGAGGATTTCTCCTGACTATTTGCTTAATCTATACTCAGTATTTGTTATTGTTAGACTCTTTCATTTCTGGTCTGTTGAACCATTGTATCAGACTTATTATCGAATTATTCCCCGAATTATGTTTTATTGAGACTTGATGTTGCTTTATATTTTATATTGATGGTATTTATTTCTGTGGATGAGATTAGTATCATAGACCCTTATTGTTGTATTACAGCTTAAGTACACCCTGATGGGTCCATTAAATTGGGTTTGCCCATCGGTGTGTGCTGTTGGCCATTGCCACGTGTCTAGTCCCTTGGTATTTTGGGACTGGGGCGTGACATGATTTTTCTGGTGGCCCATGCTGTCCAATGACTAAATTGCTTCAGTTTTAACTTAGAAACTGTGCAAGCCTGCGACAAGTATAGGATAAGTTATAGGATCTCATCCACTTGATTGAATCATTCTTGATCTCTATATCGGATTTGAATTTCTTGACTTGCATCCTGCCTTGATTCCTCTGTGCGCCTCTTATAGTTTATTTTGGATACAGAGTAATGGATCCACGAGCAAACGATAAAACTCCTGCAAGAACACCACAAGGTGCTATAGCCACCTACGGAGAAGATGAAGTAACACTAGTGGATGGAGGTCAATCAGCACATCAAAGCAGTCAAGCCAATCAGTATACCTCAAGATTTCGACGAGACGATATTCTACCTCAGCCACAGTTTACTCCATCAATGCCCATATTCCCACAAGGACAGGCTATGGACGGACAACAGATACTTCAAATAATCTACGCAATGATGTAAGCTCAACAGCAGATTCAACAAGAGGCTCTGCGGAACAGCCTAGTAATCGCACTGGAGCAGGCGAATCTACCAGCACGAAGACCATCGACGGGCTCTATCATCGATTTTTGCCAGCTGAAGCCCCATACTTTTTCTGGCAAGGAGGAGCCCACTGAAGTTCATGAGTGGATCACAAACACTCAACATCAACTAGAAGCAGCTGAGCTTCCAAGGGAACGTTGGATGACTGCTGTCCGGATGCAATTGACGGACAATGCACATCACTGGTGGTTAACTGAGGAGACACGACTCGGACCAGACCGAGTCACTTGGGAAGAGTTCTCTAGACTCTTCCAGGAGATGTACATTCCAGCTATTTCTTGGTCCGAACTTCGGGACAAGTTCAATCGCCCCACTCAAGACAATATGACAGTAGAAGAGTATAATGCGGAGTTCATCCGTTTGAGTCACTTCACAGCTACCTTGATCTCGACAGAAGAAGAGAAGGCTAAGAAGTTCTTCAACAGACTAAACTTTGAGCTACAAAGATTGATCGGATCCGTTGCACCTACTTCATACTCGAACGTTCTTGCTGCAGCCCGACGTATCACCAGGAGAGAATCCAGCTTGAAAAGGCCATTTTTATCAGCACCAACCAGAGCATCACAAGAGGAGTCTGCAAAGCAACCTCAGAAGAATCTACCGCAGAGAGCAGCACCAAGAGCCCCATCCCTTCCTACTTATCACTACTGTGGTAAGGTAGGCCATATTGAGAGGAAGTGCAGATGCAAGTTGGGATTGTGCTTGCTTTGCGGATCCAGCCAACATGCAGCCAGAAATTGCACGAAGCATCGAGAAGAAACACCGATGGTTCACCAACGAGCACCAATGGTTAACCAACAAGCTTTACCAGTACCAGGAGGGTATCAGCCAAGGCCACCTTTGGCACCCCAAGCAGCACTCTTCCAGCAAGCCCAACAACAGCAGAGTGCACTACCACAAGGACGCGGACAAGCTTTTGCGATGACCATGAAGGATGCGCAGACTCGTGGAGTAGCAAATGCGCGTAAGATTTAAGTTATTCATTGATATCTATTCCTAGCAATTGCTTTAACACATACATGTTAGTTCATGACCTTAGCCTTAAACCTAGTATTTTGAACTTGTTAATAATTGATAACCTAGTTTTCTAAGCTGTAGCTTTCTTTGCTCTAACCAGATTTTATTCACTCTTGAATTACCTAAATTTTCATTATCTAGGGAAATATTTTATTCCTTCCTTAGGTGTTTTGCTTAACCCTTTACCTTCGATTTTTCTTGATCATGATTCTTTCTTTGTGTCATACTTTCAAACATATTTTGCAACTGTGTCATCTCTTCTGACCGGTTATGTTTCATTATTCTTTGATTGCGAGGACGCAATCCTCTTAAGGGGGGTAGATTGTAAACCCCCAGATTTTTTCAGAATTTAAAACTAAATTTTCTGGAATTTTTTGAGATTTTTAACTAATTAAAATAAATGATTTCTTTAATTAAATAAATTTTGTGATTTTATTAATATTAAAATATTATGAAAATAATATTTTTGGGTGTAAAATAAAATATTAGACATTGGGTAATTTTTCTGGAATTTATTGGACCCCAGAACTATTTTTAAAGACCTAAAAATTAATATTTTAATTAAACCAAAATAAACCATGTTGAACCAACCGATTTAACCCTGAACCGGACCAATCCTGAACCGAAACTAACCCTGACTCAAACCAACCCTAGCGGGTCAGATCCGGACCCGAACCCAGAACCCGACCCACAACCCGACCCGACCCGTTATCCTATCTATAGTAACCGAAAATGCACCCCGACAGCCTCGACCGTTTTCCTGGCCGTTTCCGCCTGCCGCTCCGGCTTTCGCCGCCTCGACTCCGCCGACCTCACCCCTCCCCACAACCGTCGACTACCCCTATAAGAACCCCACAGCCACCGCTTGTCCACCACAGCCCATCGATCCATCACCACGAAATCCTCCGGCCATCGACCCCTCGCCGCCGATCCTCCACCGACGAACTCCTCCGGCCACCCCGACTCCGCCGGCGACGACCTCCGACGACCTGATGGCCATAGCAACGACCCGCAGCCACACAGTGCCACCGACCGACCATCGCGGCTCCCCGCGTATGCGAATTTCAGTCGTTACCTAGCCATCGTTCCGGTGAGTTTTTCACTCTCCTCGCTGCCTCGTTTTCCATTCTGTCGAATCATGCACGTACCCTGCATAACCCTCTCGAACCCCATACAACTCATTCGGGGTATCGTGTCCTCTGTCGGTCGCAAATCGCAATACAAAATCAGGAAAAACGACTCATATTTCTGAAAATTCAGAAAATGACCCGAACTTCCCGGTTCAGGATCGTTTTGCGTGCAACATGTTAATTATTTCTAAAATCTAGCTGAACAGTAATTTAGACCATATAACCTAGTTTTAAAACCCTATTTTAATTCAATTTATTGAGTTGTAGATTGTATTTAATTTAAGGGTAAAAATGACCAAAAGCTTGGTTAATTAAAAACCCTGATTTTCTCAGAATTTGGTGTGCCCCGCTAAACGAGACGACTTGGTCGTATGCGAACTTCACCTAAAGGTGCGTGCCGTCAATACGGACATGTAGGATTTTACGAAAGTTGATTTGGATGTGCGTGCACACCGGAATCAACGTGTATCCGTCGACAACACCCTGTATCGGCCATGTTCTAAAACTTGTTGTAACTTCGTGTACGCTCGTCGTTTCAAAACAAAACTTATGCCATCGGACTCGTAGCGATACGCTGGTCCTGTGACCCAAGTTTGGTTCGATTCTGAGAACGTTGATAAAATCCCGTATCGTGGGCCCCACGGCTCTACTTGATGGGCAATTTTGTGATTGGCTCATCGGAATCCAGTTCTGGATATTCTGTTGGTTTATATCATTATTCTGGACTTGTAGACACTAAGTTTGACAAATTTGGAGAACATTGTCTCTGGCATATTTTTCGGTGCGAAGTGGGCCACATGTGGACCCCGCTTTGACCAGAAATGGTCAATTTTGCCCATGTGTCCAAATTGGACTTATGGACAGGCAATTCTAGCTATTTGATATCTTCTGAACCTGATGGTAACATTTATTTCATCAACCGGAGGAGTATCTGCAGATTCCGCTGATACCAGAGCAGCAGTTGGAAATCAAACCCAGGTAAGTGTACCTTGCCTTACTTGCAGTAATTTGGTTCATATTATTCTCTTGAACTATTTCTGTGATATATCTATTCAACCTAGGACCGTGTGACATTACTTAACGTCTGAATAATATTCGGGTGTCAACGCCGTATGTGGAGTTGTGTAACGTCACCTAGACGTAGATATCGAGACCCTATACATTTTTGTGCTTGCATTATCAAGTACGTCATACCACAGGACACCTGACAATATTCATGAGACAGAATCTTCTTGAGATATTTATGGTGATTCTGTATAGGCTACAGGATTTGTGACATAGACTTTATATTCATATCTATCATATGACTTGCTGCATTAGATATGATCTTGCGTGTCATGGACATGAGACGTGTGATTACATTGGCTGGGGAGAGACACACAGGCTACACGCTGATTTTATATATGTATTTATTATTGTGAGGCCGTAGACTCTACATCTGAGCTAGGCACATTACGTGATATTACTGCTACCGGCTCTCCGACACCGAGCTTATAGTGGTTTCAGCCTGAGTTCTAGTGATGCTCTCAACTTGCATATCACTTAGCTGGTTTTATAGTTTACCCTTATTGATTCATTTATTATTGTACTGCATTTATTATGGCTTGAATTATTCTTGTACCTTGCTATGTCCCCTGAGGACCTGGAATCCGGATTATGTCCCCAGGTTTAGCAGAGGAGTTCTATCCCGAGGTATATGGAGCAGGAGCAGACACTGGAGCTGAACCGATCCCCGAGGACGAGGTGATAGCCGAGGATTTCTCCTGACTATTTGCTTAATCTATACTCAGTATTTGTTATTGTTAGACTCTTTCATTTCTGGTCAGTTGAACCATTATATCAGACTTATTATCGGGTTGTTCCCCGAATTATGTTTTATTGAGACTTGATGTCACACCCCAGTCCCAAAATACGTAGGACTAGGATACGTAACCATGCCAGTCGCCCGTATATATGACAACTCCAATATATGGAAACCATATATACGTGCGTACGCTGTATAATGAACAATAGTTCACCAGTGGTATAACTAATCACAAGTCACAGGGTAATATCTAAATCTCATCCACAGAAATCAAATAAACATGAATAACCCATAACTAGGTAACTAGAACTCAAAATAAAGTACCTAAAGAATGACAGTCGGATGGAAACAAATCCACTGCCGAAATAGAATATAAAAGGAACCAGATACACACCATATAAGAACAACATCTGACAATCACGAGGCTCGAAGAGAAGACCTCATCGTAATATAAGTAGCCTGTCCGGATCTGTGCTCCTATGAATACGCAAGAACATATACACCTGGCAGGGGACCAGGTCCTCAGAGGGACATAGCAAGATACATAAAAATAATATGTCATAATGTAAATACTGAATAAATAAATGGGGTGTGCTAACCATCTAAGTGAATGCAATTTAAAGACCTTGTAGTACGCATGGGAATGTATGGCTAGATATATGCTGACGTAATTCACCAATCGTCGGGACTGGCTAGTATATGTGTCATATGCCCCCTGACTCAAGGGCACTCCGCAATCGACCATCTCCGAGGAGCATGGTACGAAGGATAAAAACATACAAGGAGGGGGTGTCCCATACGTCTACTAGTATCTTTCCCGCCCAATATAGATGTACAAGTCGTGAAAACGACGTGGACACCTCCTACTATGATGCAAGTCTCAATAAAATAAACAACTAAGCTAAATACCGTTACACGTGTTGCTCATGCCGATGGCCAGTCGAGTATGAGGCACGCGTCCCTACATGAACTCACTCTGTGACGTGTAATGATACGTGTCAAGGCCTGGGAAGTCATACCAATAACTCCACAACTTTAGGTGGGTCAACTAGACACTAGGTCAGTTACAAATCCTAACGTCAACGCCGTCGTTGACTGCACTCGAGTCTGCTCGGACGCACAAATTTATATAATAAATAAACATGTAACTAACAATAACTGAATTTAAACAGTACAACAAGGCAAGGTATACTTGCCTGGCAAGAGAGCTGTAAATGTAATATCCAGATGTCAAATAGCAAGTGTCAGAAACTATGGCCTCAGAATGAAAGTCTCCGGATGCTGAAATAAACATCACTAACAGTCTCAAAAAATATCAAATAGCTAGAAACGCCTGTCCTTAAGTCCAATTTGGACACAAGGGCGAAAATGACAGTTTCTGGTCAAAGCGGGGTCCACATGTGGGCCGCTTTGCACCAAAAAATGTGTCAGGGTCAAAGATCTCCAAATTTGCCAAACTTAGTGTCAACAAGTCAGGAACGATGATACGAACCCAACGGAACTTCCAGAATTGGATTCCGATGAGCCGGTCACAAAATCGCCCGTCAAGCGGAGCCTGTGGGGCCCACGATACGGGATTTTGCCAACGTTCTCAGAATCGAACCAAACTTGGATCACAGGACCAGCGTATTGCTACGAGTCCGATGGCGTAAGTTTCGTCTCGATCCGACGTGTGTACACAAAGTTGCAGCGTGTTCCAGAACTGACGGATACGGGGCGGTGTCGGCGGATACGCGTTGATTCTGGTGTGCACGCACATCCAAATCAACTTCTGCGAAATCCCGCACGTCCGTATCAACGGCGCGCACGTTTCGGTAAAGACCGCATGCGACCAAGTCGTCCCGTTTGGCAGGGCGTACTCTGTTCCGGGGTGAATCGGGTCGTTATTTTTCCTGTTTTTGGATCGCGTGCCGCGATCGCCACAGGACGCGATGCACCGAGCGGGTTGCACGGGCACCGAGAGGGTCACATAGCCTACGTGTCACAACTGACAGAATTAAAAACAGAATTACGAGGAGTTAGAACGGGTTACCTGAACAGGGCTCCGTGGATAGAAATTTCGTGTCCGAGGCGACACGTCACAAGGGGATACGTGTCCTGGATACTGTGTCCAGGCTAGGGCATGTTCGACGGCTGCACAGTGGCGCCGGGGCTTCACCGGAGCTTCGCCGGAGGGTTGCTGTTGGCCGGGGCGGCTCGACGAGGGGCTGGGCGGCTCTCGGGGAGGCGGAGAAGGGCCAGGGGAGGACGGCGGCCGGAGCTGGGGTCGAGGGGCAGCGGGGTCAGGCTCGGGCGACTGAGGCGGGTCGGCCGGTGGGCGGAGCGGTGGAGCTGGGAAGGAGGAGGAGCTGCGGGGGATGATGATGGTGGTGGTGGTGGTGACTGGTGATGGTGGTGGCGGTGGAGGGAAGAGGAGCCGGAGGAGAAGGAGAGGAGGGGAGAGTGGGTCGGCCAGCGTGAGGGGGGGGGCTCGCCGTGGGCGGGGGGGGCTCGCCGCGGGGGGGCGAGGTCAGGGGAAGAGGAGGAGGAGGAAGTCGGGGAAGGAGAGGGGATGGCGGTGGCGGGAGTCGGGGAAGGAGCTCGGGGAAAGAGAAGAGGAAGGCTGAGAAGAGAGGGGCCAGCGGGGGGTGCTCGCCGCGGGCGGGGGGGGGGGGGGTTGCCGCTCCGGCGGGGTGAGGGGGGCTGCGGCCAGGGTAGGTTTAGGGTTTTTGATTTTATTTTCTTTTTCTTTTGTTTTCTTTTATAAAAAAATATATAGATATTTTAAGTAAAATATCTTGAGATTTTTACGGGATATTTGCAGGATACTTTCGGGATATTTTCGGGATATTTTCGGGTGAGTCCCGCCTCCAAATGGATGGTGCAGGTTCACCGTCCAATGAGGGGGTGACACCTCGCATTACAAATTTGCAGGAAGGTCCCTGCAATTCCATAAATTGTGCAGAGATCCTATTTTGGGAAATTGCGCAATTACGAAATTGTCTGGGAAAAACACCTGATTCCTGAGAATACTAAAATTCACAGAATTGAGGGAAATTGCTGTGTGAGGGTCCTGAGGGGGTAGGGGTGAGTCTGGGCAGGGACTGGTTTTGGGGTGATACGGGCCATCGTATTTAATTAATTAATAAATACTGCGCACGGTGTTCTCTAATTATTTAGAGGCAGGTAGGGCCATAATTTTTCTACGGTGTCAATACACTAAATGTAGTATACTCAGTGTAGAAAATTAACGTATTTTTGTTTGGGCAAAACAGGTGCAGGTTGATCTCAAATCTCTAGGGGTACAGAGATGGGTAAAGAGCAGGAAATAAAATAGGAAATAAATACGGACTTTTGTAACGATATTTGTGCGTCTCAAACGAGGCTCAAAATAAAGCATCTGGGACTTGCACAAAATTCAGGAAAATAGTCTAACATGTCTAGGACAGGTATGTGAACTTTGTTCGGGGATAACAGTCAAGGTAAAGCTCCAAATAATTCGGTGATGGACAGGTGCACAAGTCAATAGGATATGTAAGCAAAATTAATTAATAAATTGTAATAAATCCTAAATTGTTAAAATAATCCTAAAAATACTGAAATCTGGTCGAGGGGGTTTACAATCTACCCAACTTATAAAAATTTCGTCCTCGAAATTAAAGCTAAGCCACGGTAGAAGTCAAAGATGGCAATAGATATAATTTCACAAAGTAATTTATATCTTGGTTTACGAATAGGTTCAAAAAACGTTTACGCATGTCGTCCACACGCTCCCAAGTAGATTCTCCTGGCGCACCATGCTTCCATGCCACACGGACCAAGGGAATAGACTGATTTCTTAATACCTTTTTTCGATGATCAAGGATTTCTACGGGCTGCTCCTGATACGACAAGCTCGGCTTAATGGTGATCTCCGAATGGTTGAGAACATGACTACTGTCTGTCACATATTGCCTGAGTTGCGATACATGGAATACAGCAAGTACTCCCTCAAGTGAAGGTGGTAGCGCAAGTTGATTTGCCACTATTTCCACTCTTTCTAGCACGTCAATGGTCCAATATAACTTGGCCTCAACTTGCTGCGTCCTCCGAATTGAATGGTGTCTCTAGTAGGTGATATCCTCGAGATGACATGATCGTCCTCTTTGAATTCCAAGGGACGATGATGACGTCTGTCCACTGTTTCTGTCTGTCTTGCGCTGTGCGCAAGTGTCCTTGTATTACATAACTGCCTTTACTGCGTTGACTACCAACTCTGGTCACGTGAATCCTTGTCTGGTAAAAATGCTGACTGGTATGCCGTGCAATCTTAGGATTTGCCTCATATAAGTAATGTCTTCATATCTTCAGAGTAATTACGACGGTTGCAAGTTCTAAATTCTTCTCATGTACTCATAATTGTCTAGATGCATATACCATTACCTTGCCATCCTATATTAATACGCATCCCAAACTTTTTCCTGATGCGTCTGTAGATCACAACCGCCTGATCCGGATAGAATAGTCAATATGGGTGTTGTGGTCAGTCGCTTCTTCAACTCCTCGAAAGCGGCTTGACACTCGTTGCTCCATAGGAATTCTTAATCCTAAAAAGTCAACCTAGTCATAGGTGTTGCTATCCTTTCAGGAGTCAATCAATTGTTTATCCAGGTAAAATCCATTTAGACTCCTGTCAACCAAATGATACATTCCTTCATTGTAACACTTTGAACAAAGTTACGAGGCAAAAAAATTTATGCTGCCATGGTGATGCACGTACCAGGAAAGTAGGTAGCAAAGGTCATTCTTAAAGATAGCACCGTTTATAACTGCAATCTAATCTAATAATAGGGTTTGGTAAATACCCAAGAAATAAATAGAAATGGCTACAGAAACATTATACTTTCGTATTTATACTAAGTACGAGGTTTCGTCTTTCCGAAATAAGGGAGGACGGAAAACAATAATCAAGAGTTCAAGGGGAAGGTAATAGATTATGAGTGTGGTGATCAATGAGTTTAAAGAATTCAATGGGATTTGTCAAAGCAGTTGTGGATTGAAATATTATTTTTAGTAATTCCTATTCACATGCTCGTATCAGTACAGTTACGTAACAGATACGATATGCTCAGACATATCTAGAGGGCAAGTACATCTGTCTACTAATCACTATATATCTCAATCCACGTAAAGTAGTTATGCGAAGGCGAATCAAAATGCACTAAGGTTGATCAGACCGTAATACACTAATTCTGAATAGACAATTGTATTAGTGGGGTGGATCAGGCCCCAATAACACATGTGTCATGAACAAGCTCGATAAAGAATAAGCTTGCAAAACTAGGCTATAATAGCAGTATAAGTCAAGGTAGTACAGTAAATATAAATATGCTAGATTATGATATGAGAAATTACAAACAATTCACAATCACAAAAAAAAACAAGACTCTACAATCTCTACAGTTAATATTCTAACTTCTTCCTAAGTTGCTAGTTGACCCAAAAGAGGTATGGCCTTCTAAGTTCTACAATCTTAATATACATAATAGGTTGTCTGTCTAAAACAGAGATTTCAAGAAAGTTCGCATAAAGTATGGATTCGAGGTTGTCTGCGTAAAGCAGAGATAAAATAATTTGGTGTAACACATGGCTTCAGAGCTATCCGCGTAAAACAGAGAAGCGTAAGGTAGAGCTTCAGAGCTGTCCGCGTAAAAAGTCTGTGCGTAGAAATCTGCGCGTAAAAGTCTGGGTGAAAGTCTGGGCATAAAAGTTTTGCGCTAAAATCTGCGCAAAACTATCTCCTGTGTAAAGTCTAGCATTCGTCGTAGCATAAAGTTGTACGAGAAACTCATGAGTTTGTCAGTCAAGTTAATGAATCATGACATCTGACAAAAGTACTTGTACAACGATCGAGGGGATGGTTTGATGATGGTTTGCACGGAGTTCCAGGTTGTCTTTTAGTGACAGATTGGATACAAATCATTATTACGCTCGTGGTGAGACAAAACCAGATGTCCCGTCAAAAGCTGTCTCTTTTTGCACAGGGCTCGAGGCGTATCTCTGCGCAAGATTTGGTCAACTGGGGAAAGCTAAGGCCGTAATAATTACGCTCACATTCTATCCTTATGTTACGCCTAATCAGGTTACTCTACACTGGTTATCTATTATTCATGAATCATCAGGTCTACGCAGGGCAGTTACCTACGTGGCTCTCATGACGCAGGATAAGGAAGACTAAGGGATCGTGGGTAGCAGTTGTTATAACTGCGACGTAAAGGGGACAATCTTCTGCATAATTGGGTTTTTACGCCAACTAGGCAGTTGTTTGGTTTTTACGCCAACCAAGAAAGTCATTTGGCTTTTTACGCCAACAAGGATAAAGAGTTTCTGGCGTAACACTGGGTTTATCTAAACATAGGATGAGGTTTCAGTCCTAGTGTTCAACCTTGGATTTCTATTGGTTCCTAGGGTCAACACTATGGTCAATTCTCTAACTAATCCTAGTAGTGTTTATACCACTCTCAAGTCATACATAAATACGCCAAGGGATAAGGATAAGTTAATCTATAGGTAGTGATGCTAGGGTTCATTAGGTAGTATGGAAGGTTAGGGTTCATTAAGTAGTCTGAACTTAAGGATATGTCCATGCCCTAGTTGTGTTCTTAATAGGAATATTATCCTAATTATCCTTCTATCAACAGGGATTCCTATATTTTAGCAGGGGCTATACTTAAGGAATTATCAGGGAAGCACATGAATCAAGCAGGATGCAATTTTGTAAGTAGGACAGACTGGAAGGAAGATAAGTCATAGTCAATTATGGATGAGATCCTATCTTTAATCCTAGGTGCAGGCTTGCTCGGTACAGTAACGTAACCGAGACAATATGCTCTGACCTGCATGGGCCACCACTAAAAATATGTCACGCCCCAGTCCCAAAATACGTAGGACTAGGATACGTAACCATGCCAGCCGCCCGTATATATGGCAACTCCAATATATGGAAACCATATATACGTATGTACGCTGTATAATGAACAATAGTTCACCAGTGGTATAACTAATCACAAGTCACAGGGTAATATCTAAATCTCATCCACAGAAATCAAATAAACATGAATAACCCATAACTAGGTAACTAGAACTCAAAATAAAGTACCTAAAGAATGACAGTCGGATGGAAACAAATCCACTGCCGAAATAGAATATAAAAGGAACCAGATACACACCATATAAGAACAACATCTGACAATCACGAGGCTCGAAGAGAAGACCTCATCGTAATATAAGTAGCCTGTCCGGATCTGTGCTCCTGTGAATACGCAAGAACATATACACCTGGCAGGGGACCAGGTCCTCAGAGGGACATAGCAAGATACATAAAAATAATATGTCATAATGTAAATACTGAATAAATAAATGGGGTGTGCTAACCATCTAAGTGAATGCAATTTAAAGACCTTATAGTACGCATGGGAATGTGTGGCTAGACATATGCTGACGTAATTAAACGAAATTACGAGGAGTTAGAACGGGTTACCTGAACAGGGCTCCGTGGATGGAAATTTTGTGTCCGAGGCGACACGTCACAAGGGGATACGTGTCCTGGACACTGTGTCCAGGCTAGGGCACGTTCGACGGCTGCACAGTGGCGCCGGGGCTTCACCGGAGCTTCGCCGGAGGGTTGCTGTTGGCCGGGGCGGCTCGACGAGGAGCTGGGCGGCTCTCGGGGAGGCAGAGAAGGGCCAGGGGAGGACGGCGGCCGGAGCTGGGGTCGAGGGGCAGCGGGGTCAGGCTCGGGCGACTGAGGTGGGTCGGCCGGTGGGCGGAGCGGTGGAGCTGGGAAGGAGGAGGAGCTACGGGGGATGATGATGGTGGTGGTGGTGGTGACTGGTGATGGTGGTGGCGGTGGAGGGAAGAGGAGCCGAAGGAGAAGGAGAGGAGGGGAGAGAGGGTCGGACAGCGTGGGGGGGCTCGCCGCGGGCTCGCCGCGGGGGGGGGGGCGAGGTCAGGGGAAGAGGGGGAGGAGGAAGTCGGGGAAGGAGAGGGGATGGCGGTGGCGGGAGTCGGGGAAGGATCTCGGGGGAAGAGAAGAGGAAGACTGAGGAGAGAGGGGCAGCGGGGGGTGCTCGCCGCGGGCTCGCCGCGGGCGGGGGGGGGGGGTTGCCGCTCTGGCGGGGGGAGGGGGGCTGCGGCCAGGGTAGGTTTAGGGTTTTTGATTTTATTTTTATTTTTCTTTTGTTTTCTTTTATAAAAAAATATATAGATATTTTAAGTAAAATATCTTGAGATTTTTACGGGATATTTGCAGAATACTTTCGGGATATTTTTGGGATATTTTCGGATGAGTCCCGCCTCCAAATGGACGGTGCAGGTTCACCGGCCAATGAGGGGGTGACACCTCGCATTACAAATTTACAGGAAGGTCCCTGCAATTCCATAAATTGCGCAGAGATCCTATTTTGGGAAATTGCACAATTACGAAATTGTCTGGGAAAAGCACCCGATTCCTGAAAATACTAAAATTCACAGAATTGAGGGAAATTGCTGTGTGAGGGTCCTGAGGGGGTAGGGGTGAGTCTGGGCAGGGACTGGGCCTGGTTTTGGGGTGATACGGGACATCGTATTTAATTAATTAATAAATACTGCGCACGGTGTTCTCTAATTATTTAGAGGCAGGTAGGGCCATAATTTTTCTACGGTGTCAATACACTAAATGTAGTATACCCAGTGTAGAAAATTAACGTATTTTTTTTGGGCAAAAAAGGTGCAGGTTGACCTCAAATCTCTAGGGGTACAGAGATGGGTAAAGAGCAGGAAATAAAATAGGAAATAAATACGGACTTTTGTAACTATATTTGTGCGTCTCAAACGAGGCTCAAAATAAAGTATTTGGGACTTGCACAAAATTCAGGAAAATAGTCTAACATGTCTAGGACAGGTATGTGAACTTTGTTCGGGGATAACAATCAAGGTAAAGCTCCAAATAATTCGGTGATAGACAGGTGCATAAGTCAATAGGATATGTAAGAAAAATTAATTAATAAATTGCAATAAATCCTAAATTGTTAAAATAATCCTAAAAATACTGAAATCTGGTCGAGGGGGTTTACACTTGATGTTGCTTTATATTTCATATTGATGGTATTTATTTCTGTGGATGAGATTAGTAGCATAGACCCTTATTATTGTATTACAGCTTAAGTACACCCTGATAGGTCCATTAAATTGGGTTTCCCCATCGGTGTGTGCTGCTGGCCATTTTCACGTGTCTAGTCCCTCGATATTTTGGGACTGGGACGTGACATATGCTGGCGATAAGAGGTCTAAGCCACAGAGTCGCACAGATTGTCCGAGTACAGCGGAATTATAAACACATAGGCGATTGGTAACAAGTTCACAGAGTCGTCAATAGTGGAACCATTGAATAACACAAGTATAGAAGTAAAGCAAACTCTTGATTGATTTAAACAAGTGTTACAGGCGGCGCATAGACGAGATTACAAGTAGCTCAAGCATCTCTCTCTGAAATAGTAAAAGCGTACCAAGTAGATACATTTGTGGAATAATGTATAGGTAATATTCTAACATTATGTCTTGTATATGTGCTTCAGTTTCGGACGCATCGCTCCAAGGCTCTAGAGTGAACTCCACGCCTTAGCACGCACGAATGAGGCATCTACACCGAACGAGGTTCTTCCGCACCCTGCAAGCAATCTGGTGGGTTATCAGTACATGAATGCACTGGTAGGGAGGCTACTCGCCCGCTCGACAAATCCAAACACGTAATATAGGTTTCGTGCACCATCTATTATGTTATCTTTCTAGTTGTGCCTTAGGATTAGTTTTATGGCAATATTGAATAGCCTAACTCGTGTGGCAGTGCATCGTATGATATAAAAGAAAACACAACGAGACTTACCAACTTACCATTTGTCCTTCCCTGTCCAAGGCAAACCAAGTTAATTGAAGCACGAGCATGTATATACATTCAGGGGCAATAGCATATGCAAACACTGTGTTGTGAGCGAGATTACGCTTCGGGTGCACGAGTTACACGAAAAATTAGGTGTGTTGCATAAGATGTTGAAGTGTTCAATTGATGTACAAGTATCTTATATCCATGATCGTTCAGGCATTCCCGATATTCTTGACCCGATACAATGACTCGCACGCGGATAGCCGCTAAGTGAGGATGACTTATCTATATGAATAGGTGGTTACTGGCACGGCGCCACAGTTTGGACGGTTCTAGTCTCGGGATGGAATGACATGCGACGCAAGAAACATGAGGCATCACAGGCCACTCCGTCCGAAGCAAGCGACTATCAGGAGTTCCGTCCGAATCGGATCGTCTTCGGTGCTCCGGTGACCATCCGCAGGAACTAAGACCTTGTGCACAAGTTGTCCTGTGACCATACAGGTCTCTATCTCTGGGTCTCAGGTCAGGCAGAGGAACAAGTTTTGAGGCAGGATGCATATCAGGTAGGATGCATATCAGGTACAAGTTCGAGGCAGGATTGTTCACAATATATTGATTGACTTCCCAAGCCACTTCATTCAGTACAAGGCGGGTATTTCTCCACAAGCTGGGATAGCTTAGATTATTAATATGGTATAAGTCCCCTGGTTCGGGAACTCCCTTGGCGACCTAACGATCCCGGATACTTTAAGGTGCAAACTTGCACGGAATGACTATTAGATAGTCTTGCAAAAAACTTAGATGTATTCAATACAAGACATTGTTTACTTGATTGTGGCATGAATTATGTGACAAGCATTGAACCGAGGCAAGAGTACAAGTTAACATATAGCATACAAACATGCATTTCTATTGAAACTTAAATATTCACGTTGGCTCGGGCCCGAAGGTAAGCCGAGGAGTACGACCGTAAAAGGACTTCCGAGCGACATTATCTAGGGTCGTGCAGTATAGCAAGTGAAACAGTGCAATACAGAATATACAAATATCGTTCTACTCGAGGCATAGCGGGGTCTAGTTGCACAAGGCAAAGGTAGCATGCGAGGGTCTGAATATAAGTAATGTTTCAATTCCATGTTCTAACATAAGCAATACAAGTTGGGATTATTCCCTTAGTTATGTGCGTTGTATTCTTATTAGCAAGCAGGGGGCGATTCACCTAGCGACTAGCATGAAACATCCATATTTTAAGTGTGCTGGCTAAGCAAAGATAACTTTATCGTAGCCACCCACCTTAGCGACGATTAGCCTCGGTCGAACGATACTCCGAGCGAGCCTCTGAAAACCTAAGCCGGAACTCCTGTAGGGCCAAGTCTAGAAACCCTTTTGCCTCAATGACCCACCCACCCCCTCGACCGCCTCCCTCGTCCCCCACCCCAACGCGGCCATATTCGCCCCCCAACCCCGACACAAGCGACCCCAGACGCGGCTCCTCCCCCTCCACCGTGGCTCCTCCCCTCTGGCGTGGTCCTCCTCCGTTGACCCCTCTCTCAGGCGCCCCTCCTCCTTTCAGCCCAGCTCGGTAAACCCTAACCCAGACCCGGACACAACTAGGACACACACACACACACATACTGGACACAATCAGGACACATGGACACACAAAGGACACAACCCTAACCCTGACACATGGACCCGAACACATGCATATACATACAGGACACAACCCTACATGACACGATTCGTACTAACACGGAAACACATGTAGACACGCATGGACACAGACACATATGGGCACATATGGACACACATGGACACGGACATACATGGAGACACACTCAGACATACATGGAGACATACACTATTTAGTATAGAAGTTTAGTTGCATAATTAGGAAATTTGGTTGCACTAGTGTATCACACACATGGACACACATAATACAATTCCCACAAATATGCTATATAGTTGTTTGATAGGATTTTATTATGAATTTAGTATCATATGTTGTTGAGTATCATATAATTGGCTTGTGAGTATAGAATTATGTGTGTATATTCATGTGTATGCGTGTGTTCATGTGTATGTGTGCGTGTGTGTGTATATGTGTGCATGTGCGTGTCAAGTCACTACTAAATTTTGTCCAATTAGCGATGGGATATTAGATTATCTGAGAAGTGCAGTGCACACGGGATGTTGGATTAGCGACGGGATATTGGATTATACCTTTATACTTCATAGCCGTTGATTTTGGGGGTTCCTTTCATATTATATATATAGGATGTGGTCGGGATGTTGGATTATATGAGAAGTGATGCAGGTAGTGTAGGAGAGTGGAAATTTAGTTATGATACGACACGAGACACGACACAGACCTTAACCCTATCTGAGTTAATTAGACGCAGTCTTGGGTATCAAGTGAGGTATTGTACAGTGCACACTTGTGCACAGTGCAGTGAGGGTGTGTGTGTATGGATATCTCGGTGCTTTGGACACTAACCCTATCATAATCCTAACTCGGACACACACACACGCGAACACTAACACTAACCCAAACTCGAACACGCAGACACACTAACACGCATACACCAACCCTAACACGGACATGAACACATACATATGTTTGTATCATGTCATCTTATGATACGTATGGTAAAATTGTAGGCCACATGGATATAAAAGGTTAGGACACGATATCGAGGATAAGGTTGTAAGCATTTTATCGGATACGGACACACGCATACATGTCAAGTTTGGATATCCAGTACTGTATCAGTGAGTGTCAACTATGTATCCTGGACCCAAAAAATTGACACTGGAATCCATGACTTGACTTTTCAATTAGAAAGTCATGGCCTAAACAAATGTCAAGTGTGGATATCCAGGATACAGAGTTGACACTCACTGATACACTGCAATATGAGTATCCAGGATACAGAGTTGAACGAAGAAGTATCAGTGCTAGAAAGAGGTGTATCAGTGCATGTACTATATTCCTGAATATTCTTATGTGTGTATAGACGAGTAGACTTGTGACATGTACTATAAATGAACTTTTTTTGAATAATGTCTATTCATCTTTGCGTATCTGGAGTGAGTGTCATTTGGATAATATACACTACCAAATATTCACATGAGTATATACTTGAACGATGTCTATTCATCTTTGCAGAAGTATCTAGAAATAGATATGAATTACTATCTGCATCATCATTCATGGATGTACAACCGTCATCCTGATGACATGTGTAGTGTGCAGGATGAATTCATAGAGGGTGTACAGAAGTTCCTGCAGTTCGCTAAAGCATTCCCTTAGTACATGGACGGTACCAAAATTAAGTATCCGTGTGTGAGATGTCGTAACTTAAAATATCATCCAGAAGTGGAAGTCATATATCATTTGTACTCAAAGGGTTTCACGCTGAATTACTATCAGTGGACCGCGCATGAAGAACTTGTGTCTTTAGCATCGGAGTCAGAGCCATATGTGGAGCCATATATGGATGTCCAAGACCATGCTACTTACGACGACGGGTGGGTGAACACGGTTTTTGATGCAGCGGGGCCTAGTTTCGATCCGGACAATCATGATGCAGCTGAGAAGGCACCGAATGCCGATGCTGCAAAGTTTATGGAGTTGGTGAAGAATGCAAGGACTCCATTATATCCTGGTTGTGAGGATCATTCACCGTTGGAGGTGGTTACAAGATTGTTAAGTATCAAGTTTGATTTTAACATGTCGCAAGAATGCTATAACTGACTGGTGGATTTGATTATAGAGATCTTTCCAAAGGGTCCAAAGTTGCCTAAAGACTTCTACCGATCTAAGAGGATGGTGAGATCGCTCTGGATGGGATACGAGAAAATTGATACATGTCACAACGGGTGCATATTGTACTCCAAAGATGACAAGGATGAAGACACGTGCAGATTCTGTGGTACTGATCGCTACAAGGCCACTGGTAGAGGAAAGTCTTTCGGTGCAAGGACGCCTACTGATTCGATCTACTACTTTCCTTTTATACCGCGATTGTAGAGGTTGTTTATGGTGAAGAAGAATGCAGAAAATATGAGTTAGCAAAGGCGAAAACAGATCAAAGGAGTATTGGATCATCCATACGATAGAGAAGCATGGAAGCACTTTGATCGAGAGTATCCAGATTTTGCTTCAGATTCGCATAATGTCAGATTGGGGCTCTCCTCCGACGGTTTTACCCCATTCGGACTTTCGGACTCCCAGTATTCGTGTTAACCTGTGATCGTCACTCCGTATAATCTACCGCCTTAGATGTGCATGAAGACTCTGTATATGTTCCTAACCGTTATTATCCCAGGTCTGAACAATCAAAGAGGAACATCGATGTGTATTTATAGCCTTTGATAGATGAGTTGAATCAGCGGTGGGAAGTAGGTGCCAACACGTACGATGTTTCTAGAAAATAGAATTTTCAGATGAGGACAGTACTCATGTGGACCATCAACGACTTTTTGGCCTATAGAATATTATCGGGATGGAGCACTCATGGTCGTCTCTCATGTTCGTATTTCATGGACTGCACTAAGGCTTTTTATTTGAAACACAGAGGCAAACCGTGCTTCTTCGATTGTTATCGACAATTTCTGCCGAAAGATCATCCATACCGGAGGAACGGGAATGCTTTTTGTGTGGGCATTGTGGAGAAGGCCAATCTACCGCCAAGGTGGCCCGAATACACGATATAGGAAGAGGTAAAAGATTTACCAAGTGCTATCTAAAAGCCTGCTAAGGGGTACAAGTGTGACGGATTTGGTCGTACCCATAACTGGACGAAGAGGAGTATATTATGGGATCTGCCATATTGGAGCACCAATCTGATCAGACATAATCTTGATGTCATGCATATCAAAAAGAATGTGTTTGATAACATAATTAATACTGTAATGGAGGTAAAGGGGAAGACAAATGACAATCCGAAGGCCAGGTTGGACTTAGAAGAAATATGTAGACGTCATGTGTTATATTTGATAGAGGAGGGAAATAGAAAGTTAAAGCAGCCTAAGTCAATTTTTTCACTGGAGAAGGAGGATAAAGGGAGACTTTGTAGGTGGATTCAGGGTCTAAAATTTCCAGATGGGTACGTATCGAACTTAAGAAGATGCGCCGACCTCAAGGAGAATAAACTGGCGGATATAAAGAGCCACGATTATCACGTATTCATGGAGAGGTTAATTCCGATTACATTTCGAGAATTCTTATCGCAGGTTGTTTAGGATCCATTGACAGATCTTAGCATATTCTTCAGAGATTTTTGTTCTACTATGTTGCTCGTCGATCATCTAGAAAAGCAAGAGAAGGACATTACGGTAACACTGTGCAAGCTCGAGAAGGTGTTTCCTCCTGGATTTTTTGACTCCATGGAACATTTGCCAATTGATCTTTCCTGTGAGGCACATGTTGGTAGTCCTATCGATTATCGGTGGATGTACCCGTTCGAACGACATCTGAATCACCTAAAGAAAAAGGTAAAAAATAAGGCACGTGTTGAGGGCTCTATTTATGGAGCTTATATTCTCGAGGAGATTACAAAATTTTGCTCGACGTATTTCAAACCTCATGTTGCTATTAATAGAACGAGAGATCTAAAAAATAACGACGAATATCAGGATTCTAATGATGCAATACTAAAAGTATTCAATGCGTCCGGAAAGCCTTCGGGAAAAATGAAGAAGAGATATTTGAATGACGTCGAGCTAAGGGCTGCTCAGTTGTATATATTACTCAATTGCGATGAGGATGAAGTGGAGAAGCTAGAGGGGTAAGTAATTAATATGTCCACGTTTACGTTATCTCAATGTAATAGTATAAGATAATATTATGCTACTAATCAGCGGTTGTTTCATTGTTTTTTAGCACATATAATGATGAGCTGAGGTCGGTTAGACCCTACATAACATACGAAGAAGTAGAACAAGAAATGAGACATCATTTTCCTTCTTGGTTGAGCGCATATGTAAGGAGCTCGATAATTACTTTTTTATGTATGCACTTGCATAATAAATAACTTACTATCGCTACTTTGGTATTTAGATCGATCGTCTAATAACACACGAGACTGAATCTATTAGAACTCTAGCCAAGGGACCAATTACTGCCGTCAAAATATAGCCATGTTACTGTGTGAATGGGTTTAGGTTTATGTCAATAAATTCTCCGATCAGAGACAGCTTTCTGGATATTGATTCCACGAAAAATAGTTGTTTGTGTATCAAATCTTTGAACTACAAAGACGTCGATCCAGGCAATAATTTCTTTGGCATCTTATGAGAGATTGTGTAGTTGACATATAATTATGGCACAGAACCTGCTAAGATCATGCTATTCAAGTGTGAGTGGTTCGATCCGATTCAAGATCAAGGTTGGAAAATTGACAAGCATGGTCTTGTGGATATAAACTAAAAGCGTAGATATCAAGGCTATGAAGCATTTATCCTATCAAGTCAGGCTCAACTCGTGTACTTCACAACTTATCCTAGACGGGGGACAGCGAGGTCGGATTGGTGGACAGTATGCAAGACTAAAGCTAGAAATACCTTTGACGTTGACGAAATAGCTTATCAGGAGGACGAGCTACCTCTTCTAACAAATATTGTAGATCTAAACTCAACAAAAGTTACTCATTACACAATTAATGATGTAGAAGAGGTAGAATTATCCAAAGAGGAAGACAAGACGAAGTAGATGAAAGTGAAGATGAGGAGAAAGAAGAAGAGGAGGACGAGGAAGGCGAACAAGATAAATTTTCTGAAGATGATTGAAAATAAAATAAATCCATTTGGACTTGTGACAAGTATTATATTTTGACTGTAGAATATACTATCAATTTAGACTTGTGATACTACTAGTTATTTACTATGCAATTCTATTAATACTGTGAGATATGCATAACATTTTGACTGTAGAATGTATTATATATTTGTTTATTTGTTCTATCATCATATGTTGTTACCAGGTATGACAAGACGACGTAGAGCGTTCGGCAGGTCCCGAGGTAGACAGAATGCTCCTCCGGTACTTCCTACTGTTGGTTCTGGATCCTCGGCGTCAAGTACTCCAGTATATCGGCCAGTCACATCTCCTACTGCGATGACGTTACGTGGCAGAACTCCTGGGATAAGTAGTTCCAGTCATGAGACTACTCCCTCGTCCAACGTTCCTCCTACTGACGTAACCATGGAGAAATTTGAGCATATGGAGGAGGTTGAGCCGACGTCATCCCAGCATCAGCGAGATCCTTCATGTACACCTCCGGATGAGACGAGGATGGAGATTTGGGCCAACGATAAAAAGTAAGTCAATTAGTTGGTTTAGCATTATATATATCGTGTATTTCTTTATTTATCATATATTTACTTTTTCGATAAAAATAATTATCTCTATATAGATATCGTCCATCGTCGGTACAGAGACGCCTGGGCCACTTTCTGAGCTACAACTATGGTGGCCCTTGGATCAACTACTCTGATACTCCGGATGAGAGAAGGCATTCTGGTTTGCGCACTTCAAGGTAAAAGTATATTATATCAATTATCTAATTTATGCATATTATATAACTTACTAAACTACTTCTTGTAGCAAACGTATTTATATCCACCACACCGAACCGAGTCGATCGAGCAGATATTTCCTGCCATTGTTGCCAAGCTGATCCGTGATGCTCTGCATGACCAGAAGGTTCGTGATCGCGAAGGAAAATCGATCCAAGGTTGGATCATGCATGAGCAGTAGACTGCAAAGAGGGCTAGATTCGACGATCCGAGGTACAAGAAAAGGTCTGAGAAGGCCAAGGCGGCTAGGAAGACGGCAGCAAAGTGGTGTGGTGGCTCGATTCCGATGACGAAACATTTTCGTCGTTTGGTATTTTTTATTTCAGATATATAATTTTAATGCAAGTACGATAAAATGGTAGTAGGATAAAATATTTAATTTTAGTACTAAATAATATATTTTTAACAGGTACAGAGGGGTGAGGATGCCAACATGTTGACCGTCTTCCTGGTCACCCATCGAAAGGACGGGAATCTCATTGATGAGAGGGCTTCGCAGACCTAAGTAAGTATTACTTTACTTTATGTTAATTTTAATATAACTTAGAAAATATGCAAATAAATATCCATGTAGTTAGTAATAAGTACCTTAGACACATTAGCAATTATCGAGTATCCAAACTTTTCTAGGCCGAGTATCTTAGGCTGCGTGAGCGGACGACTGCTAGTACACCTACAGCAGGAGAGGTCGGTACTTACTCGCAGCCCTCTCTAGCTCCGTCGACGAACGAGCTATGGGTGACCGTCGCTGGTGGTCGCCAAAGGGGTACGTACTACGGTACTAGATCTTTTGGCGCCCTTGTTGCGACATAGTCCTCTAGCGCCTCCACTGAAAGTGTGCATTCCCCACAGCCCTCGGAGGCGTCGGCCCGAGTCCAGGAGACCGTTGACCGTCAGATTGCGTCTCTCCGTGACAAGTTGCTGTAAAGGATGGATGAGCATCCCCTGTCCCAGCCGCAGGCTGACGATGCGACACTCATCGCACAATTTGTTACGCTCGAGCGCAGCATCATGGAGCTCAGAGATATGACAGCTGATCTTAGAGCGTCGACAGAGTGCAGCGTGACGGAGCTGCAGGCATCACAGCTGTCCATGGGTGAGAGGCTGACGATGGTGCAGGATTTAATGGTTCATAGCAGTACGAGGCTCTAATCTACCATGGATTCATACAATCATCGACTAGCAGCATTGGAGTATATACGTCCTCCTGGTGCGACTTCATCAACACAAACTCCACTGACGTCACTGCCTTCTCCATCGATATCGATGTCAATTTTACGGGAGCAGTATGATTTGTTCTTATCCCTGATGCGCGGCAATGGTCAGCCTCTTACAGATCCGCAGTAGTCCTAGTTAGGATAGTTTACTGATTGTTTGTGTTTTGACCTATGATATTTGGTCATTTATGAATATTTTTTATTTTTGAGACTTTCAGACTTTATTTCTTGCACTCAATTGTGTGGATATTTATTGTATTATTTATGACAAGATTTTTTCTAACTCGGTTTGTAATCCCAATATTTCGTTTTCTTCAAATTTTACTATATTTTTTATATTAAATGTATGTTAATTTACCGGTGTTGAGTGTTCCACCGAAGGGATCGGTGAACCCATCGAATTCAACGAAGGGTTGCTCCGGGTCTATTTATATAAATTGTGAATTCATAAACTGCAGAAAGATTGATTTAGAAACCATTTTATATTCTATTTTTTATTTTTTACTGAAAATTTAGCGGCATTTTGCGACGTTTAGCGACATTTATGTACATCGCTAATTATGTTGCTAAATAAGTCACTGAATACGTCGCTAATTATGTCGCTAAATAAGTCGCTAAATACTTTGCTGAATGTCGCTAAATTGCTGACATGCCAGTATTTGCCAGGTCAATAAAACGTCGCTAAATGTGTTATAAAACGTCGCTAAACAGAAAAAATTTAGTGACATTTAGCGACACAAAAAATGTCATTAAATTAGCGATGTTGCGTCGCTAAACAGAAAAAGTTTAGTGACACAAAATACGTCGCTAATTTAGCGAAGTTGTGTCGCTAAATGTCTCAAATATGAAAAATATTAGCGACGCAAATACGTCGCTAGAAAATGTCGCTATAGCGACGTTTTGCAATATTTTTTCTATCAGCGACTAGCTTAAACGCGACTTCATTGAAACGTCGCTAATTATGTCGCTAAATTTTTTAGCGACATTTTTAGGCCATTTAGCGACGTTTTCAGACGTCGCTAATTTGACTTATTCTAGTAGTGTCGGAACAACAGTTAGTCATGCTAGCAACTTAGTATGGGTGAGGTGGGAGTTTGTAGCGGGGCTCGCTACCTGCGTTGCAAGCATCACCGTCTACCCAGACTATAGTCCATAGCGGCTAGTCAAGACAGTAATCCTTATGTATATTTAAACTGTGTAGACTAACTATGTCTTCGTGGCAGGGAAGGTCATGGTAAGTTTTGTACAGGTGGTTCAGACGGTACAGGCAAAGTCACCAAATTATGGCATATTTTTTTATGGCATTCCCTTCTATCGTATATAAAGAATTAAACTAAGGCAAGATAGAAAGATCACATAATAATAATGTTGCATGTTCACACAAATACGATATCGATTTTGGTATGTTGGATTAGCTCACCCTCACCAGTACTTTTTAAAGTACTGACCCTCGTTGCAGCAGGTTCCCCGAGCCTAGGCGACGCGGCGAGGAGCTGAAGCTTCCCCCAACCTTTTATTGATCTGGCATGTTCGTGTTTGTGACTTTTGGAGCTCAGACATAATCACAAGGAGCCCGCACATACCTTTTGAAGCTCCTAGGCGATGGTGCTAACTCGCACCCAAGATGGTTTATGCTTTTGAAATATTAGTAAGGGATGTAATGTATTGATTTGCTCTCTCATTTTGCGTCCAAGTTGTAAGCCCATGCAGCATCCTTATTACTTTTGGGTCAAGAGTCTGTAACCAGATGTTCATTATCAATAAAGAGAACTCTTCTATATCTCAATGTGTGATATCTTATTTGTATACTCTGTTGCATGTGTTCTAAAGTATATCATTATGCCTAGGCCTTGTGCACGCGCACCTTACGCGTGCACGTCATCACGCCCGGGGGACGATTATCGACTTAGAGAAAATCGGGGCATGATACTAGCCTCCTGCAGCAGACAAACGGAGGCAGGAGGAACCTCGCTTCGACAAACCGCTATAAAAGGATACAACTCAAGGGATGCAAAAACCCTATAAATTTGACATATTGGCACAGCTCGCGCGATACTCCGGCAAAGTTATCACTCTTCGAACTCCTCCGACTCTCCAAAGATACCCGTAAAGCTCTGAGCGAGGCATTGCAGAACGCTGATTCTTATTTGTTCCAGGTCAAACCACCGGCTGAGGACCCCGTGGCATGCCCCCACTACCATATTGCGATGGAGGCATTACCAAACATCACATTTTTGCAACAGGATATGTTGTTAAAAAATAACAGGCACGATCGCCCTCTTTATTACATGTGCTACATCGGGGCCATCAAAGTGGATCGAATACACATTGATCATGTGTCATCCATTAGCATCATTCTACGGAGTCTACTCTAGATGTTGGGAATTCTCATGCATAGACTGGCAGCAACTAACACTACCATTAGTGGATTCAATGTTGGAATAAGTTACCTTCTGGGAAAGATACGCCTGAAATGTCAAATTGGCGACTAACGAACAAAGGTTACATGTTACGTCATAGACGTAGATGTATCCTAAAATGTCTTACTGGGACGACCATGTATACATGAATACATGATTTTCCCTTCAACTCTGCACCAGTGCCTGAAATATGTTGACCATGATGGTTTCATCAAGACCGAGTTCACTGATGTCTATCCCTTTAAAGGGGTCGAGGCTTATTACTCTGACTCGATCTTGTACACACAAATCCAAAAAGACGAAAGAGGGAACGAAGTTGACAACAAAGCAGAACCTGGCATAACATCATATGAGCCTTTGATAGTACGCTTTAAGGGACATGCTCGTAACACAACCCCTCCCCTCATGGTAAAGCTCCAGAGAAAGACACCAGAACCTCTGACCGTACGATTGTAAAGACCCAGCCAATCACAAAAGAAAGACCAGACCCGACACCGGCTCCTGCCCCCGAACCCATGGATGTTAAACTCTGGAGGAGGCCTTCTAAGCCATCACCCACATTGGAAGCAAATTCTGAAAAAGACGAGTTGGGAGAATACATAGATGCCCACGCTGATACTCTCTCTTGATGATGTAATTTCGGTAGACAAAATACCTTATTTCATGAATAAAGGGTTGTCTTTGAATTACTTTGATGTTTCACATCTAAGTACAATGTACTCTTTAGAAAATGGTATAGGGTTACAACTACATATGCAAGTGACCACCACATATGCCGTAAATCAGATACATCCAAGTCAAAATGCCTACTTTATAGTTTCGGCTACGAGGAGGGGTGACAAAGACATAATCTTTGGAAGGGTCGAGCGCCCTCAAGATCTCCCCATAGAAGCGTCTGAACCTGACGGCCATAAAATACAGATATACCGCTACAGTCTGCAAGCAAAGCATATCATCCAGAACATGGGCTATGACTTAAAAAGTAACAAAGGTTTAAAATATGGCAAAGGCCGGTGTCTGCCTTTGTGCCTCCTTGCCCCTACCGGTATATCAGAGGCCTACTACCAGCGAACTCATCATGGCATGGGGTATGTCTCACCGCAAACAACTTCTGAAGGGTTAGAAGAAGAAGATGAATTGCATTCTCATTCATCTGAATCCTCAGCATGGGACTCTAATATAAGTATCAGAGATATATTCAATTAAATGTTGACTAGCTACATGGTGTTTGTTTACTCAGAGGAAGACACCTGAACTCTTCGAAGTAGAGCCATGGGCCCAATGCCTTGACTCATAATAGGAGTTGCATTTTGAACAACAAGAACCTCCCTTCGAAGACGAAGTCATAAAAGTAGACCTGGGACTATCTTCATCATCAAACGTATGTCCAACAAAGATCGTGAATCTCTTCTACCGTTCGTAAGGGAGTATATCGATGTCTTTTCCAGGAGCTATAAAGATATGCCGGGATTGGACCCCCTATATCGCGGTCCACAAACTCAATATCTTGTCAAATGCTAAGCCGGTGAAGCAACAGCAGCGGCAATTCTCTCCAGATATCATAAATGCCATTAAAGCTTAAGTTAATAAACTGATAACTAGTGGCTTCATCTGCGAGGAACAATACCCGGATTGGGTAGCCAACAACGTGCCCGTCATCAAGAAGAAGGGAAAAATCTGAATATGTATTGACTTTCGTGATCTAAATACGACGTGTCTGAAGGACGAGTTTTCCCTCCTGATCACGAACATAATGATCGATAATACTTTTGGCTTTGAGCGTATATCCTTCATGGATGGATTCTCGGGCTATAACCAAATCAAGATATCTCCAGACGACGAGAAGCATACGTCATTTCGAACATCGATAGGGGTATTTTGCTACACAATCATGCCCTTCGGTCTGAAGAATGCAGGTATAGAAGCATAAAAAATACGCCGGATGACTATACGCAACTTATTGGTGCGGGGCAGCGTATAAGAGATGACCTCAGAGCCATCAAGCATGCAAGTCAGGAGCTTTTCAGGACCATCCGCGTAAGTGCAGTATGTCCAGGCCGCCTTAAAGCATAAAGCAGAGGGCTTCGTCGCCCCTATGACGTAAAAACACTTCCGCTTTCAAAGCGTACGAGGAACGCTTCGTGTTCTCCGAGATGAACCTGTCAAACCCTGCAATGAACCTGACGTCTGAACTTCTGACAACGGGATACGGCTCGGCTACCCAGACGACGGCTATAATGATGGCACGGCACTGTGACCCAGGCTGTCAGTTACCGCCATCTCCCTTTGCGTAAACTGCTTTTTACATGTACAAGGGGATATGTTGCCTTGTTTTACACGGCAGACATGAGTTGTTTACACTCCACGGCAGACAAACTGCCTGCCACGTCAAAAGCTACACTTTGTGCAGGGCTCGAGGCACGTCTCTGCGATTGGTGCACAAGGCGGTAACAGTCTTCTCGAGGCACGACTGATGCACAGAAGAGCTGCAGACCTTCAAAAATACGCCTCTACATTTAATGCGCAGAATGATGGCAGATCTCTGCATTTAATGCAGGGGATTTGATAAAGAGTCACCGAACCGTCGTTTAATGACATTCCCTTTGCGTAAACTGCTTTTACGCATACAAGGGGATACACTGCCTTGTTCTACACAGGCAGACGTAAACCGTCTACGCCCCGCTGAAGACAAATAGACTGCCACGTCAAAAGCTGCTCTCCACACAGGGCTCGAGGCACGTCTCTGCACCCAATGCTCAGAACGGTGGCAGGCCTTCAGAACACGCCTTCGCAATTAATGCACAGGATGGTGGCAGATCTCTGCATTTAATGCGAGAGATTTGATTATATCTTCAAAAGCCGTAATTCCGGCTAAAGACGTCCACGTCAGCACTCAGCACATTACGCAGTGGCGTCTATGCCCGTTCAGCTTCTGTTCCCACATGGCTTCTACGCCTCCTCAGCTTCTATGCTCTCTCGGCTTCTACGCCTCCTCAGCTTCTATGCTCACTCGGCTTCTATGCCATCGGGCTTCTACGCCCACCCTGCTTCTATGCCTACTTGGCTTCTATGCCATGGTGACAGACATCGGCTTTTATGCCCACCTCTTCTACACGGGGGATACCTACCTACGTGGCTTTTATGCCGTGATCTTCGTAGCAATTGCACGCGTTGTGTCCCTTAGTTGGACCCGTGTCACACGCTCATTCAAAAGATTATCCATACGCAGGCATTGGTTACTTTAACCGTCGTGTAAAAGGGTGCTGTGTTGTCCACTCCTCGGTTTTTACACCAACTGAGTGGTCACTGTCACTAAAACTCTATAAATAGAGACCTCTATCAACAGAGGAACAGGTCGAAAAATTGGAAGATCGAACAATTGAAGATCCAGAGAAGAGGTCGAACAATTGAAGATCGAACAAGGAGAGAAGAGATCGAGAGAGAGAGAGGAATCCGGAGCTCAGGCAAAGAGTAGGGATCGACGACTTTGGCATCATGCATCCACCTTCTTTTGCAACCTTTGAAGCTATCTTCTGTCTTCTACGGCACTTCTTCATCATCGTGTGGTCCAAGGGCTAAAGTGATCGACTGCAGATCAGACACCTATAGCAATTTATACCCAGATTAAATAAATTATACTCCCACATTCTCGTATAGGATTACATTGTACAAGTTTGTTTGTAAACAAAAGAACACGGGTCTCGTATAAACCCCGTCTTGAATACATCTTTAATTCTTTTCGTTTTCCACCACAAACAAGATGGCGACTCTGCTAGGGACGTCTTTCTCTTCTGATGAGGAAGTAATTGCTCAACACGATGCGGTATCTATAGGAACCGTGAAGAAGACACTGGTCGTCCAATTCGACCAGTCTGCCTACGAAGACATGCTTCGAACCGGGGGTAGCTCTCACCCTCTCTCCGTCCAAGACAACAGGAAGCTGCGCAAGGCCTGGATGCCCAAGACATCCTCTACCATTCCTGTGGACTCTCCAATCTCTCTGATCTCTCCGATCTCTCCGACCAATGAGGTTGTAGCATTGCTCCCTCCGTGCCCCGCACGTAAAATTCAGTCTCCCGCTACGCGCGGTACAGACAAAACTTCGGGCAAAGCCTCAGCGCTAACCCCGAAGTATCCACTGCGCTCTACGCGTAGAAACCAGTTTCCCGCTATGTGCGGTACAGACAAAACTTCGGGCAAAGCCTCAGCGCTGACCCAGGAGTATCCACTGCGCTCTACGCGCAGAAACCAGTCTCCCGATACGCGCGGTACAGACAAAAATTCTGATGATGCCTTAGCGCCAAATCGGAAGTACAAGTCACGCTCCGCACGCAAGACGACATCTGACTTCTACGAGGAACCATATGAGCACTGTGATCTCCGCAAGGGAAAGCAAGCGGCAGAGTACTCAACTTCTCGGCCTTTACGCCAGCGAGGGAACGATCTGCATACCCTCTGGGTTACGCGAGAAGCCGATGGCCGACTGAGGACCTCTTCAGCTTTACGCCAGCCTGAGCAAATCTCCAAATTACGCCAGGCGAAATCCCTCGACGTAAAGCAAGCTCAAGTTGCGGAAAGACAACCCAGATGGCCAACCTGTTGTACACGGGTGGCACAGCGAGAACCATGGCGCCCAACCTCCACATGCCCACTGATGGGAACAGAAGAAACAAGCCGTTGTCTTCTTCTGCAACTCCTCCTAACCTGCATACACATCTGATCCAGAGACGCAAAGACAGGAGTCGTGAGCAGGCTTCAGATCCCCTAGGCGTCAAATGGGGAGAGATTGTTTGGGAAGATGCGTCAACATCTAATGTCATCATGATATATGAACCATGTGAAAGTGGGACCTTTATTGTCCCCCCAACTCGTGATGACCAGCATCCAATAGTCTTCAGTCGCAGGCAGAGCGGTCCGATTGTACAAGAGGATTTTCGCGAGTCTGAGGGAGGGAAAATGCAAATCCACATGTATAGCCCTCAAGCTCTGAAGATTATACAGAACATGGGTTACGATTTAAAATCAAAGCAGGGCCTCAACTATGGAAGAGGCAGGAGAACACCGTTGCATAGTAATCCTTACTATCGACAAACTCATTTCGGGTTGGGGTACACTGCATCCCCTGCACACTCCAAACTTCCAGAGTATGATCCTGTAATACCAGAGGCAGGTCCTTCCAAACCAACTTCTAGGAACAAATACAACGACACGACGGGGGTTAGAACCCTCTCAAAATCTAGATACAATACAGCAAGGGCGGCCCTCCCGGAAGATCAAAAGACTCGGGCATCAGGATCCCGAAAACCGAAAGGGGCCTTTTCCTTCAAGGAAGACGACATCATTGAAATCTTCAACATGTTGATAAAAGAAAACAAACTCCAGGTTCCCAACATCAGATACCTCGAGAGCGCCGGCAAAGTCAATGATCCAGATTATTGTCTCTTCCATCAGTACATTCATCACCCTACAAGGGCCTGCTGTTTGTTAAAAAGAAAAATTCAGGAGTTGATCGACGCCAAGGTCATCACTTTACATCTATAAACGAGGGAACAATCACGGTGAGCTGGGTTCACCTTTTGCTTCCTCAAGAAAGATACGGAATGATGAACCCCTGAAAGTGTCCCCAGTGGATCCTACAGGTCTATCCCCACTCGGGAAAATCATTATATAGTAAAATTTCTCCGGAAAAAGTTTTTCATTACCTCTGAATAAACTTTCGGCTATCGATTATCATCAGTTGTCATCTACACTTAACATTCGTACTTAGCCCTAAGTACACCAGCAGTGTTAAGTCCACAAAAACTGCCATGCCCATGTTACCCCTGAGCGGGTAGACCCTCTCCCCATGACGATATAGAACCTATAGCACAAAAATTCTTGGCATCTATGGATTCCTATCATCCGTACATATGGGAGGTGACATCATCATCCAATGTCGTCACGATATATGGACCGCAAGAGGACTCTATCTTCCTTGTCCCGCCTACCTGCAGCAGTCAGCGTACAATAGTCTTCGGCCGCGTGCGCAATCAACCGACTGTCCAAGAAGATTCTTTCGATGACAATACTGGGAGAATGCAGGTTCACTAATACAGCCCACAGGCATTGAGGATCATGCAAAACATGGGCTACGACTTGGAGCGGAAGCCAGGCCTCAACTACGGGAAGGACAGACGAACGCCCCTGTTCGGCAATCCCCGCTATCAACAAACCCGTTTCGGGTTAGGGTATGCCACCTCCTCCAAATCGAGCGAGGATGTCCTTTCCTCCTTTCGAGACGGGTCGTCGCCCTCCGACTCACCTGATGCTCTCGAACAAACATTATCAGTAAATATGGTAGTGACAGATCCCTTCGAAGCAGACGAACCAGAGTCTGAGCCGTTTGAGAATGACTCTTGGGCTCAACAAATGGATATACAATGGGAGTTCTGCTTCGAGCAGAGAGAACCTCCCACTGAAGATAAAGTTATCCAGATCGACGTTGGGGATGAACTCTCACCAAGACCGATATTTATCAGTAACAATCTTTCCCCAGCTGAAAGGGAAGAAGTTATTCAACTGATAAAAGAATACATCGACGTCTTTGCATAGAATTATGAAGATATGCCAGGACTTGATCCAAAGATGGCTACCCACAAGCTCAACATATTGCCCGATTCAAAGCCTGTAAAGCAGCACCAGCGCCGGTTCCGCCCAGATATGATGGACGCCATTGAAGCCGAAGTCAAGAAGTTGATAGCCTGCGGTTTCATCCGGGAAGAACAACATCCCGACTGGGTCGCCAACGTTGTCCCAGTCATGAAGAAAAATGGGAAAATACGCATCTGCATCGATTACCGAGATCTGAATGCAGCCTGCCCCAAGGACGAGTTCCCTCTTCCCATCACAGACATCATGATCGACAATACCTGCGGTTTTGAACGCATGTCTTTCATGGACGGATTCTCAGGGTACAATCAGATCAAGATGCATCCTGAAGACGAGAAGCATACTGCCTTCCGAACACCACTGGGGGTATATTGCTATACGGTAATGCCCTTCGGATTGAAGAACGCCGGGGCAACATACCAACGAGCTATGACTAACATATTCCATGAGCATTTACGCAAAATAGTGGAATGTTACGTAGACGACATAGCTGTCAAAAGCCGCCTCAAAGATGATCATATTCGAGACTTAAGGACGGTGTTCGAGTTAATGCGCCAACATCAACTCAAGATGAATCCTACGAAGTCCTTTCTGGGTTTATCTAGCGGCAAATTCCTGGGATTTGTCATTACCGCCAAAGGCATCCAAGTGGACCCTGATAAGGTCCAGGCCATCGTAGAAATGCGACCGCCCCGCAATCTGAGGGAACTTAGGGGATTTCAAGGTCGTCTGGCTTACATCCGGAGATTCATATCCAACCTCTCTGGGAGATATCAGCCTTTTTCTCGCCTCATAAAGAAAGGTGTATCCTTCGTATGGGACGAAGCCTGTCAACAAGCGTTTAACAATATCAAACGCTACCTCACTCATCCGCCAGTTCTGGTGCCTCTCGTCATAGGAAGGCCATTCTTCCTATACGTTCGAGCAATGGACCATTCCTTGGGAGCTCTTCTTGCGCAGAAGAACGATGTAGGGCATGAACAGGCTATCTACTATCTAAGTAGAATGATGATCGGAGCCGAACACCGGTACAACCCAGTGGAGAAAGAATGCTTGGCTCTGATGTTCGCTATCCAGAAGACGCGGAACTATGTCACCGGCCAGACTATCCATATCATCTCCAGGATCAACCCTCTTCGAGTACTGATGAGCAAGCCAAGTGCTCTTAATTCCCGACTCACAACTTGGGCGATGCTGTTAACACCATATGACATGGTGTACGTCCCCCAGAAGTCCATCAAAGGCCAAGCATTGGCCTACTTTCTAGCTGCTCATCCAATCCCGGAGACCTCCAAGTTGTACGAGGACATCCCTGACGAAGTTGCAGAATATAATTCCGCGATGGAAAGTGACGCATGGCAACTATTCTTCGATGGTGCCTCCAGAACTGGTCCCAGGGGAAAAGTGGTCTCAGGAGTAGGAATCATCCTGGTTACTCCCGACAAACTCGTCATCTACCGAGCATACTCTCTCAATGAGCCCTGCTCCAACAACGTGGCAGAGTACAACGCTCTACTAATCGGGCTCCAAGTCGCTAAAGAGCTGGGGGTCGAGTCTCTGGAAGCTTTCGGAGATTCTCTGCTTATAGTCAATCAAGTCAGGGGAATATATGAAGTCCGGAATCCAGACCTCATCCCCTATCACCAAGCAGCAGTCGAGATAGCCATGACATTCAAAGAATTCTTCCTGGAGCATGTACCTCGATCCCGGAATCTTGAAGCTGATGCCCTAGCCAGTCTAGCCGCGGATCTAGCTACTCCTATAAGAAGGCAGAATTCGGTAATCCTTCTTAACAGAGATTTATCTATGTAAAGAACAACTCTCACATAGAACGCAGCTACGCTGCACACGCCGATCCTCCCAGAAGAGATTGGAAGGGTCCCTTTATAGATTTTGTGGCATACGGAATCTTGCCGGAGGACCCTAAAGAAGCGGTATCCGTCAAGAGACGATCTTTACGCTTCTACTTCGATGCATCTTCACAATGCCTATATCGCCGGACCTATAATGGACTGCTATTGAGATATCTCTCTGACGACGAAGCACAACAGATCATCCGTGAATCTCACCACGGCGTATGCGTGGCGCATCAACCCGGTCCTAAGCTACAGGATCGTATCAGGAGAATGGGCTATTACTGGCCCACTATGATCACAGACGCGATCAACTATGCAAGACAATGCAGAGCCTGTCAGGTCCATGCAGACGTCATACATCAACCGTCTGAATATCTACATCCTACGGTTGCATCCTGGCCTTTCGAAGCATGGGGTATGGATGTCATCGGTCCTATTCACCCGTCTTATTTCAGAGATCACCAGTTCATACTGGCCATCACGGATTACTTCTCCAAATGGGCAGAGGCGATCCCCCTTGCTGAAGTAAAGGCGTCTAATGTGATCAGCTTCATCAAGCATCACGTCATCTATCGCTTCGGGGTACCTCGGAGGATAATTCACGACAATGGGCCTCAGTTCACCAGCCAAGCGTTTCATCGATTTTGCGATAAAAATCGGATACATAATATTGCCTCTACGGCATATTATCCAGCTGCTAATGGTTTGGCAGAAGCTTTCAACAAAACCATTATCAAACTCTTGAAGAAGTTCGTCTCTTCGAGCAAAAGAGATTGGAATAAGAGACTGGGCGAATGTCTCTGGGCATCCCGCACAACGGTACAAACACCGACAGGTTGTACTCCATTCTCACTGGTCTACGGGAGCGAAGCAGTTCTCCCCATTGAAATCCAGATCCCGTCACTCAGGATAGCCGTGGCTAACGAACTGACTCAAGAAAAGAATAACCTTTTAAGGCTTCAGGAGCTAGAAGGATTAGACGAGAAACGCCTCCAAGCTCAACAGCGCATCACGCTCTACCAAGAACGTATTTCCAGAGATTTCAATCACAATCCAGATCCCCCATAAGGGACAGCTCGGCCCTCGCCCGACGAACACCTGCACGGGCAGCTTCTGCACGATCCAGATCCCGTCGCGCTGCGCTCAGTCGACCAGTTGCTACATCTAGACCGGCCAACGACTGAGAAACCCGTTCGTCTGCCAGAACAAGTTTTTCTCTCAACCTGCGGGCCCTCATTACATTTCCTTCATGCTCGGATTGACACTTCAGTTGAAGAGCAAGGGCCTCCTCCACGACGGTTTTTCTTTCATCCATCTCCAGCTGGCGTGTTTGAATGAGTTTATTTAGGCTATCCATCTGCCTGGTAAGCCGCGCAGTCATGGAGTCGTATCTGGATTGAACCTCAGCTTCAATGTTGCCCCGAGTTAGCCGCAGATATTCGTTAATGGGTTGCTCCAAACCATTAACCATCGCCTCCAGGGCATCAGCTACCCCGGTGCCGTCAAAATCCCGGATCGCCTCTATCGGAATCCGAGAGGACTTCTTCAGACGCTCGAGGTCCAGATTCCCCTTCAGCACCATTGGTACCAGCGCTTTCAAAGTGGCATAGAAGATACTGGTATATTGCTCAGTCAGCACAGCTAGATCCGATTGGACGCCAGGAGTGGCCGCAGCATTGGCAAGTCCCCCTCCAGGAATGATGGCAGACGAATTGGTCACAACCGTCGCCTCAACAGGTGGTGCGACCAAAGGAGGTGCGTCTACAACAGCCGAAGTAGTCGCAATGGCAGGCTCTTCCTCTTCTTGGGATATCAGATCCTCTTCAACAGGCGAGCCGGCCCCCTGTCACGCCCCAGTCCCAAAATACCGAGGGACTGGACACGTGGCAATGGCCAGCAGCATGTACCGATGGACAAACCCAAGTTAATGGATCCATCGGACATACTTAAGCTGTATAACATCAGTCAGGGTTTACTAATCTCATCCACAAATATAAGATAGCAACATCATCAAATGAAATATTTAAACAACAACCAGGCAAAGTAAATAAATCGGAGAACAATCCGATATTAAGTCTGTTACACAAGTTCTCAAAGACAGGAATTTAAAGAGTTCAATTAAACAGGAATAAAGTTTATTGGCCATCAGACTGAGCATGGCGAAGCAATTGTTCAAGAGAAGTCCTCTGCTATCACCTCGTCTTCAGGATCAGGTACTGCTCCGAGTAGTGCCCCTGTTCCATACACCTCAGGGTAGCTCTCGTCTGCTATAACTGGAGAACAAAACCAGGTCCTCAGCGGGACGTAACAAGGTACAGAAGAATACGAGCCATAATACAGTGAATGAGCATGCAAGTCAACCAAAATGTTAAACACAAGAGAAGCACAATAAATTAATAAGTCTAAGACAGTGGCATGCCGATGTTGCTATCAAACAAATCTGGGTAAATAATTAAACAAGCTAAGTGATCATGCAATTTGAGAGTTATTATTCATACTCAGGCTGAGACTACTACAGGATCAGTGACAAGAAACCATAGCAGTGTTTTCTCGAAGGGCCAGTACAGGTGCCAAAGCTCTGTGTCAGAGACTAGGACACTTCCAGATAACCAGATATATATATAATATAATCAGCCTTGATATGGTAATACTCTCCCCACCCAATGAATCTCACGTCACAGATCTCAATGTTCATGTTACGCAAGATTGAAACTAATGCAGTCAGTCATTTATTAAGTTCTAAAGCTTAAATCATAAAATCTATATCTTATACAAACCCCCTTGAATAATCAGGAAGATTCTGTATCATGCTTGTGTCAGGTGTCCTGGGGATAATTTACTTGATAGGGCAAGTACCACAGTCACAGAAATTAGAGCAAGAGATTCAAAATGAATTAAATACTGCATTTAATGGCAAGGTACACTTGCCTGAATTTCCTGTTCCAATTGTAGCTCGAGCTTCGGCTGGATTTCCAAGCAGTACTCCGGTTGCTGAAATAGACATCACCAACAGATCCAGAAAATATTAATCAGCTAGGATCGCCTGTCCTTGAGTCCAATTTGGAGACAAGGGCAAAAACGTTATTTTCGGGTCAAGGCGGGGTCCAGATGTGGGCCGTCTTGCACCGAAAAATATGCCAGGGTCAAAGGTCTCAAAAATAGTCCAACTTAGTGTCAACAGGTCAGGAACGATGATACGAACCCAACGGAACTTCCAGAATTGGATTCCGATGAGCCGTTCTCAAAATTGTCCGTCGAGTGGAGCCTGTGGGGCCCACGACACACGATTTTGTCAACGTTCTCAGAATCGAACCAAACTTGACCCACAGGACCAGCGTATTGCTACGAGTCCGATGGCGCAAGTTTCGTCTCGATCTGACTTGTGTACACTAAATTACAGCGAGAAATAGAAAGTACGGATACGGGGCGGTGTCCGCGGATACGCACTGATTCCGGTGTGCACGCACATCCGAATCAGTTTCTGCGAAAGCCCGCACGTCCGTATCAACGATGCTGACGTGTCGGTGAAGACCGCACGTGACCAAGTCGTCCCGTTTGGTGGGGCGTACTCGATTCCGGGGTGAAACAGGGTCTAGTTTTTTTTCCTGTTTTTGGATCGCGGTGTGCGATCACCACAGGACGCGATGCCCCGAGCGGTTTGTCCGGACACCGAGAGGGTCAAACAGGCTACGCGATACAATTTACGGAATCGAATTCCGAGCTACGAGTCAAAAGTTACGGTTACCTGTAGTGGGTCTTAAAAAACCGAGTCCTCGTGTCCTGTGCACTGTGTCCGACACTGTTCAAAATTAGGGTTAGGGTTTTCTCGTGTCCGGGTCTTCTGTGTCAGTGTCCTCTGAGTCGAGGCTTGCCGGAGTGCTATGAAGACTCGTTGGACGGAGGCGACGAGGTCTCGAGGGTCGGTCGGTTGCAGCGAGCGGGGGTCGCCGGCGGATGCTCGGGAACGTCGGAGAAGCTCGGGGCTGCGGGACTCGGCTGGGAGGCTGGCGGCTGAGGCGGGCTGGAGGCGAGCAGCGGGGAGGCGGTGCACTGGAGGCTGACGGCGAGGTGCGGGTGGCGGCGTCGAGGCCAGAGGCGGGAGGTGGAGGAAGTGAGGCGAAGGCAGCGGCATCAAAGTCGGCCGGAGAAGCGGGGGTTTGGGGGATTTTATAGGCTGCGAGAGGGAGAGGAGGAGGCGGACGGTGAGGGGGAGAGGGACCGGAGGGTCGACGGCCGTTCGGAGACGAGTCGGCGCGGGGAGGCGAGCAGTCGGCCGGTAACCGGCAGCGGAAGGGGAAGAGTCGGAGTCGGGTTTCGGCTGATTGGGGAAGAAGGGATAGCGGGTTGTGGGTTGCGGGCGGTCGGGTCGGGTCAGGCGGATCCGACCCGATCCAGAATAAGGTAAACGGGTCGGGCTCCGGCTTAATGGGTTGGGCCGGTTTAATGATAATTAAATTATTTAGTAAATATTTAATTAATAAATAATAATAGTTTTTAGGGCCTTTTAAAATCCATTCGGGGTCCAATAAATTCCCGGAAAAATACCCTATGTCTAGATTTTCATTTTACACCATAAAATATTATTTTCATAATATTTTAATACCATTTATTATCAATTAAAAATCCTTCAATAATTAAACACCTTAATTTAATTCCAGAAAAATATCAGAAAAATACAGTAAATTGGGGAAAATTCCATATTATCAAATTTTGAAAATCAGGGGGATTACACCCCCGAAGATATTGCCTCCTCAAAGTCAAACGCCTCCGTATCATCGCCAGGAGCCGGAGCAGAGCCAGAAGGCGCTTCAAAGTTGTACTCCCCGTGGACGCCATCCCCTGAGAAGAGGACAAGAAAGTTGATATCAATATAATAGTACTCTTTCTAAAAAAGGAGACATAAAGATAACATTTACCCGTGGCCAGCGGTATATACGGCGCATCTGCAGCCGATGTAGCTAAATCACACCTTAATGACGTAATGCGAACTGTCATACCTGGAGAAGGGGGTGGGCCAACCGACATCGCCAGGAGCTCTACCAAGCCTCCACCAAGACGCAGTCGAGGTTCGTCAGCTGGAACCTCGCCAGGCATGCTCACGGTCCGCAGATGCAGTGCCGGGCACCACTACTCGACGCAGCCATATGGAGAGGAAACCAGCCAGCTGGGCTTCCTTAGACAGAGGCCTACGGCAGCGCCTCAAGTAACTATAGGTCTTAGTGCCTTCAGGATACTTTTCTACCCCGTCGTCAAGGATCTGATCTAGAGCCTTAGCATCTCCCATAAGAGCCTCGACGACATGGGCACTAAGGGCGCCCAAACAGTTCACAGGCTCATCCTTACCTCCCAAGACTTTCTCCGGCTTGGCGGCCCTGGCCCGGTGGAAGAAGAGGTAGGACGTCCACTTGGTGGTATGAGCCAAATCAGAAGGCTCGTCATAAAAAGTGGTGCACGCGAAATAATGGCACATCAGCTCCTGATACACTTCCACCACCCGAGAGTCCGAATCCCCCAACTCCCGATTGGTGGGAACGTACTCTTCATAGGGGGTATCCCCCATCGGCAGCCGCGAGATCACTGCCATCTCATGGAGGGCCAATCCCAACTCCCCCAGTGGAGTGGCGAAAGTCCCGGTGAGCGAAATGTATCGCTCCATCAGTTCCAAAAATAGGTTAGGGTTGGGAGGCAACCCAATACTGGTCGCGCTCACAGCGGCATACAGCCCAATGCCCTCCAGCTCTCTCTGACAGTGCTTCAAGGCCCAGTCAACTAGGCAAGCCCATCGGCGGTTTGTTGGGGTGATCCACCCGTTGCATCGAGGATTCTCCTTGGGATATACTCCCCCTCGCTCCATGAAATCATTGCAGAAAGTCGGCAACTAGACCGGCTGGATTACTAAACTATCATCGCTCGGGATGCTGCCCGGGCACAGTCCCCTGAACGACGTCACGAGGCCGGAAGGACGGCTGACAAACGACCCCTGGTCAGCTCCTTTCAGATGAAAGATCTTCCCCGGCTTGCCGTAAAGATCGGGCGTCAGCGTCCACGACATCCTCCTGGGATGTGTCGCGTGGAAGAAGGCCGAGATGGGATAATCTCTCAGCATCGTTGGCAGGTACAAAACCAGGTTCCCGACAGAGAACACCCAGGGTTCTCTCTTAGGCTTCGTCTGGGACCATTTATCAATCATGTCCCCAAAGAGAAAAGCTGGCTTTATGTACTGCTCCCCGTCTATATACGTCAGGGGCTCTCCGTTAATCATATTCAGCAGCGTCCGCTCGCCCTGGGCCGATATCAAAATCTCCCTTCCCTCAGGATACTGGGGTCCGGAGATAGGAAATGCCACGTGGGACAGATCCTCCAGATAGTTCGAGTGCAGCATCCCGGCAGCGGAACCCATCACCTCAGCCAGTGGAGAGACCCAAATTAACTGCAAAAGTGCAAGGAAAACACGTCATTACAAATCTTGCAACATGAGGACCAATAAACGACAGTCTGTGCTTTACGCCAAGACTGTACAAATTTGGTCATTTTTACGCCGGAAGTCTCATCCAGAGGCGTGATTCGCAGTATACGGTCCATGCTTTACGCCGGACTGCCAAAATTCTAGTTATTACAGGCGTAAGGCTAAAATCTTATAGTATACACCTAGTTTTCGGCAGTCGGAGCTGTTACGCCCAGAATTGCGAAAATGATGGAGCTCTTACGCTGGCACATTAGAAATATGGGCGTAAAAGATGAAAACGTCTCCGTGCATCATCTTCCTCAAAGAGGCTATCAGCACAGAAGACGACCTAGCGCGGTCACGTTCAACGTGTGCGAAGGATTTTTCGTCGTTCTTTGTCATCCCAAAGGCTCTATCTCTAAGGCCGGGAGCCCTGCTCGTCGGTGGGATACTTTGCTCAGAATGGAGTTCGCCTTGCCCGACCGAAGACTCTCTCGCTGGGGCAGAAGAATGAGAAGAAGAACCTATACTCTTTCCCTTAGCGGAGGGGGTTTGCTTCGGCGCCATTTCTGAAGACTCTGAGTGCTCAGAGAAGGAATGGAGAAAAACTCGAACAGACGAAGACTCTCTTTCGCAGAAGGCGGATGAAAAGTTTTTCTCCCAAAAGCTCAGGATATATATACAGTTCGGATCGACTCCTCGAATCCTCGGACGGACTCCTCGAAACCCTAACCAAATCTCGCAATTAGTATTTGGTTATGATTGGCTACTACGGTAGCCCACTACTCTCGAAAGACGGACAATCAGCAAATTCGAAAAGTTTTTCGTGCAAAGCAGATTCGCGGTTCTACGCTAAGGAGCTTTCTACGCTCGACGGCTACAGATCTACGATTTTACTAACGCAAGCTATAAGTCTATGGTTTTACGCCCGGATTCTTTTTGTGCTCAGTAGCTTTCATGCTCGAGAGGCTACAAACCTACGACTTCACGCTCAGCAGATACAAACCTACGATCCCACGCTCGGTGGTGTTTAGTTTACGCTCGGAGGCAACAAGATCCACGACCTCACGCTCGGAAGATTTCTTTTTCACAGGTTGCAAATCTACAGTTCTACGCTAAGGAGTTTTCTACGCTCGACGGCTACAGATCTACGGTTTTACGCTCGCAAGCTATAAGTCTATGGTTTTACTCCCGGATGCCTTTTGTGCTCAGTAGCTTTCACGCTCGAGAGGCTACAAACCTACGACTTCACGCTTAACGGATACAAACCTACGATCTCACGCTCGGTGGCTTTCTACGCTCAATAGGCTACGAACTCAGGATTTTCAGTCCATCTACACTACGGATCTCTGACTTTTCGCATGTCCGAAACAGTTCTAAGGGCGGTCGATTACAGGAGTTCACCCAGAAGATACTCCTTCTTGACCTCGAAATATCCCAAGTACCCGAAGCATACAGAGTTCAAACATTGAGAAATTACTCTTCTCGGGTCTAAAATAGGAGGTTCATCCAGACTCCAGTCTGAACATCTCGTCTATGGCAACTCAGTTTGACAGCCAAATCCTCGACCCTGTTCCAAGGGAGTTTCGAGAGGTCATTCTTGAAGACGAAGTCTGAACAAAATTTCTGTTCATCAGAAGATAGTTCAGAAACTCTACGCGGTTCCTACATTCCTAAAGCAGCTGCGCATCACTAGTTATGCGTAAAAGACAGGACGGGACCTAATACTCTTTCTATCAGAGTCGGCGTAAAAAATCAGACGTGTCGAAGCTACACATATTCAGACTTCACAGCAACGTATGGCAAAGACGATCATATGCAGAGAAGAAAGACGACTTTATTAAAAGTTAAAATCACAATTACATATGAGGGAAATCCTGTCTACAAGGGGTTTTTCTTCATTTTTGTGATTACATATGAGGGAAATCCCGTCTATAAAGGATTTCCTCATCTTCGTCGGAAGGCCACCCCTACACCGGTGCAGATCTTCCTCTTCTTCCATGGCAGTTCATCGACCACCACAGTCATGAACAAGAAGATCCTCCATACGCCATGGCCGATCCAGTTGAGGCTTCTTTAACCCAACTCGATCGAGGACGACAGATTACAGTTTGTCTAATCTCGTCCGCGGGGGACTCAGGAGAAAATATACAGCTTGCAAGCTGTGTGGTCAAATGGGACCCTTCCCTTCTCCTGGATAAACCGCCATACAAAGTTGCTGATTATCCCGAGCAAGGGAGGCTAAGATATCCTTCCATGATCCATCGTTGCAGTGGACACTTGCTCGAAGATGCCATCTTTTTCGGCTCTTTACACGCTGGAAGAACATGATCTCCTTCTTCCTCAGGTCGACCCGACGAACTCCGGCGATCATCTCTGCGTGATGAAGGAAATGTAGGAAGAACAGGTTTTACTCCTCAGCCCTTTTATAGGCAAGCGAGGTCACACCTACCCCCAATAACTCCGCCATAAAGACTGGCCTGAAAGAACATGTCAAACTTGACCGTTTCAGGCTCCATTCAGAAGGCGTTATGAGTTACGAGGAACGGTTCATGCTTCATTCAAAGCGTTTCAAATTCCGAGGAATTTGAAAGCTTTGAAGGGGGTCTTGTAGAAGCATAAAAAATACGCCGGATGACTATACGCAACTTATTGGTGCGGGGCAGCGTATAAGAGATGACCTCAGAGCCATCAAGCATGCAAGTCAGGAGCTTTTTAGGACCATCCGCGTAAGTACAGTATGTCCAGGCCGCCTCAAAGCGTAAAGCAGAGGGCTTCGTCGCCCATATGAAGTAAAAACACATCCGCTTTCAAAGCGTACGAGGAACGCTTCGTGTTCTCCGAGATAAACCTGTCAGACCCTGCAATGAACCTGACGTCTGAACTTCTGACAACGGGATACGGCTCGGCTATCCAGACGACGGCTATAATGATGGCACGGCACTGCGACCCAGGCTGTCAGTTACCGCCATCTCCCTTGCGTAAACTGCTTTTTACATGTACAAGGGGATATGCTGCCTTGTTTTACATAGGCAGACATGAGCTGTTTACACTCCCCGGCAGACAAACCGCCTGCCACGTCAAAAGCTGCACTTTGTGCAGGGCTCGAGGCACGTCTCTGCGATTGGTGCACAAGGCGGTAACAGTCTTCTGGAGGCACGACTGATGCACAGAAGAGCTGCAGACCTTCAAAAACACGCATCTGCATTTAATGCGCAGAATGATGGCGGATCTCTGCATTTAATGCAGGGGATTTGATAAAGAGTCACCGAACCGTCGTTTAGTGACATCCCCTTTGCGTAAACTACTTTTACGCATACAAGGGGATACACTGCCTTGTTCTACACAGGCAGACGTAAACCGTCTACGCCCCACGGAAGACAAACAGACTACCACGTCAAAAGCTGCTCTCCACACAGGGCTCGAGGCACGTCTCTGCACCCAATGCTCAGAACGGTGGCAGGCCTTCAGAACACGCCTTCGCAATTAATGCACAGGATGGTGGCAGATCTCTGTATTTAATGCGAGAGATTTGATTATATCTTCAAAAGCCGTAATTCCGGCTAAAGACGTCCACGTCAGCACTCAGCACATTACGCAGTGGCGTCTATGCCCGTTCAGCTTCTGTGCCCACATGGCTTCTACGCCTCCTCAGCTTCTATGCTCTCTCGGCTTCTATGCCTCCTCAGCTTCTATGCTCACTCGGCTTCTATGCCATCGGGCTTCTACGTCCACCCGACTTCTATGCCTACTTGGCTTCTATGCCATGGTGACAGACATCGGCTTTTACGCCCACCTCTTCTACACGGGGGATACCTACCTACGTGGCTTTTACGCCGTGATCTTCGTAGCAATTGCACGCGTTGTGTCCCTTAGTTGGACCCGCATCACACGCTCATTCAAAAGATCATCCATACGCAGGCATTGGTTACTTTAACTATCGTGTAAAAGGGTGCTGTGTTGTCCACTTCTCGGTTTTTACACCAACTGAGTGGTCACTGTCACTAAAACTCTATAAATAGAGACCTCTATCAACAGAGGAACAGGTCAAAAAAATTGGAAGATCGAACAATTGAAGATCCAGAGAAGAGGTCGAACAATTGAAGATCGAACAAGGAGAGAAGAGATCGAGAGAGAGAGAGAGAGAAATCCGGAGCTCAGGCAAAGAGTAGGGATCGACGACTTTGGCATCGTGCATCCACCTTCTTTTGCAACCTTCGAATCTATCTCCTGTCTTCTACGGCACTTCTTCATCATCGTGTGGTCCAAGGGCTAAAGTGATCGACTGCAGATCAGACACCTATAGCAATTTATACCCAGATTAAATAAATTGTACTCCCACATCCTCGTATTGGATTACATTGTACAAGTTTGTTTGTAAACAAAAGAACACGGGTCTCGTATAAACCCCGTCTTGAATACATCTTTCATTCTTTTCGTTTTCCACCACAAACAGCAGGTACGACATACTATCGAGATATGAGCACCTTTTTTTTTGCGAACATCTGCACAAGATAGTCGAGTGTTATGTTGATGACATTGCCGTCAAAAGCCGCTTCCGAGACGACCATCTCCACATTCTGAAGACAGTCTTCGATTTGATGCGTGTGCACCAGCTTAAGAAGAACCCAACTAAATCTTTTTTGGGAATCTCCAGCAGCAAGTTTTTAGGCTTCATCATAACATCCAAGGGCATCCACATAGACCCTGACAAGACCAAAAAAATCCTTGAAATGCATCTACTGAAGAATCTCAGAGAACTTTACGGCCTTCAAGAAATATTGGCATACATCAGAAGATTCATAGCAAATCTTTATGGGTGCTACCAACTGTTTACTCAAATCATAAAGAAGGGAGTATCCTTCATATGGACGGAGGAATATTAATGAGCCTTCGACGACATCAAGAATTACCTCTCGAATCCCCAGTGTTGGTAGCCCCGGTCATAGGAAGACCCTTCATGCTTTATGTACGTACGATAGACCACTCTATCAGCGCTCTATTATCCAGAAGAGTGATACAGGCCACGAGCAGGCCATCTATTATCTTAACGAATGATGGTTGGCGCGAAGCATAGGTACAACCCCGTTGAGAAGAAGTCCCTCGCTCTGGTCTTTGCTATACAGAAGACTCGACATTACATGGCTAGGCAAATAATTCATGTAGTCTCACGGGTTAATCCTCTTAGAGTCCTCATGACTAAGCCTGGGGCGCTGAATTATCACCTGGCTACGTAGGCAATATTGTTATCTCTATATAATATGGTGTTTGTCCCACAAAAGGCAGTTAAAGGCCTGGTATTGGCCGATTACCTGGCAGCTCATCCGATGTCAGAAATCTCAAAACTTTACGATGAAATCCCAAACAAAGTACTGGAGTCCAACATCACATCAGCAGAAGCTGTTTAGCGAATGCTCTTTGTCGGCACTTTGAGAACGGGACCCAAGGGTGATATCATCGTAGGTGTCGGAATAGTTCTAATCTCTCCCGAAGATCTAGTTATCCATCGCGCTTACTCACTTACGGATCCATGTTCCAATAACGTAGTAGAGTATAACGCCCTCGTCGTTGGCCTCCAACTCGCCAAGCAAGTATGAGTGGACTACTTGGAGGCCTACGGTGACTCCAAGCTGATATTCAGTCAGGTACGGGGTGAATACAAAGTCTGACATGAGGACTTGATTCCTTACCATCAGGCTGCACTTAGCTTAATCTCCACCTTCGAAGGGTTCTTCATAGAGCATGTGCCCCGGCTACAAAAAATTGAGGCCGATGGCCTGGCTGGTCTTGCAGCCTCACTGGCGGTTCCCATAGGAACACATCTATTAATCACGATTGCTGGTCAAGAATTGGTTTGCCCAAAAACAACCTCAGCACGTGTCTGAGCTATTCCATGGAGACGACCATCAATACCCAAGACTGGAGACTCCCTTTCAGAGCCTTCGTAGTCTATGGTATTCTCCCCGAAGGCCCGAAGGAAGCCACTTCCATCAGATGATGCTCCCTCCGGTTATACTAAGGTATGGCTACCAGAATATTATATCGTCGTTCATATGATGGGCTTCTGTTATGATGCTTATTGGATGTAAAAGCCAAGCAGGCTCTTTGTGAAGCCCACGATGGTGTTTGCGGTGCTCACCAACCCGGTCCTAAGCTCCAGGATCGCCTCTGGCATATGGGCTATTATTGGCTGACAATAGTAGCAGATGTCGTCGATTATGCTCGAAAATAAAAGATGTGTCAGATCCACACAGACTTTATCCACCAGCCCTCAGAATTCCTCCACCCAATGGTAGCATCTTGGTCATTTGAAGCATGGAGAATGGACATCATTGGACCAATAACTCTGCCTTCGTCGAAGGGGCACTGGTTCATCCTGGCTATCACATACTACTTCTCAAAATGGGCAAAAGTCGTTCAACTTGCTGAAGTAAAGACATTAAACCTGATCAGTTTCGTTGAAAATCACGTCATATATCGCTTTGGACTACCTCGGAGAATTATCCATGACAATGGTCCACAGTTTGTAAGCTACGCTTTTTATCGATTTTGCGATAAAAACTAAATCCAGAATATCGCTTCAACCGCCTACAATCCAGTAGCAAATTGGTTGGCGGAGGCGTTCAATAAGATAATCAATAAGCTTCTTAATAAATTCATGTCTTCTAACAAGTGCGACTGGAATGAGAATCTAGGTGAATGTCTCTAGGCCTACCGAACAACGATTCGGACGTCAACCGGCAGCATGTCGTTCTTCCTAGTCATGTCAGGCGCATGTTAGGACATCCATGCGGCTGAGTGAGATGCATGAGATGACATCCATGCGGCCAAATCAAGACCGGCGCATGCAGCCCAAGAAAGACCCGTGCATAAAGCATACGGCAGGGTCATGTGAAAAAGATCGCACGTGTTCTAATCCATGCGGCGGACTGTGTGCAAAGGGTCCATGCATCCAGATTCATCTTCCCCAAAATTCCTTACCCTTAATGGGCACTTGGACGTCCGGGTGGAAAGTCGGGACCTCATCATTGTCCTTAGACAAAGAGGCAAGGTGCTTCCCTTTGTCGTCAACCTTCTTGGCCTTAGACGAAGAAGATGAAGCTTTAGGAGCAATGGTAGATGGTCAGAGAAGATGACCAAAAGTAGAGAAGGAGTCAGAGACAAAGGGGAAGGAGGAACTCAACAAAACAAAAAGTTCTCTCCCTTCCCCCAAAACCCATATTTATATGCCACTAAAGAGATAATGGCAACTCTTTGATTTTTGCGTCATGCTGACATCAAATGACAGCGGCGGACGGTTGGATTCTCGATGCATCTCTATCCTTTACAACCGTCAGTTTGGGAGACGGGTCAGAATCCTAGGAGATCCGCTCCAAGATCGAAGCAAATCAAAAGATTTAATAAAGATGACAGCCTGGAAGTGCTTGCCCATGCGGCCCAACATCCATGGTCCCAAGTGCTCTCCTCCATGCTTCTTATTCAAAATATTCTAAACTTATCAGTTTGAAAACTTTGAAAGGGGTCTCATAGAAGAATAGAAAATATGGATCCATGCATCCAACAACCATACGTCCCAAAGACTGCTCAAGAGAAATCGGGCCGCAGAGTCACTATGCGGCCCCGAAAGACAACATCCATGCGTCCCAGGCTGTCAAAAGAAGCATTGGTCATATATGGATATGACGTGGCATCCTAATAACAAGATCGCATCTGACACATAATCTTGACAGAAAGGCACTTTAAATACCTTAGAAAACGTGAGCACACTAAACGACAAAAGCTCTCGTCAGCCTAATAATGACTCCTAACAGGCATGCAACACCAAGTGAACGACGCCATACGTCTCTGGCCACATGCGTCTCAAACTTCATCCGTCTTATACGTCTCTGACCACATGCATCCTAGACTTCATGCATCCCATGCGTCTCTGGCCACATGCATCCCAGATTCCATGCATCATATGCGTCTCTGGCCACATGGGTCCCAGATTTCATGAATGTGGCAGTGCTCCCTGAGACAAAATCTTTCTGTTGCAACTGAAGAGATTCTCTCCAACTAAGTATGGGCCACGTGTCAAGCTGACCAAGTCACGCACACAAAAGATGAGAACCACCCAGATCTTCAGCAACAGTAAATCGCAACAAACATCAACGTGGCAGCTTGGCCTGGACTCGCTCTCACGGTTCCAACTACGTCATATTAAGGATGTACATGTGGCAGCTTCCAACATCAATGCGCCCATGGTATATGTGCGTGCATGGTCATATAACTTAATGGCTATAAATATTGGGGTGGTGTACCCACACAAAGACACACACACACACACACACACACACACACAGAGAGAGGAAGACACACAGGCAAGAGAGAGAAGAAGTATTTCCCTTCTCTAATCAGATCATCAACGGAGTAAATGAGCCATTGCAGCGCTCAATCTCCATCGTCCCACTCCCCAGAATCAAAAACAAGTACTTAGATTGTCTGTTTATGATTTCTTTGTACTCTTTTTCGTGAATTAAATATAAAAGTTTGTTCAAACTTGTTTAATGGCAAACAGTTGCAATATGTCGACTCCTACTTAACCCAGATCAAGGAGTCAGCTGAAGACCCTGCTGTATATCCTTATTGCCATAGTGTAATAGAGAGGATTTCAAATATTACCTTCTCTCAAGAAGATATGTTGCTAAAGAATAACCTTCATAATAGAACTTCGTACTATACTGGGTACATCGGTGCTATCAAAGGGGATCGTATACACATCGACCCCGGCTTATCACTTAGCAGAATTCTATTGAGCCTGCTTCAGATTCTAGGGATTCCTATGCATCGGTTGTCTGCAACCTACACAACCATTTGTGGCTTCAACGCTGGAAGAAGCTATCATCTGGATAAAATTCGTCTAAAATGTCAGATAGGCGATTTACGGACCGAGGTCACTTGATACGTCATAGATATAGATTTATCCTACAATGTCTTACTGGGACACCCATGGATATACGAGGATATGATTAGGCCTTCAACCCTCCATCAATGCTTCAAATACGTCGACAGCGAGGGGGTTGTCAAAACTGAGTTCGCTAACATTGACCCATTCAAGTGGGTAGAAGCTTATTACTCTGATTCAATATTGTAAAAACAAACACACTGAGAAGAAGAAGAAGAAGAAGAAGAAGAAGAAGACAAAGACGAAGAAGGTAACGATGTTGATGATGAAGCTGAAGTAGATCCAGCTACAGAAGGACCTCTGAGGATTCGTGTAAGGGGTCATGTTAATAACACTCTTGCTCCTCTTGTGGTAGACATCCGCAAGAAAACTAATCACAATGCCTCAGAGCCTCTTGTGATTAATCTTCGAAGGATACCCCAAAGAGAAAAAAGAGAGCCACCGCTAAACATTGCTCTCTCAAAGTTCTCGGACCTTCGTAGATATAAGACTCAAGCTCCAGATCAACCTCTTGTATGCCAGTCTGTGGCTAAGATCAAAGATGGTGATCCACTTGAAGAATATATAAGTGCACAACCTAATATACCCTCCCTCGATGATGTAATCCCTGAGGAGGAGATATTGTACTTCCTAAATAAATGACTTCCTTTGAACTACACTGTTGTCCAATATCTAAGTACTAGGTATTCTTTAGAGAATGACTTAGGATTGTGCCTTTGTATGCTAGTAATAACGGCTCACCCAAAGACCGATATCTTCCCATATGATTGTCTGGTCTTCGATGTTCCAGCAAGGAGAAAAGGAGACAAACCTATCATCTTTGGCAGGGTCCAAGGACGAAGAGACTTCCTCGTCAATGATCCTGAACCTGACAATGGTAAAATACAACTATACCGTTACAATCCGTAAGCAAAGGATCACATCCAGAAGATAGGTTACGAATTAAAAACCAAGGCCTTAACTACGACAAAGGACGACCTTTTCCATTGCATCACTTTGGTCTAAAAGGTAAGCCAAAAACTTATTACCAATGAACTCGTCATGGTTTAGGTTATGTCACTCCTGAAACGATACCTAAATGCTGAGAAGTTGAAATCGAGATGCATTCTCACTCATCTGAGTCTTCTGTTTAGGATTTCGATTCTAGCATCGGAGAATTTTTAAGAAAATATTGTCTGCCAATATGGTGTTAGTACACCAAGCTGAAGACAATGATCTATCACTCGAGCCATTTAAGGTCTAACCTTGGGATCAAAAACTGGAGTCTCAGTGGGAGCTATGTTTCGAGCAATGTGAACCTCCTAATGAAGATAAAGTTGTTCAAGTCGACTTGGGTAACGAGTCCTCAGCCAAGCTGATCTTCATCAGCAAAAGTCTCTCTGAAGAAAATCGAGAATCTCTTATACAACTTATAAGAGAATACATAAATGTCTTTGCATAGGGATTTGAAGACATGTCGGACCTGGATCCCAAAATATCAATGTACCAACTCAATATAGTTTTGAACGCTAAGCCAGAGAAGCAACAACATCGACGATTTCGTCCAGATGTCGTGGAAGTAATCGAAGCGAAAGTGAATAAGCTGATAGCAAGCGGCTTCATTCGCGAAAAAAATACCCAGACTAGGTAGTAAATATTATTCCCGTCATAAAGAAGAATATAAATATCCGAGTCTGCATAGATTATCACGAGCTGAATACAGCTTATCCAAAAGACAAATTTCCTCTTCTAATCACTGATGTAATGATTGACAATAATTATGGCTTTGAGCGAATGTCTTTCATGGATGGATTTTCAGGCTACAATCCGATCAAAATATTCCTGGATAATTAAAGAACACATCATTCTGAATATCATTGGGGGTATACTGCAATACGGTAATACCCTTTGGTCTAAAAAATATAGGTGCGACATACCAGCGAGCTAAGAGCACAATATTTTATAAATATATGCACAAAACAATGGAGGGCTATGTAGATGATATAGCAGTCAAGAGTCATCTCAAGGGCGATTGCCTTCAAGACCTAAGAATAGTGTTCGAACTGATGTGCGTATACCAACTTAAGATAAATCCAACCAAGTCTTTCCTGGGAGTTTTCTGCGGCAAATTTCTCAGATTCATCATAAATTCGAAGGAATTCACTTAGATCCGGAGAAGATAAGGGCTATCCTTAACATGCGTCCCCTGAAGAATCTTAAAGAACTCCACAAACTTCAAGGAATATTGGCATACCTTAGAAGATTCATATCTAGTCTCTCTAGAAGATGCCAACCATTCACTCAACTAATACAGAAATGAGTCTCTTTCACTTGGACTGAAGAATGCCAGAGTGCATTTGATGACATTAAGAAATATCTTACTAATCCTCCAGTGTTGGTGGCTCCAGTTGTGGAGAAATTATTCTTACTCTACGACAGTGCAATGGATCATTCTCTCGATGCATTGTTAGCTCAGAAGAATGAGGCAGGCCATGAACAAGCCATTTATTATCACAGATGAATGATGGTTGGTGCTGAACATAGGTAAAATCTTATAGAGAAAGAGTGCCTAGATCTGATATTTGCTATCCAGAAGATGCAGCACTACATGACAGGACAAATAATCCATATCATATCTCGAGTCAAATCCCCTCAGAGTGCTCTTGATCAAGCTAAGAGCGTTGAACTCCCACCTAGCTACATGGATAATATTGCTTTCTTCAAACGACATGGTTTTCGTTCCACAGAAGGCAGCCAAGGGACAATGCCATGCCCCAATCCCAAAATTTATGGGACCAGACAAGTGGCAATGGCCAGCTGGTACGACTCCGTAGGGTTTTCCAATTTAATGGACCCGACGAAGTGCACTTACGCTGTCCACGGTCAAGTGATCCAGTTAATAATCTAATTCTAACATGCAACAAGTAAACTAAATCTTAATCCATGGTAAATAATCTCAAGAAAGAACGATACGCATTATCAGTCTGCAGCCCAATAATACATCCGTTCGAATAGACCAAAAGAACAACATAGGCTTATAAACACTCGGATATAAAAGCAGAATCAAAATGGAAAGTAGTATATGACTGTAATATCTAAAAATGTAAAGATACCTGAAATGATGTCCACACTCTACTAGATCAAATATCCTGAAAACTGCACAAATAACCTGGAAGGGAACCAGGTCCTCAGAGGGACGTAACAAGATACAAAAATACATGCCATAAAGTAAATACTGTGAAAACTCAAGGGTGAACTAACCAGCTAAGTAAAATGTAATTTGAGGATAACTTAGTACGTATGGGAAGTGTAGGCTAGACATATGCTGACGTAATTTACCAATCGTCGTGACTGGCTAGTATATGCCATATATGCCCCCATAACAAGGGCACTCTGTAATATAATAATATCCAGCTCCGAAGAGCGTGACATATGTACATGTAACGTCTATCATTCCGGAGAACGTGGAATCTGCATAGTATAACGTCCATATCGCTCCGAAGAACGTGGAATCTGAATAGTATAACATCCATATCGCTCCGTAGAACGTGGAATCTGAATAAAGGAAGTGGGTGTCCCATACGCCTACTAGTCGTCCTCCCCGCCCAATGCCAATGTACAAGTCTCAAGTACGACGTGTACATCTCGTAACTATAATGCAAGTCCCTCAAGAAATATACAACTAAGCTAAATATCGTCACACGTGCTGCTCACACCGATGGCCAGTCAAGTATGAAGCACACGTCCCTACATGAACTCACTCTGTGACGTGCAATAATACGTGTCAAGGCCTGGAGAGTCATATTGATAACTCCACAACTTTAGGTGGGTCCACTAGACACTAGGTCAGACACAAGGCCTAACGTCAACGCATTCGTTGACTGCACCCGAGTCTTTCTTGGATGTGCACAGTTAAATATAATATTAAAATAATACAACATGCAACTAAATAATAACTGAATTTAAATAGTACAATAAGGCAAGGTATACTTGCCTGGGTCCTCAAGCTGCGAGTGCCAATAACCTGCTTCCGAAGTCTCGCGGGACGATCCAATGGTCCTATATATATATAATATAATACAATATAGCATCAGTCGTTACACTAGCACACACACAAACACGATTACACTAAACTCAGAAACTACGCAAGGCAGGGGTGGTACTGGTCAACTAGCAGGGTCAAGTGTGCGCCTAAATGCACGGGTGTCATGTCTTCAAATGTTGTGCAAAATCAGACAGCCAACTCACTAACACGTCTAAGCCAGTACGTCGGTGTACACAAGGCAGTCAATTCACTAATATTCAGGGTCACATGGTCATATACAATTATAGGGTATACGCAGTTAATGCCTAGGGTCATACAGCATACATATATTACAGTCATACCTAGTACTAGTAATCAATTTCCATGGAATATATATACATATATCTATATATCAACTAATAATTATACACACACGCACGTACACGCAACTAGTTACTAGGTTCACCAACACAGGGTCTTATGATCAACTAAACTGTTATGAAGCAATTCTAATCCTAATTAATATTCATATAAGCAAACATACACAAACATGAATGAAGGCAAGTTGAACTTGTGCGTTAGTGTGCACGTGCACGGGATCGAGGGTGACTGCTGCAGGTCATCTCCGACGAGGTGGGATGGGTCGACGATGACGACAACGACGACGATAATGATGATGATGATGATGATGATGATGATGATGATGGTGATGAGGATTATGAAGGTGATGATGATGGTGATGATGATGATGATGATGAAGGTGATGATAATGATTATGATAATGATGAAGGTGAAGGTGATGATGATGATGATGATGATGATGATGATGATGATGATGATGATGATGATGATGATGCTGATGCTGATGCCGAGGCTGCCGGAGGGGAGAGGCTCCGCGAGGTCGGCCGTGGAGATGGATGCGGGTGATGGAGATGACGTTAAAGGTGTTGGGGATGGTGGTGACCAGACTGTCCAGGTGGAGGAGGATGATCGAGGAAGGAGGGATGAAGGGAGGTTGAGTCGGAAGGATTGACGTTGGTGAGCGGCGGTGTCGAGGGGATCTGGCGGAGGATGGTGAGGAGGAGGTGGTTCAGTCGGCTGTTGGCCGCTGTGGTCTACGGGGAGGCACTGTAAAATGGTGGTAAAGTTGGGCTCCGGCGGTTGATGGCCGTGGGCGAGGGGATGATGGCAGCAGTGGGTGAAGATGATGGGGGTAATGGTGATGGTGGCTTGCTGCCGGCGGGACTTCTCGGAGGAGACGGTCGGGGTGACTCGGGAAGTCGGGGACGGAGGCGGTTGCAGAGGCGGGGACTCGGCTGTAATCACTGGAGGGAGGAGAGGAATGTAGATGGTGATGGGTCGACGGGGGGATAAGTTCTGTGGGATGTCAGTGCACGGGGTGGCCGCTGCTCATCGGGGATGCTCGGCGGGTGAGCTCTGGCGGTCGGCTCAGGCGGCTCCGTCGGAAAGGTGGGATGAAGTTTAGGGTTAGTTTTAGGGTTTGGGTTTGTAGTTTGATATTGGTGATGGTGATGAAAATATTAATGGAGGGGGAGAGTTTTGCATGAGAGAGAAGAGGATGACTACCTAGGTATTAGGGCCGGCCTATGTATTCCTTGGGATGGGGTTGGGTGTTTACATGAAGTAAATTGGAGGGTGGTGATGGTATTGGGTTGAATGGAGGGCTAAGATTTGACGTGGAGGAAAGTGTACAAAAAAAGGGAGAGAGAAGAGATTGGACCGGTCAAAGAGGGGAATGAGGTTTTCTTCATTGGCCTTGACCAATAGGATGGTGAAACATCATTGCACTTTTGCATAAAAGTCCTCAAAAATTAGAAAATTTCACAAAAATGGGAATTTAGATTAAATGAGAGAAAATACCATGTTTGGTGTGATATAGTGGCTAAAAATGGTGTGTGGTATTTAGTATGAGCCTTGAGGGTGTGAATGGGGTTTTGGTTTGGTGTTTGATTTAGTTTTGGGTTAAGTTGGGTCCTTACACTAATTTAATTAAAAATAGTATAATTGGTGTTCTAAAATTAATTGGAAGCACATGGGATTAAAATTAGGTGGGACACAAGTATCATGGACGTAGAAGACTCGGAATAGAATATTGTCATAAATTGGGTTGTACAAAATGGGTCGAGGTTGTGTCTCCAATTTCGATTGGAACAGACAATGATGCAAAGTTAGATTTATTTGAATTTAAGAATGGATATTTGTAACGAATATAGTGCGACTAAAATAAAGCACAAGGAAGGGTATTTATGAGTTACACAAGGGTCAGAATGGAAGACTGGTGCATCTGGGAAAAGTGTATGAAATTTGTTTGAAAGCAAATGCTAGTATAGCGCTCCAAATATCGAAGCAACGGTAAGTGCACTAAGTGATTAAAATATTACACAATTATCTAAAACACCGTGTTCTAATTCTAATTAAATTCAAATTAACCCTAGTCTCTCTATCTGAGCCAAGTAGACCTAAATTTGGTCGAGGGGTTTTACAAACAAGCATTGGCCGACTTTCTGGCAACTAATCTGGTATCAAAAACATTAAAGCTTTATGATGACATTCCATATGACGTGTTAAAGTCAAATACGACATCACAAGATTCAATTTGGCAAATTTTCTTTGACGGTGCTTCAAGAACGTGTCCCAAAGGTAATATCGTGGAAGGAGTGGGGTAGTATTTATCTCTTCCGGTAATCTTGTCATTTATCGTACATATTTCCCTCATGGAATCATTTTTCAACAACATGGCAGAATATAATGCCTTAATTATCGGACTCCAATTAGCTAAACAGTCGGGGTAGATTATCTAGATGGTTATGGTAATTCTAAGTTGATAGTCAGCCAAATCCGAGAAGAATACAAGGTTCGCCATGAAGACCTTATTCCATATTATAGGGCTACTATTGATATAGCCTCGACCTTCTCAAGGTTCTTCATCGAACATGTGCCTCGACTGTAGAATATTGAAGCAGGTGCTCTAGCTCGGCTAGCAACTTCTATAGCTATTCCGATCAAGAATCAACAATCGGTCACAATGATTGGTCGAGAGTTACTTTATACCATTGATAACTATATATCTATCAAATCTACGCTTTAGAGATTGATGTCAAAGACTGGAGATTCTCGTTTATAGACTATGATGTCTACAGAATTCTTCCCGATGATCCTAAGGAAGCCATTTATGTTAAAAGGTGCTCCCTCGAATTTTATTATGATACAACCACTAAAAGGTTATATATTTGTTCGTATGATGGACTCCTACTACGATGTCTATCAGACGTAGAAGCAAAATAAGCACTCCAAGAAGCTCACGATGGTACTTGTGGTGCACATCAACCAGGCCCTAAGCTACAGGAACATCTCTGACACATGGGATATTATTGGCCCACTATGGGAGGAGATGCCATAGAATATTCAAAGAAGTGCAAGGCATGTCAGATTCATGCCGACTTCATCCATCAACCTTTAAAAATTTTACATCCGATCATGGCCATTTGAAGCATGGGGTATGGATGTCAATGGCCCAATCAATCTACTATCATCCAGAGGACATCGGTTCATTTTGGCTATAACTGACTACTTCTCCAAATGGGTGGAAGCTATACCGCTCATCGAAGTGAAGACATCAAACGTGATCAGTTTCATCAAATATCATGTCATCTACCATTTTGGTCTTCATAAAATAAACCAGCAAGAAGAGAAGCGCACTCCAACAATGTTTCAGAATATGGCGCACTTTCTTCTCAAAGGAAACAGAGGCTCTCTTTGAGTCAGCTTTGCAAAGACAAGCGCACAACTCTCACGTTTCTTCTCCCATATTTAATGCAATGAATCTGACAGACTGGCATAACAGTCGAGAAAATCAGAGTCACTATGAAAAGATATTTCTAGCACGTAGGCCCAGGTTGTCGTCTAGTGGTCTATCCGGCTAAAATCTTACAGAATGCGCCATTGTGCACAACTCTTACAGAGTGTGCCATTGTGCACAACTCTTACAGAGTGCGCCATTGTGCACAACTCTTACAAAGGGCACCATTGTGCCAAACTATAACAGAGTATGCCAGTATGGCCTCTATGTCTTAAGATATCATCAAAGTGTGCCAGTATGGAACTTGTCTTCAAACTTCATCAGAGCGTGCCAAGGTTGCCAAATTCCTTCAAGAGTGCACCTGTCATCTTAACTGACAGTGAGCAGTTATGATTACGTATCTTTCATGCCATGTTCTAGTAAGATATGCACGAATAATTATCCCCATGACCCATGCTTTCCTTGTATAGGAACCCACATAGCAAGCAGGCAGTATGTTGTGCACCCACTCAGCAGAACGTGGGTTATGAAACCCTCAAAAGTGCGCGGACAATGGCAAATACAGTACAAATTGCCCAAAGTGCGCGCACACTTCTATAACCGCTCCTGAAAGTTATAAATACATGCTAAGTTCCTCATTCACACAGACGGACACATAGAGAAAAGAAAGAAGCTCTACGTGCTAGTACTGCCGAGGCTTTGTTGCTCAAGTTCTCCAAGTGTTTAAGGGTTCCAGCATTTATTCTTTGTGTCGAGTGGTCCAAGGAGTAATTTGATCGACAGCAGATTAGATCTACATAGCTATACTTCACCAAATCATTGTACATTAGATTCTTGTGTAGGATTTATTATACTTTTTTCTTTTAAATTTTATAATACAAAGGTTCGTATAAGTTTTTGTTCATGGCAAATAACTCTATCCATCAATCTACAATAACACGCGTAAATAGAATATGATTACTTATTATCTTTTGTGATTCTTACTATGTAACATTTAGTAGTGACTTACATAAACATGAACTAAATTATTTTGTTAAGCATGAAGATAAATGATTGAAGAACCAACATCACTCATATTAAGCTGAAGGGACTTTCCAGCACGATCTAATAGCCTCCTGAATTAGTCCCTCCGCATAAGTCCAAATCCAACTGGCTTCTTCGAGTCGACCCAGCCATCATAATGCACCGTGCGAAGTGGCACATTATAATAGGGATGCTGAGTTGGTTCACGAGAAATCCAGGTGTTGAGCAAAGAGAGTGATGATATATCTCATGAGGACTCAGAAGTATGCACTGCACTACAGTTGTTATCCGACAGTAGTGGAAGGATTCAGTGATGCAAGCTGGTGCTCAGAGATAGAGAACGAAAAGTACATATGAGGATACATCTTCTCCATAGGTAGAGCTGTTATATCGTGAAAGTCGAAGAAGCAAACAATGTTCTCTCATTTATCTATAAAATCTGAGTTCTTTGCATTGGAAGCTGCAGCGGATGAAGCAGAATAGCTTCAGAAGCTCATGTATGATCTTCCTCTGGTTGGTGCACAGATTTCGGCGGTACTAATCTTCTATGACAACAAAAGGACTGCAGCAGTGGTATTAAGAAGATGACTGTACGGCTTAGGCACAGAGCACTGAATGATCTCATCAAGGCTGGAGTCATTGTAGTGATTGATGTTCAGAGCCAGTATAATCTGGCGGATCCTTCCACCAAGGGCCTCAAGCGTTAGCTGGTCGAGGACAACAAAAAATGGGCTTGAAGGCATTCAGATATTATTTCTTTGTAATTCTACTATAAATATTTATGTTATTAATTCAAAGAGAAATCTACTAGGCATCTAGCTTTTGGTTCAAAGAAGGATCATTAACTGGGAAAATATCATGAACAGTGATTAGTCCTTTGAGACATTTAGTGGATACATTCTTAGAACCATTATTGTCTACTATTTGTTCTTTATACAGAACAAGTCATGTGGAAGGATGGTCATAGGCCTTAATGAGTTCTCGAAGGCTCGGCACTATAAATGGGATGGTACCCCTATGCTATAATGGTGTGACCCCACGATGAGGTAAGAGACTCGGCCTTGGGCCATGTCATAGCGACAATAGCACCGCATATAGGCTGGTAGCCCAATGCATAATATGTAGAGAGTAGTAGTACAATACTACAAAGAGGTCGGTGACCTCATGCAACTATGGGTGACACCACTAAGAGGTTGCGGACCTCGGCTTTGGGCCATATCATAGCGGCGTAACACCGCAAAGAATCACAAGGCTTCATGTTGGGTAGTACAATACTATAAAGAGGCATGTGGTCTCATGCTACAGAGGTATGACACCACTAAGAGGTTATGGATCTCAGCTTTGGGCCATGTCATAGCAGTGTAGCACCGCAAGGAAATACAAGGCTTTATTATGTGGAATATTAAACTCTCTGAAAGAACTTACCTAAGTGTATGAAAAGAGATATAGGCTATCTCTTGAGGGTAAACTTATAGGCACCAAAGATACATACGCCGAGACCAATTCAGTACAGGGTCTTTAACATCCGTCCATAGGCACAATTGATGCCATAATGTGAGTGGGAAGAATAACAGCCATAATGTAGAATTTAATGCTCAGTCCATTCTTGTATCATACAGTTGTTTAACCCATGCGGGAAGATTCAAGTCGTAAGCGACATATATCCTAAAGTATGATGGGCAATCACTGTGGGGAACACCCATCCCATATATTAAGATATGTGAGAGATTATTAGATTTTTATCTTATGCTTGTGGGATATTTTTCTCTTGCAAGACTAGAAAGATAGTCCCACATTGAAAAACACTCCAAGTGGGTATCTCAATATAATACCAAACTTGGTGTTGAGAGATGCACATGGGTGGTGGTATAAGCCCCCTCATTTTTGAATAGGATTATTTTGGTATTTTTCAAATTATTTTAATTATTTTATTTTATTTAAATAGATTAGAGTAGTAATTTCTAAAACCTTCTTTTAGATATATGACCCTTTGTCATGGCTTTGATATTTTGAGCAATGCACGACCTTTTTCCTTCCAACAAAATTTATAATAATAATATTAATCGAGTCTAATATAGTTGGAACATGGATGTTGTATTTATTTAATCTCCTCCATGCTCCAAAAATATTAAAGAACATCAAGAATTACGGTTACCGTAAAATTATCTCCTTTTGACTAGAACTTGACCCAAACCCAACCCAAACACTTGTTGGCATGTAGTCACCCCAAATATTACCATATAAATATATACTATATATATAAATGATATTTAAATTTATTTATTTATATTTATATGAGTTTTAACTATATAAAGTGGTATAGGTGGCATCCTAGTTGGCAAATAACTACCTAACCAACCCAACAACCAAATCTTATCCAATCCTAACCATAACAACCAACCCCACCCTCAAAATTTTGGCCAAGAGCAGCCCCCCTAGCTGAACCTCTTAGCAATAGGATAAATCCCCCTCCTTTATTTAAATCTATTTAAAAAGCCCATATATATATCAACTTATCACCAAACTCTAACCCTAACATCTACTTCCCTCTTTGTGGCCGCCCCTATATCCTCCCTCCTCTCTTCCACGACCCCTTCAGCCTCTCGCTCTCCTTATCCACTTCCTTTTCACTCATTCCCAACCTCCACTTCATCCCCCACAAGCTGACAAGCCCTAGAGCAAGAGATTAGCCACCCCTAGAGGGCGACTGCTTGCTGCTGGTTGCAACTGCTTTTTGCCCCCATCACAGCCCTAAAAATTACCTCCAAACTGAATATTTACCTCCTATATGAAGCCCCCAAGCACTCCCTCAAGTTTCTTGGATTTTGGAGTCCGTTTGGTGCTCCGAAGGGTCCGTGTCGCGAGAAAGGACCACGTCGTAATCACATGCGGGTAAATCTTCCAACTTAGATTCTTTTTCCTATTCTCCATGAACCAAAGATTGTGTCACTCATGATAATATTAGATGATGAGTATGATTAACTCCATATATGAGAAACCCATATTTCTGTGTAGAAACTATTCCAAGTAAATCGAACAATCATGACACGGATACGACGCACCAATAGTAGACAAGGTTCAATGAGTATTGCCATGATAAATATATAAAAAATAATTCTAAAAAATTATATTTTATTAATTTAAATATAAATATTATAATTATATAATTAATCATATTTTATGCTAACGAAAAGATTGGATGCAAAGACCACTTGGCCAAGTTGCAAGAATAGCTAGATAACGTAGTTGAGATGGTTGCATGAATGATGTGATGTAATTATTTATATATATAATTATTATTAAATTATATAAAATTAAATAATATAATTTTATATTAAAAATACTTTATTACTCAAGTTGGCAATGTTGCATGTACAAACTAGCATCAAGTTGCCAGAATACCTAGTCGACGCATAACATGACTTTGTGATACGATTTTTGGAGAGTTTGATCTTAATTCCTAAAACTAAATTTATATGTGTTTAATTCTGGTAATAAATTATTTAAAATTTATATTTATGGTATTTTTATGTCAAACCTGAACCCTAAAAATAAGGGTCACTAGCCTATATTTCGGGTGACTTTATGACATTGTTTTGCTAGTAAATAGAGGTTATTTTGGAAAAAATAAATGGGTGAATATTTTCTGAGATTAAATCAGAATATAATATGATATAAAATAGTTTTTTATAAATATAACCATACTAATGGACTAGCAATGTCTCGAACAAGTTTCGGACAAAACTAGTCAACCTAAAGTGGCCAAAATCTTAAAATATAATATTTTGTCAAATCTAAAATTTATTGCTATAAATTCATATAAATCATGTTTAATTCTGAAATATATAATTTATTATAATTTATTTCCATGTCCTTTAATTAGGGACTTAAGCTTAAATTTTGGAAGTCAAAAATCAAGAAACTAGGTCTCGATACCCTGTAAAAGTAAGCAAAGTTGTTAGAAATAATAACGAGCTTGATTTTGCATGGCATCGAAGAAATTATAGAATTAAATTATAATTAAAAGAAATCATGATTTGACCCTTAAGTATTTAATTGGTGTTTAGGTCAATTGAATTCCGAAGGAGTGGACGCGGGATCATCTTTACCACCACTGACTGCAGAACCAGGCAAGTATACCTTGCCAAGATGTTTACAGTTATACATTATTTATTTGATATTATGTATGCATTAGATATTATAATTGTGTGGCTTGGTTATTGTACTTGTGAGCCTAGGCCCGTTATACGATACTTTGTGTCCGGACAAGATTCGGGTACCGACATCCTCTGCGGAGTCGAGTATCGTAGTTAGAGAGTCATTCTTCCGAACCCATGTTTTGTGCATATGTTATTTGCACATCCTACCATAGGGCACTAGACACGATATTCATGTGGCAGAGTCTTTCTCGACTTGATCGTGGTACTTGGACTCTGGATAGGACTACAGGATGCATGCTATAGTGGTAATTATAATTGTACATATTGACTATGACTTTGTTGATAGTTAGAGGTCATGATCTTGCGTGTCTTGATTGAGACATGAGGTTACATTGGGTGGAGAGAGTCTTCATCGTGCTCTGGGGATATTTTACTATTACTATTTATGTGTATTAGGCTTTAGGTTCCCTATGCGGAATCTAAAGTATTATATTTATATATATCCATCTTCCTCCTGGTTACCCCACACGGAGCCTTGAGTGTACTATTAGCGTACGAAAGTGGGGTACGATACCATACTCTCATTTGTATGTCACATAGTTGGTTATAGTAGTTTATCCTGGATTATGGTTTTATTACACTGTTTACTTCTGGCTTGTTGTTTTCTTGTACCTTGTTACATCCCTCTGAGGACCTGGTCCCCTGCCAGTTTTTACAGCATAGACGGTTATGGAGCCTTTGGAGTTGCTGATGGAGTTGCTTGTCTTGCAGGCATTGGTACCAGGTACTTATATCTTTTCCACCGGAGTTATGGTTATTTATTCATATAATTTATTTATCTGCTGACGTAGCCTAGTTTTATAGACTCTTATTTCTTTCTCGAGTCTATTCGAGTTTGTGTGTTACTGGGCGGCCGACTTTAGCACATGTAGCTCATTCTTGTGTATTCTGTTCATTGTGGATTGAGGCATAGATATTCATATTTACTTGATTATTTAGATAGTGACCATTATAATACAGCTTATACGTATTCGGGTCGGACCAGAGTCTGGTCGAATGCGTAGCTGGTATGTTACGTATTTCTAGTCCTACGTATTTTGGAACTGGGGCGTGACATATTTTGTGTGGCCCATGCAGGTCAGAGCATATCGTTTCGGTTACGTTATTGTGCCGAGCGAGCCTGCAGTTAGGATAAGGTTGTTAGTATCTCAATCCATAATTGCTATTGAAACTTTCTTTAATTTCTAATATCGTCCTTGAACCTCAAAATTATAATCATCCACACTTCCTTTGAACTCTTATTCTTTGATTCTCATTTTTTCCTAACTCGGAGAGACGAACACTCATGCGCGGTGATCTCCCCAGGAGAAGATTTTTGTCAAGACGGAGATGACATATTTGATAGATTATTTGTAAGTAGATGGTTACCTGAGTAGTGAAGATTATGGTAGATAATTTCTAGATATTAGAGTGATAATAGATTAAGACATTACCAGTAGGAACCTAAAATAATATGGACTCTATCAATTGCCTAGATTAGAAGTGATGGATAACTATTCGATAAACATTTAAGATGTATGCAAGTGATTTTATTTTAGGATATAATATTGTGTTTTGATAAGAGAGTTTTATCTAAGGTGGGTAGGCTTCTCGACTAGCGAATTGGTTTGGAGATTAATCAATTGATGAAGATGAGAATTATCAAATTTTGGTACTTTGAGGCTTACACTTCTATGTGATTTGAAAAAAAAAGGGGGTGTTTCGTTTTGAATTGAGAAAAAAATGATGTGATAAGGAGCTAGAGATTTATTTAATTTAAAATTTTAAGGCGACTATGATGTAATGGATTTAAAATTTTAAATTAAAATATTTTGGATGAATTTAAATATTGTGGAGTTTAAATTTTTAGGGATAAATATTTATTTAAATAAAGGGTTGAGAATTTGATATGACAGCATTGAGGATTTTGTTAAACCATAAGTTTTGAAAATTATGATATGATTGGATTTGTGTTTAAATTTAAAAGAGATTATGTGATGAATTTAAATTTAGATTTTAAGAATCTTGAGGCATTTAAATTTTGTGGGGTTTAAGTTTGAAGATTTTAATAAGATTTGACTTGGAATCTAAATTTGAGAATTTTAGGATATGATGAGGCGGAACGTTGGTGAATCTTAATTTGAAGATTTCATAATTATTTTATTATTTGAGTATTGTGTGGAAAATAATAATATAAAGAAAAAGATCGAGAGAATAGTTTTAAATTCAAATTTTGTGGATGGGAATTTGAATTAAAATCTATTCAAGGAAATATGCAATGGTTGTATTTAAATTAGAGGATTGGATTTAAACTTGAATTATTGAGATTGAGTTATTAAATAAAGTTTTGAGGAATTGGATTTAAATTAGAAATTTTAAATGATTGAATTTAAACTTTGAGAAGAGTTTGATAAAATAGATTTATATTTCCTTGAGAAAATTTTAGAGGTTAAATAATATTTGGTGAATTTGGGTAAGTTTTGCGATAATTGTTGAATTGAAGGTAAGTAAAAAATTATGGTGCAGAAATTGTGGTTGATTATATAAAAAAAATATAGAGGGGTAAAATTTGATGGAACAATTTTGGGAATTCAAAATTTTAGATGAGATTATTTTAAACCTTGTGATTCGATTTAAATTTTAAGAATAGATGAAATTAAATTAAGTTTTGAGATTTGATGAGATAAAGATATAACGTATTAAAGATTATAAATTTTGGGGATTTGACTTGATCTAAGAAGGTTGCTGGAATTAGATATGCCATATATGAATTATTTTGTTGGGTAGCTTTATGATTGCTAGGTTTAATGATGTTATAGAGGGTAAAATTGATTAAGTTATCGGTATTATCATTTCGAAAAAAAAATTAATTTTTTTTTGAGAAATTGAGGAGAAGACTATTTGAGAATTCAATTTTAAAATAGTGAAATGAGACAAACATTGAGGATAAAATTTAAAGGTATTATATGGTAAGATTGAATTTTAAATTCTAAAAAGGCCATGATATGAATTTGATTTCTTTTTAAATTTGAAGGGCTTAAATATAGCAGAGTTTAAATTTTAGAATTTAAATTTGGAGAATAGAATTTTGGAGATTGGATTTAAAATTTTCAGTATTGGGTTATTAAATTTAAATTTTAAGAAAATTAAGAAGATTAACATCATAGATAGTGGAATACAAGATTTGGATTCAAATTATATTTTGAAGGTTGAAAAAAAATTCAAGTTTAAGAATTTAAGGACTTGGGAACTTATGAATTTAATTTTGAGGATTTTAAAGAAACTTAAATGGCCAGAATAATAATAATTTTTAAAGGTGAGAATTGAGTTTAATTTAAATTTGAGGAGTTTAAATCTTGAAGTGGTTAAATTTCGAAGATTTAATTTTAAAAATTTTAATTAGAAGTTTGAGATAGAATTCAAAGATAATGTTAAAAAATTTGAGTGTTAGAAGTTCAATATAATATTGAGAATTAATTTATGGGTTGGATTATGCTAAAGGAATAACAATATAAAGATTGACTTTATCATTATAGAATTGACTTTTAAGGACTTAATTTGAATTCAAAATTTGAAGAATTTTTTTGAGAGATACGATTGATGAAGTAGATTTCGAATTCAAATTTTGATGATGAGACTTTGAATTTTTAAATTTATTCATGAGATAAGTATTACTAGGATTTAAATTGATGATTATTTTTAACTTTTAAATATTTAGTATTGACTCATTAACTGATGTTTGAGGATGACCATTAATTTAAATACCAAAATTTATATATACATAATGGCAGTGAGGACAAGACAAATTATGGCTATAAGGACAAATCGAATTATTAGAAAATTTTGAGAAATGACTACAATATGAGATACAAATTTTCAAGGATGAAAATAAATTTTTGGATTTGATTTTTTAAGTTTGGATATGGAATTAAATTTAAAGGATTGAATTATAAAAATTTTGAAGACAGTCATAAATGAGATTTAAATTTTTGAGAAAATAATGTTAGATTGTAATTAATAGTTACGACTTGAGAATCTGTTTTAAAAACAAAAAAACAAAAAAAAATAACAAAAATTATTAGATTTTAAAATTTTGAAGATAAATTCGAATATCAAAGATTTACTTTAAAATTTTAAACTGTGAGGATGAAGTAAATTTTGATGACTTTGTTAAATAACAAAAGTGATTTGACTACATGATTATAGTGCTTAAATTTTTATGGAGAAAAAAAAATATGTTATTGAAGATCTTAAATTTTGGGGACGAAATTATTTTAAGGTGGGTAGATTGTAAGCCCCCTCATTTTTGAATAGGATTATTTTGGTATTTATCAAATTATTTTAATTATTTTATTTTATTTAAATAGATTAGAGTAGTAATTTCTAAAACCTTCTTTAGATATATGACCATTTGCCATGGCTTTGATATTTTGAACAATGCACGACCTTTTTTCTTCCAAAAAAATTTATAATAATAATATTAATCGAGTCTAATATAGTTGAAACATGGATGTTGCATTTATTTAATCTCCTCCATGCTCCAAAAATATTAAAGAACATCAAGAATTACGGTTACCGTAAAATTGTCTCATTTTGACTAGAACTTGACCCAAATCCAACCCAAACACATGTAGGCATGTAGTGCACCCCAAATATTCCCATGTAAATATACATTATATGTATAAATGATATTTAAATTAATTTATTTATATTTATAGGATTTTTAACTATATAAAGTGGTATAGGTGGCATCCTAGTTGGCAAATAATTACATAACCAACTCCCTAACCAACCCAACAACCAAATCTTATCCAATCCTAACCATAACAACCAACCCCACCCTCAAAATTTCGGCCAAGATCAGCCCCCCTTGGCCGAACCCCTTAGCAATAGGATAAACCCCCCTCCTTTATTTAAATCTATTTAAAAAGCCCATATATATATCAACTTATCACCAAACTCTAACCCTAACATCTACTTCCCTCATTGTGGCCGCCCCTATATCCTCCCTCCTCTCTTCCACGACCCCTTCAGCCTCTCCCACTCCTTCTCCACTTCCTTTTCACTCATTCCCAACCTCCACTTCATCCCCCACAAGCTGACAAGCCCTAGAGCAAGAGATTAGCCACCCCTAGAGGCCGACTGCTTACTGCTGGTTGCAGCTGCTTTTTGCCCCCATCACACCCTAAAAACTACCTCTAAACCGAATATTTAACTCCTATATGAAGCCATCAAGCACCGTCTTAAGTTTCGTGGATTTTGGAGTCCGTTTGGTGCTCCGAAGGGTCCGCGTCGCGAGAAAGGACCACGTCGTAATCACATGCGGGTAAGTCTTCCAACTTAGATTCTTTTTTCTATTCTCCATGAACCAAAGATTGTGTCACTCATGATAATATTAGATGATGAGTATGATTAACTCCATACATGAGAAACCCATATTTCTGTGTAGAAACTATTCCAAGTAAATCGAACAATCATGACACGGACACGACGCACCAATGATAGACAAGGTTCAATAAGTATTGCCATGATAAATATATATAAAATAATTCTAAAAAATTATATATTATTAATTCAGAATATAAATATTATAATTATATAATTAATTATGTTTTATACTGACAGAAAGATTGGATGCAAAGACTACTTGGCCAAGTTGCAAGAATAGCTAGATAGCATTGTTGAGATGGTTGCATGAATGATGTGATGTAATTATTTATATATATAATTATTATTAAATTTTAGAAAATTAAATAATATAATTGTATATTAAAAATACTTTATTACTCAAGTTGGTAATGTTGCATGTACAAACTAGCATCAAGTTGCCAGAATACCTAGTCTACGCACAACATGACTTTGTGATACGATTTTTGGAGAGTTTGATCTTAATTCCTAAAACTAAATTTATATGTGTTTTAATTCTGGAAATAAATTATTTCAAATTTATATTTATGGTATTTGCATGTCAAACCTGAACTCTAAAAATAAGGGCCACTAGCCTATATTTTGGGTGACTTTATGACATTGTTTTGCTAGTAAATAGAGGTTATTTTGGAAGAAATAAATGGGTAAATATTTTCTGAGATTAAATCAGAATATAATATTATATAAAATATTTTTTTATAAATATAAACCATACTAATGAACTAGCAATGTCTTGAACAAGTTTCGGACAAAACTAGTCAACCTAAAGTGGCCAAAATCTTGAAATATGATATTTTGTCAAATCTAGAATTTATTGCTATAAATTCATATAAATCATGTTTAATTCTGGAATATATAATTTATTATGATTTATTTCCATGTCCTTTAATTAGGGACTTAAACTTAAATTTTGGAAGTCAAAAACCAAGAAACTAGGTCCCGATACCCTGTAAAAGTAAGCAAAGTTGTTAGAAATAATAACGAGCTTAATTTTGTATGGCATCAAAGAAATTATAGAATTAAGTTATAATTACAAGAATTCATGATTTGACCCTTAAGTATTTAATTGGTGTTTAGGTCAATTGAATTCCGAAGGAGTGGACGCGGGATCATCTTTACCACCACTGACTGCAGAACCAGGCAAGTATACCTTGCCAAGATGTTTACAGTTATACATTATTTATTTGATATTATGTATGAATTAGATATTATAATTGTGTGGCTTGGTTATTGTACTTGTGAGCCTAGGCCCGTTATACGATACTTTGTGTCCGGACAAGATTCGGGTACCGATATCCTCTGCGGAGTCGAGTATCGTAGTTAGAGAGTCATTCTTCCGAACCCATATTTTGTGCATATGTTATTTGCACATCCTACCATAGGACACTTGACACGATATTCATGTGGCAGAGTCTTTCTCGACTTGATCATGGTACTTGGACTCTGGATAGGACTACAGGATGCATGCTATAGTGGTAATTATAATTGTACATATTGACTATGACTTGTGTTGATAGTTAGAGGTCATGATCTTACGTGTCTTGATAGAGACGTGAGGTTACATTGGGTGGGGAGTGTCTTCATCATACTTTGGGCATATTTTACTATTAGTATTTATGTGTATTAGGCTTTAGGTTCCCTATGCGGAATCTAAAGTATTATATTTATATATATCCATCTTCCTCCTGGTTCCCCCACACAGAGCCTTGAGTGTACTATTAGCGTACGAAAGTGTCCATTGGGATCTTTCGTGAGTACCAGCCCGGGGTACGATACCATACTCTCATTTGCATGTCACATAGTTGGTTATAGTAGTTTATCCTGGATTATGGTTTTATTACACTGTTTACTTCTAGCTTGTTGTTTTTTTGTACTTTGTTACGTCCCTCTGAGGACCTGGTCCTCTGCCAGTTTTTGCAGCATAGACGGTTATGAAGCCTTTGGAGTTGTTGATGGAGTTGCTTGTCTTGCAGGCATTGGTACCAGGTACTTATATCTTTTCCACCAGAGTTATGGTTATTTATTCATATGGTTTATTTATTTGCTGATGTAGTCTAGTTTTATATACTCTTATTTCTTTCTCGAGTCTATTCGAGTTTGTGTGTTACTGGACAGCCGACTTTAGCATATGTAGCTCATTCTTGTGTATTCTATTCATTGTGGATTGAGGCATAGATATTCATAGTTACTTGATTATTTAGATAGTGACCATTATAATACAGCTTATACATATTCGGTCGGACCAGAGTCTGGTCGAATGCGTAACTGGCATGTTACGTATTCCTAGTCCTACTTATTTTGGGACTAGGGCGTGACAGGTGGCCCAAGTAGGTGCCATATGGGATGTTTCCTAGTAGAATTAAGTTTAAACTCCTCAAGAAAGCACTTATATTTTTTGTCACTCTCTTGGAAAAAGTTTCTTAGGAGCTAAGCCCCAAAGGGGCTTAGCGACTCTGACTCGAGCTCAAGGGCGCAAATTGGCGCTTTGATGGCACACTTTGCACTTAGCACGTCAGCAACGTCGCATGACGCTTTTGTACATATGTTGCGCTCGTTTTATACACGAGTTGCATGCACGGGAGCAAGTGCGGGTGTATGCATAGGCGCATGTGCGAACTATGCTTGTGTACGCGTATGCGCGCATGTGCTGCTACACTACTACGTGTATGTGCGCATGAGTCGCAGCGCTGTTGTACGTATGTGCGCATGAGCAACTGTTGATGTGATGTTGCACGCATATGCCCAGACGACGCTATTTGGCGCATATCTCTATTGATTGCGAGATTGTGACAAATATGGAACGATTGAGTTAATTAATCAGATCCTATTTTTTTGTGATTTGAATTTAATTGATTGTTATCTTTCCAAAATTGGTTGGCGGGCCGAATTAGGGTTAGGGTTTCATCTCTGCTCTATAAATACTATCTTTGTGCCTCCATTAAGGACTTGCTTCAAAATTGAGAGACCGAAAAAGAGAGTATCCTGGGATGCTGTCATTGGAGTCCAGGAGTCCACTCGAGTCAGAACAGAGGTGACAACGAGCGTTCTAGAAGTTCTTAATGAACTTTCTAGTTCCTGGTAGCGGATCGTGTAAGGGTGAATATTGCTTTGAGAAACGGTGATTTTTATCACCCAGTAATCCGACGATTTATGTCTTCTTCTTCTCTTCTCTCCTGGCATGTAATCGTTCTATCTCAATTGCAACACATTTGCAAGGAAGAACGGATTTGATATTCTGGAAGTTGTAATCAGATATTACATTATATAAAGTTTTTTGTTGGAATCGAGTTATTCAGAGAGCAAACTCATTTGCGTGAATCTCTGAGTCTCGATTACAAATTCAGGATCCAACAGAGAGTAGATTAAAATATTTGCGTGAATCTTTGTTCATGGCCTCTGTTCCACCATCTTTGATCTACCTCAGGACTAACAGAAAGTGCCTTGAAGTTGCACTTTCATTTCAACTTCCCCCACGCCATTGGAGTTTTCGTGTTTGGGTTGGCATTACAACTCCATTGCAAGTTAATGTGATATAACATTTTCATTATAACTGAAAGTGTCATTTTTTTTCATTTCTCAGTTGCAGCAGTAATAGATTACAACTCCATTGCAACTGTCATTTCTCTCTACTTTTTAAATCCTTAACCATATTTTCATGTTGTCATCCAAGCAAAAATATTGAAAATGATGCATTTACAAGGGACAAAAAAACTATATATCAAAACATATTTTTGAAAGCGATACATTTACACTTTCATTGCAAGTACACTATATTATAACATGTTAAAGTGACACTACTGCTCTTCGAAAAAGTTACAAACATCTAAACAGCACCTTAACAATACCTAGGGGTGTAAACTGACCGGAAGGGTCCGGACAGTGCAGTGTTCAAGCTCGGATCGAAAATAGAATCGGACGAACCTGAGTCCGGCTCGGTTAAATTCAGACAAGACTTGTTGTGTTCGGACTCGGTCCATTAATTTTTGGTTATGCTCACGTTCCGTCCATTAGGCTCGTTCGTGTGGACCAGACTTGGACTCGAACTGTTCTGCAGGAAATAGAGAAGATCAAGAATCATACCATCGATAACTTGTGCGTAAATAATGAGGGCTTGGCCGCTTTGTAATTAGGGGTAATTGGTATTTGCTTTGGGATTTTTGGTTGGCCGAATGGCATTTAATTGATTTTGTTTGGTTTGGTTTGGTTTGGTTTGGAAAAGTTGGAAACAATGAAAAGTAGCAAAGAAGATATGTGCTGTTGTGTGGTGGTGCAGCTGGCATTTGGTATTTCGTATTAATTTACTTTTCAAATTTAGAAAGATGTGTTATGTAGTGAATTGTGTTGGTGTTGATAAGTAGTGTTAATTTGCTTTGATAAATGGGATATGAGTAATATAGGGTGGTTGGCTTTGGGAATTTGAAAAAAAATATATATATATATTCAAGTAATGGTGGCTTCTTTGAAAAAATGAAAAAAAATTACGTGTGGGTGTAAATATGTTGCTATATCAGTATAACTTAAAATGTTCGTGGATCTATTCGGGGACAGGATATGACCGAATCCGGTCCGATTTTCTAAACGGATCCAAAAAAATGTTTAGACTATGTTCGTTATTTTGATCTGATGGTCCACGGTCGAACTATTTATCGAGTCGGACTCGTAGGAACAACACCATTTTACAAGCATTAACAATACCAGACAATATATAAATATATAAATGCTGGAGACCCATCATAAGTGAATGAACCGAATCAATCATTTGAAAACGTTAATGCGGCCGTCTATATATAAATGCAAGTTGTACCGCTCCTTCATGCATAACATTTATGTGGGCAGTTACATGTTATAATCAAATATCTAATATTCTTCCTAAGTGTTCGAAGTCTACTTTTGGATTAATTAGGCATCAATGTGTGTGTGTGCGCTGTCACTACTGTGGCGCATTGCTGGACAGACGATTTGCTATAAAACAACATAATTGCATTAAAAGCACACACAGACCAACTGTTGTTCATTTTTGTTCACCCGTCAAAACTAGTTTGGATGTTCATCCCCCACTAACAAATTGACACGTGGTATTTTGATCCCACACAAACCACTTTGTAAGTGATTTTGTTAACCCACCAAAGTAGTTTTGACCTTTAATTTATCACATGTCAATTTTTAGTGGGAGATGAACATCCCCACCTAGTTTTGGTCGGTGAACAAAAATGGACTCGTTGTTCAAGGGTCCATTTTTGTTCACCCACAAAAACTAGGTGGGATGTTCATCCCCCACTAACAAATTGACACTTGGCATTTTCATCCCACACAAACCACTTTGTAAGTGGTTTTGTTCACCCACCAAAGTGGCTTTGATCTTTAATTTGCCACATGTCAATTTTTAGTGGGAGATGAACATCCCCTCCTAGTTTTGGTCGGTGAACAAAAATGGACTCGTTGTTCAAGGGTCCATTTTTGTTCATCTACCAAAATTAGGTGGAATGTTCACCCTCCACTAACAATTTGACACGTGGCATTTTTATCCCACACAAACCACTTTGTAAGTGGTTTTGTTCACCTACTAAAATAATTTTGACCTTTAATTTATCACATGTTAATTTTTTTAGTGAAAGGTTAATATCCTACTAATTTTTGTGGATGAACAAAAATGAACTCGTTCAAAAACGAGTTCATTTTTGTTTACCCACATGGAATGTCACTTACTCATCAATTGCTCTTTCCATGTGGTAGGCTTCATTTTCTTTGCTGTTACAGAGGTTATCTATATATAATAGAAGAAGAAAAAAATAGGTTTCACTCTCCAATCTTATACATATCTTCTCTATATTAATATATAAGCTTCACCATTTTTTTTTTTACTTGATTTCTATTTAATACTCGCAACTATTGCAGTTTTTGGATTTTAATATTTTAAATTATTTTATTCAACAATTTGATACAATCAATTATTGAATATTATTAACTTGGTATACTTTCTGTCAGTCATGAGTCAAATTTTTCGTTAACAAATAAAAAAAAAAAATTGTAAAATACTCATTTCTCCTCCCTCCCTCTGGCTACCCCTTCCTACATCCCCTCCTCCCGCTGCCCCTCCCGTCCCCTACTTCCGTCGCTCCAGACTGTCTTCTCTCGTGTCCCGCCCTACTCTCGTCGCCCCCCTCTCCTCCGGTTGCCCCCTCCCTCCCTCCCTCCCCCCGCTGTCACCGTTGTCGTGCGCTGCCGGTGAGAGAAGGAGAATGGGGAGAGAACGAGGGAATATGTTTGTCATTTATAAATTTCTGTTAACACCGGTAGGATTTTAAGTTGTAAAATTATAGTTGAGGTATCAAGTTGAAACATATAAAAATTTAGGATATCAAGTTCAAAAATTGGAATAGTTGAGGGTATCAAGTTGCAATTAAGTCATTTTTTTTCAACTATATGCTTGCATAGATTTACTAATTAAAATTACCGGTAGGTGCACGTGCGTTGCACGTATTTCATACTACTTTGGAAGAGCAAACAATAGTTCTTTTATTTTTTAAAACTTGAAAAGAGCAATGGTAGCTTGCCTAAAGATTGTTACCAATTTGATTTTTCGCTTCTTTTGAATTACCCACTTCACAGAAAAAGACTCCGTCATTAAGTCTCTTATTTTTTTTTTTTTTCATACTACTTGAAAATAACAAACAATATCCTTTTAGTTTTTACCACTTGAAAAGTGCAAACTCTCTTAATTTTATACTTCTTGGGAAAGAATAACGGATTTTTTCGTATTAAGTAATAAATTTATATATAATTATATATAAAGGGATAACTTTGGGGGAATTGCGGATGGGGGGACCACTCGCCAACTCAGTTGGCGAGTAGCTGAGTTGGCGAGGGGCTCGCCAACTGAGTTGGCGGGGCACCCTCTTCGAGGGCCCGCTCGCCAACTCAGTTGGCGAGCAGCATGCTGACTGGGCCAAGAGCCGTTGCACAACGCTCGTATGCTCGCCAACTGAGTTGGCGAGTAAGGATCCGTTTCACAACGGCTATTAACAACAACGGCTATTACAATCTCCCTCTATAAATTACCTATCTCAACCCATTCATCTCACACTCAATCTACTTCCTCTATTTTCTCTCTTCCCTCTAGCAAAGTCTTCAACACTCTCTCTGTCTCTCTGCCCGCAGCTAAAGTTCATTTGAGGTTTTCTGTAGCCAAAGTTCTCAACCGTCATGGATCGTTGCGTAAGAATTGTATGCTCGCACGGCGGTACAGTAAATGGGTTAAATTACGAAGGAGGAGAAAGTATAATTTTTTCAACTTATCCGAATATTAGTTTTGAAAATATACGTAATCATATTATTGAACGTTGTTCTATTCATTATGATTTTATTTTGAAGTCTATTTTTGGTTCTAATTGTTTTTTGATAGATAGTGAAGATGCATGGAATTATATTCTTGAGATTAATTCACAATCACGGTATATAAAAATATATGTTATTAAAGTAGCAGCAACCTTAGATAGTAGAAATAATGAATATTTTTCTGAATATCAGCATGTTAGTTCAGGTGCTAGTTCTTCTCAACAAATAGTTTCATTTATCCAAGAAGGTCATTCATCAGATGAATCTAACCATGATGATGATAGTGACAACGACGATGAAAATAGTGATGATTTAGTTGAAAATATAGATTATACGGTAGATGATGATGTTGTAAAAGCTATCACTGATGAATTATTTAAGGGACAATCATTTCCTAGTCGTTCTCACTTTAGAAGCTTTATAAGTAATTTAGCAATTAAATATAATTTTACTTGTTCAGCTAGTGATATGAATAATGCTCGTGGAATTATATATAGTTGTGATCAACGGAATTGTAATTAGAGAGTATATGTAAAATCTATTGGAAATGGCGATATAGTTAAAGTTAGTACATTAGAAAATCGTCATTCTTGTTTAGGAAGACTTAGTACAGGACGTCATCGACTAGCTACCGCTTCATGGATTAAGACCATGATAATTGACATTATTAGAGATAACCAGTCATACAGTCCATCACAAATTGTTAAAGATATATATAAGGAGCACCGTATACAAGTTAGTTATTCCAAAGCATGGAGAGCCCGAGAGACAGCATTAGCTGAAATTAATGGTAGTTATGATGAGGCATACGCTAGTCTTGAGGAGTATTGTTATAGAATTATGGAGACAAATCCAGGTAGTACATGTTTTATTAAAACTACCGAAAATAATAGCTTCCAACGAATTTTTATTTGTTTTAAAGCATGTATTGATGGATTTTTAAGTGGATGTTTACCAATTATTAGTACTGATGCTACATTTCTTTCGTCAAAATATCAAGGTATCTTATTTATTGCTTGTGCTCACGATCCTAACTATCAATTATATCCTATAGCTTATGCTGTTGCTGAAGGTGAGAATAGTGATTCTTGGTCTTGGTTTTTAAATTCTCTTAAAATATCTTTTGAAAGTTGTTTTAATGATTGGAGTTCAATTTCATTTATATCTGACAAGCAAAAGGGTTTAATAAATGCTGTTCGTGCTATTTTTCCTGCATCTGCTCATTTTTTTTGTATTCAACATTTTAAACAAAACATGAAAAAAGTTACAAAAGAACCAGTATTTCAACGCTTGTTAGACTCGCTTGCTAGATCATATAATAAAACGGATGCAGAGAGTATGTTTGATATAATTAAAGCCGAGAACATAGTGTTGTACGATTGGCTTCTTGGTGTAAATGATGAAAGTCGTCGATTTGAACATTGGATAACAGCGTATGCTACTTGTCCTAGATTAGATATTAACACTTCTAATCTTGCTGAATGTTTCAACAGCTGGATTAAGAAATTACGAGATAAGCCAATAACAACACTTCTCGATGGTATTAGAGCCAAGATTATTACACTTCATGACAACCGTAGAAAGTTTGCTGAAAATGTTGACACAGATTATTGTCCGAAGATGTTAAAAAATATGGCTTCTATTATCAAAGAGAAGAACCACCTAGAAATATTAGCTATTGATAGTTATAGGTTTGAAATAATAGACCGGGCAACAAGTAGAACCTATATTGTTAATCTAACTGACAGATCTTGTACATGTTTAAGATGGTACCATACTTATATACCATGTATACATACATGTTTTGTTTGTAGATATTGCAATATTAGTATTGATAGTTTTTATCCTGCAGTATTTTCGACGGCTACCTTGAGGAGTGTATACGCGCATAATATGGAGCCAATTCCAGTTCCCTTCGAGATCCAAGGTCCTTTAGTAAGAGGACAAATTGGGGTGCCAGATGTAAGACGCAAAGCCGGAAGACCAAAGAAGAACCGCATCAAACCCCGGGAATCATCGACACGAGATCTACGATGCAGTAATTGTGGTGCTATGGGACACAACCGAAGAAGATGTACTAGTCAACCGAGAGAGTAAAATATAATTGTTCAATACCCAAATATTTATGTAAAAATCTATTACAAGTCATACAAAAATTGCAATAATACAATGTTATAAATTTGCTACTATTCCTCGTCCTGGTCTTGTTGAGTTTGGGTAGGCAGCGGTGCTGATGGAGTCGAAAAAAATTGTGTAAATATCTGGTAGCTTTCATCTCCAGCAGTCTCGTAACTCGGTCCGGCTCCAGGAGTCTCGTAACTCGGTCCCGCTCCAGGAGTCTCGTAAGTCGAGTAGGCTCCAGCATACTGGTAACTCCGGCCCGCTCCAGGATACTGGTAACTCGGGCCCGCCCCAGGATACTGGTCCCTCGGTCCCGCTCCAGCAGTATCCCGTCGACGACGACGAGAGTGTCTCTGTCGTACAACGCCGGTCGGATAGTCCGGTGGAAGACGGGATTGTACCGGAGGCATTTCCGGTTCCCGTCCAATACCCAGATGCTCAACACGAGTCACAAGTTCCTCCATAAGAAGTCGACCTTGTGGGGGAAGGTTTATCCCAGGTTGTTGCAAATATTGTTGGTATACACCACTCTGAAATTTGAAGAACACGTAAATTAATATATTTATCATATCTATGTATATGTATTTTTAAAAGTATAATGAAGTCATACCAAATCATGTATTCCATCGGCAAAAGCACGCAGAGTAGAATCGTCTACAGATCTAGTCTTGAACCTGGGCTCCTCGTAGTGGTATACTCGGTTGCTCATAAGAGGGCATCCCCACCATTGCCTGTAGTCGAGGCTACCTATGTCTGCAAAATGTAAACAAAATTTTAGCAAACTATTTACACTAAATCAATACGAATAATGAGTAACTTATAACTTACATTCCTCAGCAGAATTTAGTCTGGGAGACATGTCCCTCACACTATAATTCTCGAACCGATTATTCCAGTCAGCAACGAGACCAATGATTCGTTGGAATGCATTTGATGTCTGATAACCGACTGTCGGTGGATCATCGGGAATTATTGGGGCCATTCCGAACTGCCGAAGAACACGGTCTGCCGGATGGTACATGGTGAACCGATCATATATAATATGACATCTATGTAAACTAAATGCCCAGGATGTCATCTTGATGTCTGGAGCATCAGGTCCACATATGTACGGTACCCATGTTACCTATAATTTAAAGATATTTTAAGAGATTAGATGTGAGAATTTATCTACGATCAAAACTTAAATAATTTAAAGATATTTATTGCATATTTTAAAATTACCTCATTAGACCGTAGTGTATCAAATTGGCTTCGATATAGTGATACAGTCCTGTATTGGTAGTGTTGATAATCCACTACATCTGTAGGCCAGCGCATAGCAACTGGAAAAACTCCAACTTCACTGAGAACGCTGGTAACAGGCCTACCAATATAGAAGTGCTCGTAGGACCAGAACTATAAAACAAAAATATGACATTAGTACAAACAAAATTTGCGTATAAAATTACTCTAACTTTTTAAGGTCTTTCATTCATACCTGTATCAGTGAAATACATCCACAAATACTCTTGCGATTGCATCTCACAAATTCTGTCAAATTGGCGTATAAAAACGCAAGAGTAGCAGCTCCCCACGCATGCTCAGTAGGTTTGGTGAGATCATCCAAGAATGGCAAGAGCTGCACATTTACCATATTTCCCGATGCATCGGGAAATAGAATTGCACCACATAAACAGAGCAGATACGCTCTAGTGCAACGAATGACCTGGATTTATTAAGTGTTAAACAAATTTATTAAATTGTACCACTAAATTAAGTAATAAACAAATTTACTAATTAAATTACATACCCGATTTTCATCTACATCAACCACCCCATCAATAGTTTGATGTAGGTCTATAAAGTTGCCACGGAGCCATGAAAATTTCACATAATTGCCCTCTTTTAGACCAGAAGGAGGGCTAACACCGAGATAACTCCGGATCAGATCAGATCCCTTTAAGTGTGGATCAAAATATATAGCGTTACCTTTAATAGGTAACCCTAGTATATTCGCCACATCAAAAAGGGTGATCGTCATCTCGCCGAATGGTAGTTGAAAAGTGTTGCGTTCTGGCCACCAACGCTCCGCAAGGCTTACAACTAAATGAAGATCGTGAATTAAATATCTAACACGATCTATATAGTGGAATCCAAAGGATTCCACCAAAGCCTCTTGAGCTGGATTAAGCTCCCACGTACGATAATTCCTTTCAGACCGCCAATGTACGTGGATCCGGGTTCGTAAAGCATTATCATGGTCGTATAACTATAAAAATTATATGCATTAATAAAGTAAACATAGACATTCTAAAAATTATATACATTAATAAAGGTAGCAACTTGTAATTTCAAAAAATACCTCGCCAGTAAAAATCTGAGTAGAAATGTGCTCTTCACGTTGCTTAAGAATAAGCTCGGTAGTCGGTCCGCCAGGAATACGACCGTCATTGCGGGTAGCCATCTCCAGTAAATATCAAGAGGAGGAGAATTTGGTGTAAGGAAGGTTTGGGGTAGGAGGAGAATGAAAATTTTGTGAGAGGAGTGTTGGGTGGGGGGGGGGGGTTTATAGGAGGGGAATTATAGCCGTTAGGTTTGTAGCCGTTGGCCAACGGCCCAGTCAGCATGCTGCTCGCCAACTGAGTTGGCGAGCGGGCCCTCGAAGAGGGTGCCCCGCCAACTCAGTTGGCGAGCCCCTCGCCAACTCAGCTACTCGCCAACTGAGTTGGCGAGTGGTCCCCCCATCCGCAATTCCCCCAAAGTTATCCCTTTATATATAATTATATATAAATTTATTACTTAATACGAAAAAATCCGAAAGAATAAACAACCACCCTCTTTTTATTTCTATCCATAATTATCTAACTACTTATGTTAAATTTAATAAACAATTTTAATTAGTAAACATAGATAAGGATATTAATTTTTGGAACAAAGACTTCCACGGTGAATCCTAACTTTTCTTATTATTTAATAGTATAGATGAACAATTTTAATTAGTAAACATAGATAAGGATATTTTTTTAACAAAAATATCCACGATGAAACCTAACTTTTCTTATTATATAGTAGTATAGATGAATAATTTTAATAAGTAAAATAGAGAAGGGTATTTTTGGAAAAAAAAAATTACGATGAAACCTAACTTTTCTTATTATATAGTAGTATAGATTTATTAAAGTTAACAGGGACAACTAGATAATTACGAAAGTGTCATTTGTCTTCCTAAATTATATATATAATAATATTAATTTAACAATAAATTTATAATAATTAAGGAGGGACGTTTTTAGTCTTCACAAGTAGTCTTAATAAATATTAAAATAATTACATCTTTTAGCCTTCCTAATAATAACATAAAATAATTTAATAATCTATAATACTAATTTTTTCAAGTATTATGAAATACGTAAAACACACGTGTGTAATATATATATATATATATATATATATATATATATATATTAGAATAATTGTATCTTTTAGTCTTCTTAATAATAATATGAAAAGTTTTAGACTTCACCATGGAAGTTTTATATTCCAAAAGTGTCCTTCTTCAACCTTATATATATACTAAAATATGTTTAAATTAATTATTGAAAAAAAATTGTAAATTACACATATCCCCACTAACATAATTAAACCACTGATAATTGTAGATTTTCAACTACAATAATATTTATCATCTCAAAAATAAATTCACTTCAAAATATTTTATACTATTTCAAAACGAATTGGATTTGTAATGTAAGTATACATTTAAAACAGAAAAAAAAAAACACGTGCAACGCATATGTGCGACTTCTATTATATAGTTAATTTAAATACTGCTAAGGGAACACCAATATCTGATCATATTTTTTTTGATCACATGATATGACAATTTATGTATGGATAACATTAATATAGTAGTGATCCCACACATAACCAACACAAGAAAATAACATTAATATAGTGTCTCCCTAGCATTGTCTTGTTAATTTATACTAAGCTTAATAAACCCAAACCATCTAGTTGTTATATTGTGCAGTTGGAAGTAGCGAGTAGAAAAAGAAAAGAAAAACATTTATGTTCATCGGCAATGTTAGCAGATATTTTTTAGTTTTGTGAGTATTGTTGAGCCGAGATGAGAAGGGTTATTTATTGTTGAGTCTCATGTAATATATTATAGGTTAAATTACAATTTGATATTCTCAACTATTCACAATTTTTAATTTGACACCCTCAACTTTGGTATGTACTAACTTGATATCTTGAAGAAAAAGAAAAAAATAAATTATCCCTCCCTCTCTTTCTCTCTCTCCGGCAACCATCTCATCTTTCTCCGACGTCGACGACCGGATGGGGGGGAGGAGGGGGGCATAGCAACGACGCGGGCTCGGACGGGCGCAGACGTGGGCGGCGCGAGTGTGGGCGTGGGCAGGCGCGGTCGTGCGCGGGCGGCGCCGGCGCCAGCGGGGGCAGACGAGGGCGCGTGTGCCGGTGGCACCGGCGCGAGCATGGGCTTATGAATAGTTGAGGGTATCAAGTTGTAATTAAGCTTAGTTTTGGTCTCTAAAATTTTTGGTATTAGAGTTTAGATTTTAAAAGTATTTTTTACGTAGGCTTATGAATAGTAATTTTAAGACACATATACTAACGTCAGACACTTTGAAGGTCCAAATCCTAATATCATATATTATATGAGATCCTACTACTAAATAATCCAATTGAGAATAGTACTAACATGAATTGTAACAAGATCCTGAAAGACAACACAAGATACATTTATGGGATGACGGGGTTGGTGTTGAAGATAATATTTCTTGAAAAATTCTCGAACGCTTAGAACAAATGACAATAGAGGTGCCACTTAAGGGGTACATGATTCGCTTCTTTGGAGTGCGAAAGTAGTCAAAATTTAAATTTTGAACCACTTTATGTGTTCGGTTGGAGGATACAGACAAAATTTACTGTAATTTGACATAAACAGTAAATCTTGTCTGTTACGAAATCGAAATTTTGACATCGAATTTTATTTTTCTCTAAAGTGAAGCACGAAAGTAAAAAAATCTCATTCTCACTTAGCGTATTTGGTTGGAGTACCACTTCTTTTCAGATTTAACAAAAAAGAAGATTTAATATTCATGTCACTTCAAAAAAAAATTATTTTTTTCTCACTAACTTCAACAACAAATCAAATATCAAACTTTAATATTTTTTTATTTTTAACTTTCACTTCTTTAAAGTACCAAAACGAAGGATTAATGATCCACTTCACTTTACATCGCTCCACTTTAACTCAATGTGCACGCAAAATATTAATTTTTAGATTTTTTATTTCGACGCACTTTATGGAACCAAACTTACAGAATCTCCAATCAGATTATCCAAATCAAGCAATCAAAACACTTATTTAATTACTGCTACAAAAATCAAGTAATCAAAACATTTATTTGATTATTGTTACAGTACTCTGATACCTTATTTTATTTCCCAATAAAGTTACATATTCCAATCCAAATAATCAAATCGCTAACTATTTCTTAAACTATTTTTTAAATTGGTCCAACGAAGTAAACAATCATTTTTGCCAACTCCATTTCCATCCTACGTTGGAGGCTTCGTGACTTGTGACACCAAAATATGGCATATGCATCTTTTGAATTTCTTTCCTTTGGTTCCAATTTTGCATCTCACCCATTTTGCATCTCCATTTGCATCCTCATTTTATGTTCCAATTTTCATCTTCATTTGTATCCTACGGTGGAGATACTCTTAGGTATCCATTTCGTTCGCAGAAAGGAAAGAAAAGAAAAGAAAAAAAAAGAAAATCAATTCTTTGATATTTTTTTCTTTTAAAAAATTATATTTTTTATCAAATTTTTTTTTCCGATGTTCGAAAAGGCCAAAAAATTTTAGTGTCTGAGAAAGTGAATCATTGGTTGGGTAGGAGGAACCACTTTCTCTAATATATATATTTTTTTTTTTGGAATTATTTTTCTTTTCTCTCCCTTTCTTCCATGCATCTAAACATAATTTTTTTTTCCAAAGTCATGATTCTGTGAACCAAACACGGTCTTAAAGGAGTTGTTGTTGTAGGTAAGAGCATCATTAGTTGATGATGGTGCTCAAAATTGTATCTTGAGGTTCAATTTTAAAAAAAAGAAGAAGTAAATGTAGAATTGGTTGGATTTGTATGAGAATAGTAGAAAATGATAAGTGACATTTAGTCCCAAAGATTGTGTGGTCAAAAATTAATTTGAAAATAATAATATAAAATTTAGAATCTAAAATTTTGGACTTCAAATTGGGACTTACTATTCAACAAAATGAGTTCCTACGTTCTGCATCTAAAAATTTTCAGACCCAATCTATAGCTCCTATGGGTGGGTTGGATCTGAAAATATAGAAATTGGAGCTTCAAATGGATCTTACTATTCTATCAAATTAGCTCCTACATTCTGAATCTAGAATCTAGAAATTGGGATAGAGTACCTTACTAATGATGCTCTAAGAAAAACATATTGGATTTTTTTTCAGCTAATTTGTATTTAATATTCCAAACTATGTAGGTTTTTGCAAACAAATACCATATTGAATTCTAACATTTACTTAAATATCATAAATTTTTGTTTTGCACTTAAATATGCTAAAATATCATAATTTACATTTGTAGGGCAATAATCAAAATCAAAAGACAAGTTTGTCCGTCCATACAAATCCTTATTTTATCTTCTTTTCCAATTTCAATCAGTGTTTTAAAAAATAGACCGCCGACCAAGGTACTGAATCGGATCAAATCGGTTCAACCAGTTGGTTCAACCAGTGGTTCAACCAATAGGTTCACCGAAGTAGTCCAAATTTAATCCTTTATGTACATAATTTTTTTAAAAAAAATTCATTTAAATCGACTTAAAAAAAATAGAGGGTCAACACTGAATCGGACCAAAAAAATGACCGATTCACGGGTCAACAAGTGGTCCGGTCCGGTCCGATTTTTAAAACACTAATTTCAACACCCTAATTTTGAAAACCTCCTACTTTTATCTTATTTACTAACCCTAACTATATCTTCATTAAATTCATACATTTCCTAACCCTAATTTTGACTTCTTTTCGAACCCTAAATTTTCTAGCCTTTATTCACCTAATTTGATGTTCCACTCCTAATGAAAATCCTAACCCACCCTTGCTCCTGATGTATCTCCCTGCCTCTTATGACTTCTCACAACTAAGTATCTCTAGTGTGTAAGTTTAACATGATAACTATTACACTACAAATATTTTGTGTTAATAATAGTTCATGAGACATACTGTCACGCCCCAGTCCCAAAATGACGAGGGACAGGGCACGTGGCAATGGCCAGCAGCACGCACCGATGGACAACCCAATTTAATGGATCCATCAGGGCATGCTTAAGCTGTAGTCTAACAGGAATTAGGGCAATTGTTACAAGTCACGGGTTATTCTATTCTCATCCACAACAGATAATCACAGATTAAAAGACAGAGTAATGCAAAAAGAAATAACTGTCAAATCTCAATAAATTCCTCGGGAAACAATCCGAGAATATGTCTGGTACAACAATGCAAATAGACAGGAAATAATCAACTGGAAATAGAAATAACTGACTACATACGGCCAATGCTCAGGAGAAGTCCTCTGGTACGATCTCGGCCTCAGGTCCTGGTACAGCTCCTGGAAGTGCTCCTGTACGGGGTATCTCTGGATGGATCTCCTCGGCTATACCTGGGGACATCATCCATTCCAGGTCCTCAGGGGACATAGCAAGGTACAGATAATACAAGCCAAATATAAGCAGTGCAGAAACAAATAAGCAATAGGGTAAACTATGTAACCAGCTAAGTAAAATGCAACATGAGAGTAGTACAAGAACCCAGGCTGAAACTACTACAAGCTCGGTGTCGGGGAGCCGGTAGCAGTGATATCATGTAGTTGTCTAGCTCACGATGGGAGACTAAGACGCCGGCATAATATAAAATCAACCTGTAGCCTGTGTGTCTCTCCCCACCCAATGTAATCACGCATATCATGACCATAACGTCTCATGTCCATGTTAGCGGGATTATAACTAATGCAATAAGTCATACTATCTATAAATAAATATCTCTGTCAAGTCCTGTATCCTATACAGAATCACCACGAGTATCTCAGGAAGATTCTGTCCATGGATAGTGTCAAGTGTCCTGGGTTCTGGAGTACTTGATAAGACAAGTACCAAGAGTAAGGGTATCGAATGTCCATCACTAATGACGTACCCAACTCCGCGTACGGGGTTGGCACCCGACTATGATCGGACACTAAGTACGTCGCACGTTTCCTAGGTTAAGCAGTTAAAACAAGTTTATATAATTTTACACAAGAAATCCAGCAAAATATTATCACAGGAACTACTGAGAATTGATAAGCTTTACTTGCCCACTGATGCATAATTAAGTTCAGAAAATAAATAGCAAGCTGCAGGGTTTGGCAAGGTACACTTGCTTGTGGTTCCGGCTCTGTTTGCAGTTCTGACTTCAGCGGGAATTGCAGGCGGTACTCCGGTTGCTAAAATAAACATCACCATCAGATTCAAAAAATATCAATCAGCTAGAAATGCCATTCCTTGGGTCCAATTTGGAGACAAGGGCAAAAACGGTAATTTCGGGCCAAAACGGGGTCCACCGGTGGGCCCGCTTTGCACCGAAAAATGTGTCAGGGTCAACGGTCTCCAAATTCACCAAACTTAGTGTCAATAAGTCAGGAACGATGATACGAACCCAACGGAACTTCCAGAATTGGATTCCGATGAGCCGATCACAAAATCGCCCGTCGAGCGGGGCCTGTAGGGCCCACAACACGCGATTTCGTCAACGTTCTCAGAATCGAACCAAACTTGACTCACAGGACCAGCGTATTGCTACGAGTCCGATGGCGCAAGTTTCGTCTCGATCCGACGTGTGTACACAAAGTTAGGACGCATTCCAGAAAGTTCAGATACGGAGCGATGTCCGCGGATACGCGTTGATTCCGGTGTGCACGCACACCCGAATCGACTTCTGCGAAATCCCACACGTCCGTATCGACGACGCGCACGTATCTATGAAGACAGCGCATGACCAAGTCATCCCGTTTGGCGGGGCGTACCCAGTTCCGGGGTAAAACAGGGTCTGATTTTTCCTGTTTTTGGATCGCGGTGTGCGATCACCACAGGACGCGATGCCCCGAACGGTTTGTCCGGACACCGAGAGGGTCATACAGGCTTCGCAATGCAATTTACGGAATCAAAATCCGAGCTACGAGGAGAGAGATACACGCACCTGAACGGGGCCCGAAAACCGGGGTCGAAATCGTGTCCGACACGTGTCGGACACAGGGAAAGAATTAGGGTTAGGGTTTGACCCTGCGGCGGCTCAGGGCGGCGCTGAGGCGGGGAGGGCTGGCCGGCTGTTGCGCGGCGAGACGGCGGAGGGGACCGGGGGCACGCGGCGAGGCGGCTGGCGGCGGTGGCGGAGTGGGCTCGGGCGGTGGCGTTGGGTGGCTGTCGAGCGGAGGGGAGAAGAGCCGAGGGGGTTTTATAGTCGGGGGAGGCTGGGGATGGCCGGGAATGGCGGGGAGAGGGGTAGTCGTGGGGTGAGGTGGCCGGCAGGAGCGGGCGGCCCGCCGGGCGGGACGGCGCAGGACGCGGGGAGAGGGAGAGGGTCGTGGGGGGGTGCGGGTTCGGGCACGGGCGGGTCGGGTCTGGCGGATCCGACCCGACCCGCTAGGGGATGGGCCGGGTTCTGGGTTAGGCTCGTAGGCCGGGCCGGGCCGGGCTATAATAATAATAATAATAATAATAATAATAATAATAAAATAATTAATAAATAAATAATTAAATAATTAAATAAATACTTTTTAGGTGTTTTAAAATAGGTCCGGGGCCCAATAAATTCCAAAAAAATTACCCCAAGTCCAGTTTTTTATTTTATACCCAAAAATATTATTTTTATAATATTTTATTATTGTTTATTATCATTTAAAAATCATTTAATAATAAAAACCCTGTTTTTAAATTACAGAAAATTCCTAGAAAATTCCAGTAAATTGTGAAAAGTCCAGATTTAAAAATTTTGAAAAATCAGGGGGTTTACAATCTACCCCCCTTAAGAGGATTGCGTCCTCACAATCAAAGAATAACCGGTCAACAGAGATGACGCGGTCGCAAACACTGTTCGAAATACGTCACAAGATACTTAAGGAAATACCGTTTCCCTAAAAATGAAAGTTATACACTTTCCAGAGAAATCTAGTTAAAGCAAAGAACTACAACTTTTATAAAAACCAGGTTATTATTAACAAGTTGTAAATTACTAGGTTGGGGCTGAGGTCACGAACCAAGAGGCACGAGCTAAAACAAGACCAGAAACGGATAACTACGAATTACTTACGCGCATTGGCTACTCCACGAGTCTGCGCGTTCTCCACTGTCATCGTCAGGGCTTGCTCGCGTCCTTGCAGTCGATTCTTCTATTGTTGACCCTGCTGGAAGAGTAGTTCCTGGGGTATCAAGGGTGGCCTCGGCTGATACCCTGCTGGAGCTGGTGGTAGGACTTCTTGAGCTTCCGTTTGCGGTGCTTCCAATGCTGGAGAGGCTGGCCTCGCTTGCTGGTTACCCTTTGGTGCTCTGTCTCGACGCTCAGGGCATTCCTTTAATAAATGCTGACTGGATCCGCAGACTATGCATAATCTCTTCTTTCGTCTGCACTCGCTCTCTATATGACCTCGTCGGCGACAATATGGACAAACAGGTATTGCCTGTGGAGATGCTTCTGGTGGCTGGTGTACGTGAGGTCTTTTTGCAACTTCTTCCTGTGGTGCTGAAGTGGAAGTCCGTTTCAGACTGATCTCTCTCCTGATGACGCGCTCAATGTGTCGTGCTGCAGCAAGGACGTCAGAGTACGAGGTAGGTGCAACGGATCCAATTAGTTTCTGTAGCTCAATGTTTAGTCCGTCAAAGAATTTCTCGGCCTTCTCTTCTTCTGTCGGAATCAATGTTGGAGCGAAGCGACTTAGACGAATGAACTCAGCGTTGTACTCTTCCACCGTCTTAGTATCCTGAGTGAGGTGATTGAACTTATCCCGAAGTTCTGATCGAGCGATAGCTGGAATGTACATCTCTTGAAAGAGTCTAGAGAACTCTTCCCAAGTGACTCGGTCTGGTCCGAGCCGTGCTTCCTCAGATAGCCACCAGTGATGCGCATTATCCGTCAACTGCATTCTGACGGCAGTCATCCAACGTTCCTTTGGAAGTTCAGCTGCTTCTAGTTAATGTTGAGTGTTGGTGAGCCACTCATGAACTTCGGTTGGCTCTTACTTGCCTGAGAAGGTACGGGGCTTCAGCTGGCGAAAGTCGGTGATAGAGCCCGTCGTTGGCCGTCGAGTTGGTAGGTTGGCCTGCTCCAGTGCAGTTATTAGGCTGTGACTCAAAGCCTCTTGTTGAGCTTGCATTATTGCATAGACCATTAAAAACATCTGCTGTCCGTCCATGGCCTGCCCTGGTGGAATTACGGGCATTGATGGAGTAACTGGCGTCGTTGGTGGAGTGTTATCTTGCTGGATTCTCGGGGCATGTTGTTGAGCTGACTGTCCTCCATCCACTGGTGTTACTTCGTCTTCGTTGGTTACCTCAGCATCTCGTGGTGACGTTATGGGAGTCTCGTCGTTTGCTCGTGAATCCATAACCCTGCAACCAAAATAACCATAAGAGGCGCACAGGAATCAAGGCAGGATGCAAGTCAAGGAATTAATTCAAAGTCGATATGGATATCAAGAACGTTTCAAACAAGTGGATGAGATCCTAAAAACTTATCCTATTTTATTGTAGGCCTATTCGGTCCCTGAGTTGAAACCGAACAATTTAGTCGTTGACCTGCATGGGCCACCACAAAAACCATGTCACGCCCCAGTCCCAAAATAACGAGGGACAGGGCACGTGGCAATGGCCAGCAGCACTCACCGATGGACAACCCAATTTAATGGATCCATCAGGGCGTGCTTAAGCTGTAGTCTAACAAGAATTAGGGCAATTGTTACAAGTCACGGGTTATTCTATTCTCATCCACAACAGATAATCACAGATTAAAAGACAGAGTAATGCAAAAAGAAATAACTGCCAAATCTCAATAAATTCCTCGAAAAACAATCCGAGAATATGTCTGGTACAACAATGCAAATAGACAGGAAATAATCAACTGGAAATAGAAATAACTGACTACATACGGCCAATGCTCAGGAGAAGTCCTCTGGTACGATCTCGGCCTCAGGTCCTGGTACAGCTCCTGGAAGTGCTCCTGTACGGGGTATCTCTGGATGGATCTCCTCGGCTATACCTGGGGACATCATCCATTCCAGGTCCTCAGGGGACATAGCAAGGTACAGATAATACAAGCCAAATATAAGCAGTGCAGAAACAAATAAGCAATAGGGTAAACTATGTAACCAGCTAAGTGAAATGCAACATGAGAGCAGTACAAGAATCCAGGCTGAAACTACTACAAGCTCGGTGTCGGGGAGCCGGTAGCAGTGATATCATGTAGTTGTCTAGCTCACGATGGGAGACTAAGACGCCGACATAATATAAAATCAACCTGTAGCCTGTGTGTCTCTCCCTACCCAATGTAATCACGCATATCATGACCATAACGTCTTATATCCATGTCAGCGGGATTATAACTAATGCAACAAGTCATACTGTCTATAAATAAATATCTCTGTCAAGTCTTGTATCCTATACAGAATCACCACGAGTATCTCAGGAAGATTCTGTCCATGAATAGTGTCAAGTGTCCTGGGTTCTGGAGTACTTGATAAGACAAGTACCAAGAGTAAGGGTATCGAATGTCCATCACTAATGACGTACCCAACTCCTCGTACGGGGTTGGCACCCGACTATGATCGGACACTAAGTACGTCGCACGTTTCCTAGGTTAAGCAGTTAAAACAAGTTTATATGATTTTACACAAGAAATCCAGCAAAATATTATCACAGGAACTACTGAGAATTGACAAGCTTTACTTGCCCACTGATGCATAATTAAGTCCAAAAAATAAATAGCAAGCTGCAGGGTTTGGCAAGGTACACTTGCCTGTGGTTCCGGCTCTGTTTACAGTTCTGACTTCAGCGGAAATTGTAGGCGGTACTCCGGTTGCTGAAATAAACATCACCATCAGATCCAGAAAATATCAATCAGCTAGAAACGTCATTCCTTGGGTCCAATTTGGAGACAAGGGCAAAAACGGTAATTTTGGGCCAAAACGGTGTCCACCGGTGGGCCCGCTTTGCACCGAAAAATGTGTCAGGGTCAACGATCTCCAAATTCACCAAACTTAGTGTCAACAAGTCAGAAACGATGATACGAACCCAACAGAACTTCCAGAATTGGATTCCGATGAGCCGATCACAAAATCGCCCGTCAAGCGGGGCCTGTGGGGCCCACGACATGCGATTTCGTCAACGTTCTCAGAATCGAACCAAACTTGACTCACAAGACCAGCATATTGCTACGAGTCCGATAGCACAAGTTTTGTCTCGATCCGACGTGTGTATACAAAGTTAGGGCACGTTCCAGAAAGTACGGATACGGGACGATGTCCGCGGATACGCATTGATTCCGGTGTGCACGCACACCCGAATCGACTTTTGTGAAATCCCACACGTCCGTATCGACGACGCGCACGTATCTGTGAAGACCGCGCGTGACCAAGTCGTCCCGTTTGGCGGGGCGTACCCAGTTCCGGGGTGAAACAGAGTCTGGTTTTTCCTGTTTTTGGATCGCGGTGTACGATCACCACAGGACGCGATGCCCCGAACGGTTTGTCCGGGCACCGAGAGGGTCATACAGGCTTCGCAACGCAATTTACGGAATCAAAATCCGAGCTACGAGGAGAGAGATACACGCACCTGAACGGGACCCGAAAATCGGGGTCGAAATCGTGTCCGACACGTGTCGGACACAGGGAAAGAATTAGGGTTAGGGTTTGACCCTGCGGCGGCTCAGGGCGGCGCTGAGGCGGGGAGGGCTGGCCGGCTGCTGCGCGGCGAGACGACGGAGGGGACCGGGGGCACGCGGCGAGGCGGCTGGCGGCGGTGGCGGAGTGGGCTCGGGCGGTGGCGTTGGGTGGCTGTCGAGCGGAGGGGAGAAGAGCCGAGGGGGTTTTATAGTCGGGGGAGGCTGGGGATGGCCGGGAATGGCGGGGAGAGGGGTGGTCGTGGGGTGAGGTGGCCGGCCGGAGCGGGCGGCGCGCCGGGCGGGGCGGCGCAAGACGCGGGGAGAGGGAGAGGGTCGTGGGGGGTGCGGGTTCGGGCACGGGCGGGTCTGGCGGATCCGACCCGACCCGCTAGGGGATGGGCCGGGTTCTGGGTTGGGCTCGTAGGCCGGGCCGGGCTAAAATATATAGTAATAATAATAATAATAATAATAAAACAATTAATAATTAAATAATTAAATAATTAATAAATACTTTTTAGGTGTTTTAAAATAGGTCCGGGGCCCAATAAATTCCAGAAAAATTACCCTAAGTCCAATTTTTCATTTTATACCCAAAAATATTATTTTTATAATATTTTAATATTATTTATTATTATTTAAAAATCATTTAATAATAAAAACCCTGTTTTAAAATTACAGAAAATTCCCAGAAAATTCCAGTAAATTGTGAAAAGTCCAGATTTAAAAATTTTGAAAAATCAGGGGGTTTACACATACTAGTTCTATTTTGGGTATAACTATGTTAGTGCTCCTTTAGTCTTGGAGCTATGGGCCGTCGTCCAGTCTGTCCTGGACAAGGGCCGCTCCTGCATATGACGTCGTTAAGTTTGACCGAAGACTAACAAAGGCAAATACTTAGGACCCGTTTGGTTCACCGTAATGTAATCATAATCGTAATAGAATTGGATTTGTAATATAATTGGATTTGTAATGTAATAGAATTACAATTACATTACCATGTTTAGTTGGAACATGTAATCAAACCATGCAAAGTAATGTTAGTTGCATTCATATGTTTGATCTACCATGTAATATAATTGAATTTTAAGTTAATAATATTTTAAAAAAAACTCAACATAAAATTTAAAAAAAATAAACCTAAAAAACTAAAAAATAAAAATAATAAAAAATAAAAGCAAGAAAAAAAGTAAAAAACAAAAAAATAAAAGAATTTTTTATAAATAAATAAAAAACTAAAAATATTAGTTTTGTCCTTCTGCCAAAAAAAGACCAACAACAAAAAACGTCAAAAAACAAAAAAAAAACGACAAAAAAGATCAAAATAGAAAGAAAAAAAGACCAAAAGATCAAAAAAGCAAAAAGGAAAATAACAATCAAAAATGAAAAAAATGAAAAAAAAACTAAAAACAACCAAAAATGAAAAAGTTCAAAAACGATCAAAAATAAAAAAGATAAAAAAAAAACATAAAATAAAAAAAAAAAAAGCGAAAAAAGAGAAAAAGAAAAGAAAAAAATTGATAAAACGATAAAAAGCGACAAAAAATGACAAAAACGAGAAAAAAAACAAAAAAATTCAAAAAAAGGACTAAGAACCAAAATTTAATAAAAAAGACCAAAAAGAGAAAAAAGATCCAAAAACGAAAAAAAAGATAAAAAGTTCAAAAACTAGAAACGATAAAAACAACAACAAAGACAAAAAAAATCAAAAAGACAAAAAAAAAAAAAAAGAAGACAAAGAAGACAAAAAATGATAAATACGACGAAAAAAAACGACGAAAAAAAATGATCAAAAACGAAAAAAAAAAAATCAAAAGCAACAAAAATAATTAAAAAAGATTAAAAAATACAAAAAAAAGACCAAATTTTTTTTTAATGAGTAAAAACGACAAAAAACTAAAAAAAAAAGACATAACGTTCAAAAACGAAAAAACAAAAACAAAAACGAGCAAAAATGATAAAAACCTAAAAAAATGATCAAAAAGGACAAAAAAAGCAATATATATATATATATATATATATATATATATATATATATATATATATATATATATATATATATATATATCGACAAAAAATGATAAAAAAACCAAAAACAAGAAAAGATAAAAAAAGAAAATTAATTTTAAAAAAGATCAAAAACGACAAAAAAGTGAAAAAAATGACAAAGCAAAAAAGACCAAAAACGGAAAAAAATGCAAAAACGAAAAAAATGCAAAATCGAGAAAAAAGTGCAAAAAGACAAAAAAAAATGCTTAAAAAAAACCAAAAATGATAAAAATAGCAAAAAAAAACAAAATAATAAAAAAGAAGGGACAAAAAAAGAACAAAAACGATAAAAATGTTCAAAAAGGACAAAAAATGTAAAATCGATAAAAACGGCAAAGAAAATGTCAAAAACGAGCCAAACAGACCAAAACCGACAAAAATATTACAAAAACCATCAAAAAGGCAAAAAAAATAACAAAAACGACAAATAACGCTAAAAACGACAAAAAAGACAAAAAACGAACAGAACCGACTAAAAAAAGAAAAAAATATCGCATATCAAACATCTCCTTAAGTTGTAATATAATCGCGATTACATAGGTTTTATTACATAATTGATTTTAGAAGAAACTGATGTAATGTAATCAAACTTGTAATTACGATTACATTACATCTAATTTTTTATTGTCCAACCAAACATTCAAATTAAAATTATAACGTAATCGTCATTACGATTACAATTGCATTACGGTGAACGAAAACATGTTCTTAATTTATAAAATGGATTATACTTCAGAATATGTAAGTGCTTCTAAAACTAATTCAAGATGTATTTAACTGCAAAACTATATATAATCTATGACAATTAAATGGTAAAAAAATCATTGTCTCATCTCAACTACTTTATTCTAAAACATGGTTAAAGAAGTCTGATTCAAGGCATAGTCCATTAAGCACTTCTTCAGATTAAGGCAATAGTCACTACGTGAGATTCAAGGCTGTAGTCCATCTCATCTATGCATAGTATTTTACTGCCCAGATGCTCTCTCTCTATTTACTTCACTCTTATCTCTGTTTCGGAACTTGACTTTTGGGGGGGGGGGGGATTGTTGGTTTTGTTTTTCTTCAAAAACTCAAATTCCTCTTCCTTTCTTTAGTCCCACATCGGATGCACCAAAGTCTTCTTGTGTACATATATTAGTTTCTCTCCTTTGCTCTATTAAGTTATTGTGTGGGGAACCCCTTGGGCCACACGCGCGCGCCGCCGCCGCCCCCCGGCCCGGCTCGGCTCGGTTCGGCGCGTAACGGGTGCGGGTACGCGCCGAATGCCGATCCGATTTCCTCTTTGGGTTCGGGCTGGGACCCTAAAATTCTTTTTGCTCCTCTTCCTTTTTTGAACCATTCAAATTTTGAATGTTGGAACACTGTCCAGATTCGTTGAACCTTGCGTTGCCACAGCTCATTTTTGACAGCATTTATCCCACGTTTTATTCATTACTTAATGGCCTGTTTATGAGCCATTAAGTACCTGTCTGTGGCCAGATTCATTGAACCTTGCCACAGCTCCAGCCTATTTATTTGGTCTCCTTCTCCTTCATTTGGTACAAAAAATAATCATACGTCCAAACTCTCTTTCACTCCACTCTCAAACGACATTCTGATCTCCAAATCCTTGCTCTGGGCAGAGCTAAGTTCGGTCTCTCTCTCCGAGTCGTGTGTGGCAAAGAGAACCCGGTAGTCAGGGGGTTTTACCACTAGGAGCTTCCGAGAAACGTCTGCACATAGACCTCGGATAAACTCTTAGGGCAGTGCTTCGTGCACGACTTCCCCGAAGGTCGGTAACAATTTTATTTTTGGGTTTCCTTGTTCTCTGAAAAATATTATATATTATATTTATATAATAAATACGGTAAACAATCTAAGAGTTTATCGTTTTTAGCTACTGTTTCTCATTTTTAAAACATATTTCTGTCTACTGCTGCTTATTACAACAAGAACGAATTGTGATTACTGTAGCTACATATACAAAAAATTTGTTTTACAAACAAAAGAACAAAACGAATTACTTGTCACCAAATATAAAAGCATATCTGTTAAACACTAGCATATTTGATTGTTAGCGAATTATTTATAACCTCCTAATATACTATAGCACACATTTTGCTACATACCAAATAAACTATACTGCTGTCATTCTAAATAAATACTTGTCAAAATTGATTCTTAATTGCTAATAGCACATTACTTGCTGTTAAAATAGTATTGTAGCAATTTAGTACTTATTAATTGTTGGTAGCAAACTGATATAAATATAAAGTTAATTGTAGCAAGTTTATTTTTTAATTGTATTGCCAAAGCAAGTTTATTATTTATTTTGTTTATAGGCATACTTGGTTGTGTATTAACATAACAAATTATGTTCTTGGCTCACTCTATTTGACATATTGTTAATTCCAATTCCTTTAAACAATTTAAGTCAAAATAAATAGTTAAAGTGAAACTGCAAATCTCTTTGAGTCTGGATTCTAAAAGTAAAGATCAATTTGGGAACAAGCCGAAAGGGTCCTTCTGTCAACCGGGTGTAAATAGCCCTAAGCGACACGGTATTTAAGTGTCTTCGGACCACCGCTAGCTGGGAACCGGCCCCTACAGCTAACTCAAATCAATCTACACTTGATAGACTCAAGATTTTAAGACTGATTAGCAAACACTTGAACTATTATTCTAAATTATTGGACATTGTTATTGAGTAATTTCGTATCTTTCAGACTTTTCTCATTTGCAACCATGACTGCCAAGGATGATACTTTTACTGCTAAACCTGCAAAATTCAACGGGACTTTCTTTAAGAGATGGCAAAGTCAGATAAAATTTTGGCTCACTACCTTAGGATTAATCTCAGCCATTGATGGTTCCACACCAATCACAAATGACTCTGATGACACTGAGTCTGACATAGGTATATCCAAGTCCTCTGGTTCTTCTAGACCCAAGACCCCTAAGGAAATAGACTACCATTGCTTCCATAGAATTCTAAGTGCTTTGTCTGAATCTCTATATGACATATTCTTCGAATACAAAAGTGCAAAAGAACTTTGGGATGCCCTAGAAGATGAATATAGCTGTGATGATGCTGGAATTGAAAGATTCAATTCCTCCTCATTCAACAGATACTTTATGGTAGATAACAAACCTATAAATGACCAAATACATGAATTCCAAGAATACCTTAGGCATATTCAAGCCAAAGCACTTTCTTCTCTACTGAGTATAAAATAGCCTGCTTAATAGACAAGCTTCCTCCTTCTTGGTCTGATGTCAAGAAAGACCTCATTCATACTCAGGGTGACCTTACCTTTGCTCAAGTCCTAAAGAAAATTAGAACAGAAGAACAAATTAGGCTAAGGTCTAACCCTAAGTCCGAGTCTAAAGCTAAGGTAAACCTTGTAGAATCCCAAGGTAAACCCAAGCCTCATCATCACCACAAACCAAAAAGGAACCTCTTCAAGAAGAAGCAGAACTCTCAGCCTCACCACCAAAACCATCACCACAATAAACCAAGAACCTTTGGTCAAACTCAGGATCAGAAGAGATTTTGTTTTGTGTGTGGTAAAATAAAATATATAGCCACCAACTGTTTCCATAGGAAGAAGGAAGCTGTCCAGACCTCTTTCAAAGGAAAACGTCCTACAAAACCAGAAGCAAACATGCTTCTCAACGGCTCTTCTAGTTCCTTCAGGTCTGTAAGCTATTAACCCTTAGTCAACATTTCTTACCATTCTGACGATTGGTGGTTGGATTCTGGAGCTAATGTTCATGTTTCCTTTGATCGCTCCTGTTTTTCAAACTATCAGAAATCAGGTGGAGGAGGTGTAACTCTAGGAGATGGCTCAGCGGCACAGATTATAGGAAGAGGAAGAATAGATCTAAAGATGACATCAGGAAAAACTCTGACTCTTCATGATGTGTTACATGTGCCATCTATCAGAAAAAATTTAGTTAGTGGGTCTCTCCTTGTAGCTTCAGGGTACAAGATTGTTATGGAAGAAAATAAAGTAGTTTTTTCTAAGAATGACTCTTTTATTGGAAAGGGTTTTGTAAGAGATGGTTTTTTTATTTTGAGTACTGTGAATAAAATTTCTGATCCTTCCTTTGTTGTTTCAAATATAGAATCCTCAAATGTATGGCACAGTAGATTAGGTCATGTGAATCTAGGTTCCCTAAAAAGGATGATGAACTTAGATCTTATTCCTAAGACTCCAATAGATGATAAACACAAGTGTGAGATATGTGTTCAAGCCAAACATACTAGGCTACCTTTCAAATCTGTAGAAAGAAACTCTGACCTTCTAGAGCTTATTCATAGTGATGTGTGTGACTCAAATAGGGTTTTGACCCGAGGTGGTAGAAAATACTTTGTTACCTTTATAGATGATCATTCAAAGTATTGTTATACATATCTACTAAAAACCAAAGATAAAGTTCTAGATAGATTTAAGGTCTATAAATCTGAAGCTGAGAACCAGTTAGAGAGAAAGATTAAGATTCTTAGATCAGATCGTGGTGGAGAGTATACATCAAATGATATGACCAATTTTTGTGAAGAACACGGAATAATCCATGAGGTAACTGCTCCTTATTCACCACAGTCCAACGGAGTTGCTGAAAGAAAGAATCGCACTCTGTTAGACATGGTGAATGCCATGCTCCTCAACTCAGGTGCTCCTGATAATTTGTGGGAAGAAGCATTATTATCGGCCTGTTACATCCTTAATAGGATCCCTAGTAAGTCTAATGATAAGACTCCCTATGAATTATGGAAAGGTAGAGCTCCTAGGATCCATTATCTCAAAGTTTGGGGATGTCTGGCTAAAGTAGAAATTCCTGAACCTAAAAAGAGAAAGATTGGACCTAAGACTGTAGATGCTGTATTCATAGGATATGCCCTAGATAGTAATGCCAATAGATTTTTTGTTACTCACTCAGAAGTAAATAAAATCTCTAACAATACTATTATAGAAGCAAGAGATGCGGTTTACTTTGAGAATATATATCCTTTTAAAGATAGAATTTCTCCCTCTCCCTTCAATCTCTCTCTTACTCCGTCCACCAACTCTTATGTTCAAATATCTAGTTCACAACCCGAACAAAATATAGAACCTAGAAGAAGTAAAAGAGAAAGAATTGAAAAGAACTTAGGAGAAGGTTTCTTCACTTTTCTAATAGAGGGTGATCCCTCAACTTATGAAGAAGCAATATCTTCTCCTGATGCCCCTTTCTGGAAAGAAGCCATTAACAGTGAGTATAACTCCATCATGGAGAACAATACTTGGTTTCTAGCAGACCTACATTCAGGTAGTAAACCCATAGGTTGTAAGTGGATATTTAAAAAGAAACTTAGAGCCGATGGTACCATAGAGAAATACAAGGCTAGATTAGTAGCCAAAGGCTTTACCCAGAAAAAGGGATTAGATTATTTTGATACATACTCACCTGTAGCTAGGATCACCTCTATCAGAACCCTTCTAGCCTTAGCATCCATTCATAATATGCTAATCCATCAAATGGATGTCAAGACAACATTTCTAAATGGGGACCTAGAGGAAGAAATCTACATGGAGCAACCTGAAAGTTTTATTACTAAAGGCCAAGAATATAAAGTTTGCAGATTAGTTAAATCTCTTTATGGTCTAAAGCAGGCTCCCAAACAATGGCACAACAAATTTGACATAATCATCTCAGAATATGGTTTCGTGGCAAATGAGTATGACAAATGTATATACTCCAAAATTTTAGATGAAAGTTGTGTCATCCTATGTTTGTATGTAGATGACATCCTTATTTTTGGATCATCACTAGAATTGATTACTAATACCAAAGACTATTTATCCAGCCAGTTTGATATGAAAGATCTAGGTGAAGCAAACTTGATTCTAGGCATGCAACTGTCCAAACACAAGGAGGGCTATACTCTATCCTTAGCACACTCTATCGAGAAAATTCTAAGGAAATTTGAGTTTTTTGATAAGAAACCTGCCCTTACTCCTTATGACAGTAGTATTGTTCTAAAGAAGAATGAGGGCTCTCCTATGGAACAACATAGATATTCTCAGATGATAGGTTCTCTCATGTATATATCAAACAGGACCAGACCTGATATTGCATTTGCCATTGGGAGACTAAGTAGATATACTAGTAACCCAAATCAGTTACACTGTATAGCGTTAGAAAGAGTATTTAGATATCTTAGGGGTACTCTAGATTATATGTTGCACATACTAGATACCCTGATATCATAGAAGGTTATTCAGACGCAAACTGGGTAACGGACTCGCATGATGTAAAATCTACTACTGGATATATTTTCACTCTAGGAGGAGCTGCAATCTCCTGGGGCTCATGTAAACAAACTATCATTGCTAGAAGTACAATGGACTCTGAAATGATAGCCTTAGACACTACATGCACAGAAGTCGAATGGCTAAGAAACCTTATTATGCATATACCTGTTTCTATTAATCATGTTCCTGCAATTTCTATAAACTGTGATAATAAATCTGTTATGGAACTACTAAAGCATGATTCTGTGAATGCTAAGATGAACAGGCACCTGCAGCTGCGCTTCAAGTCTATAAAGAGCCTATTGGGCAAATATGTGGTTATTGACTATATAAAGTCAGAAAAAAATCTTGCAGACCACTTGACGAAGGGTCTGTCTAGGACTTTGATCCTAGAATCATCGAGGGGGATGGGGTTAAGCCCATAAGTAAAGTCACCAGCAGTGGCAACCCAACCGAGTCTGACTGGAGATCCCAAGAAGCCGGTTCAATAGGTAGGAACAAGCTGGACTTAGGTGACTTTTATGGAACACTGACCCGAGATTAAAATCTCATCATATAATGCCCAAGTGGCTGTACATGCGTACTATGATTCCCCATCCCTATGATGACAGTGTTCCTTTGTGATATGGTTAGGATGAGACTAAACTCTTAATAGGTCCAAGCTGTAATGCTAGGTTGATTCATATCACCAACCATTAAGGACTTACCTATATGAGAGGTCGTGAAGGCCGCGACTATGGGACAGGGCGATCCCAGACAACTCTCATGAATGTGAAAAATGCGCATGGCTATTTAAAAGTGCCACACGATAGACCAAGGACCTCTAGCGTACTATGTGTGCTATTTTTCTAAATCTGGTTAAAGAAGTCTGATTCAAGGCATAGTCCATCAAGCACTTCTTCAGATTAAGGCAATAGTCACTACGTGAGATTCAAGGCTGTAGTCCATCTCATCTATGCATAGTATTTTACTGCCCAGATGCTCTCTCTCTATTTACTTCACTCTTATCTCTGTTTCGGAACTTGACTTTTGGGGGGGGGGGGATTGTTGGTTTTGTTTTTCTTCAAAAACTCAAATTCCTCTTCCTTTCTTTAGTCCCACATCGGATGCACCAAAGCCTTCTTGTGTACATATATTAGTTTCTCTCATTTGCTCTATTAAGTTGTTGTGTGGGGAACCCCTTGGGCCACACGCGCGCGCCGCCGCCGCCGCCCGGCCCGGCTTGGCTCGGTTCGGTTCGGCACGCGTAACGGGTGCAGGTATGCGCCCACATCTGCGGGTGCCGAATGCCGATCCGATTTCCTCTTCGGGTTCGGGCTGGGACCCTAAAATTCTTTTTGCTCCTCTTCCTTTTTTGAATCGTTCAAATTTTGAATGTTGGGACACTGTCCAGATTCATTGAACCTTGCCTTGCCACAGCTCATTTTTGACAGCATTTATCCCATGTTTTATTCATTACTTAATGGCCTGTTTATGAGCCATTAAGTACCTGTCTGTGGCCAGATTCATTGAACCTTGCCACAGCTCCAGCCTATTTATTTGGTCTCCTTCTCCTTCATTTGGTACAAAAAATAATCATACGTCCAAACTCTCTTTCACTCCACTCTCAAACGATATTCTGATCTCCAAATCCTTGCTCTGGGCAGAGCTAAGTTCGGTCTCTCTCTCCGAGTCGTGTGCGGCAAAGAGAACCCGATAGTCAGGGGGTTTTACCACTAGGAGCTTCCGAGAAACGTCTGCACATAGACCTCGGATAAACTCTTAGGGCAGTGCTTCGTGCACGACTTCCCCGGAGGCCGGTAACAATTTTATTTTTGGATTTCCTTGTTCTCTGAAAAATATTATATATTATATTTATATTATAAATACGGTCAACAATATTTAGTTCCACAATAATGGGTCTAGCTTTAATGAATACTTCTTATTTTAGTAGAAAATATATGGACCCGTCAGTATTAATTAAATTCTTGTATTCCATCTTACTAGAGCAAATTTGCTGTCCTACCTATTCTGTTTTTACTCTATTACACGTGGACCCCCTTTTTATTTTACATCGACTGAGGCCTGCATCTAATAGAGTGAAAACAAAATATATGACAGAATATGTGGGACAACAGACCTGATCTACCATCTTACACCTAAAATCATTTGATAAACTAAACCATGGGAATTGAGCTAATAACAATTATAATGCACATATTCAGTGGCGAAGATATAAAATATAGTAAGTGGGCAAAGTTAATTTTATTTTACAGTTTTAATTTATTATTTTACACAATAAAATAATAATAAATAAAAATTGTACTAAAAATGTCATATATATATATATATATATATATATATATATATATATATATATATATATATATATATATATATATAAATGAATAATTTTAAAATTTAATTTTCATTTCAGCTCCTAAGGAAACCTTACTATTGCTTAAACCTAGATGTTTCATTTAGGTCCTTCCAATTTTCTCTTGCAATTATAATAATTTGCTTGGACACCTAGCTAACTAGGTGTCACTTGAAAGATTTGAGGGAAGGTTTAGTGGCATGCCATGAGTTGTTGAGAGGGTAGAATGGTAAATTTTACCAAGAACATCATGATGATGTTGGTTGGTCACCTTGGAAGAAGGAATGGGGGTAATATAGGGGGAAGGGTGAGGACCTCTTTTATTTACTCCTGTTCTCTCCACCTCTCTCCTTCACCCCCTTCTCTTCCCTTCTTTCTCCTCCCACCTTACTGTAGTTACTGTCGCTGCTACTGTTGCCTCACTGTTGCAGCTGCTGCTGCTATCACTGCTGCGGCTGTGCGCCGCTTGCCACCGACGCAGGCGGTCGGGCACCTCTTCCTCCGGTCACACCATCGACCCTCCACCTCCTGTCATCACTCTTTAGGTATAATTCCTCCTATCCATTTTATAATTTCTTCCAATTAGAAATACAACCTAGATTCATTATAGTTTTATTTATTTATTGATTCTAGGTTATAATTAGGAAGAAATTAGGGAAATTAAGTACTGATTTTTTCCAATCAAGATAAAATCAAGGCAAGCCCTTTCCTTTTTTCCCTCTCTTGAATCAGTTTTTTTGTTCTTTTGGAACAACTAAATCAAATATTTAAATCAGAATTATTGTTCTTCAAAATATCTCAGATTTTGAATTTATATATATACATGTTATAAATTTTGGATTGTAATTCATGATAAGGACACTCCGACACAAGGATACTCATGTACGGATTCATAAATTCAATAGTATTAAATGATGAGATTTTCTATATTATATTCATAAATTGTCTTAAGGTTATGAAAATGTATATATGTATACATATACTCAAGTATGTAAGAAAGTAAGAAAGTAAATTGACTAGTTATAATTATTAATTGGGTATGTTGACGTATATGTGTAGTAATAGAGTTATAAATTCATAGATATACTATGGATGTAATCGATTTGGTTTTTATGTGAATTTGTCTATCATCATATAAGATATTGATAATATATGATAGAAAATTGTTGTCCAAAAGTATTTTTGGACATTATTAGATGCATCGTGAGACAAGTACGAGGTGATTATATAGACTAATAAACTAGAGTTGTATAGGCAACATTGAAATGTATTTTCATAAATGATACAAGGTTGTATCGACCATTTTTGGCTCTAATCTGAATTATTCTTTAAATTTTAGCATAAAGCAAGCTCGAAAATGTCATAATTGACTTTGAAGAATTAGGAAACTTTAGACGTAACACACTACAAATTATGTCTTAAGTTGTCGGGACGTATCAGCGCAATCTAAATCAAATATGACATTAAGTTGGTATAAATTCAATATTTAGAAATTTGGTAGTTGATGTATTTTGAAATAGCCTTGATTTCACATTGAAACTAATAAGTGGATTTCATACATTAGTTATCTAGAAGTTGTGTATTTAAATGAACTTTGTTTTCATTTCATATTATGAATTTGTTTGTGTATCTAACCATTTCTCATGGTTTCCAAGGATGGAGTTAGTTAATTATAAATTGCTAATTAATTGCTAAGGTAAAGAAAAGTTTCGGTGAAAAATTTTCTTTCTAGTTTTCTTTGGTTATTATATATACACCTGCGTGTGTTACCGGTGTCGAGAGTTGCTCCACCGAAGGGGTCGGCGAGCCAAGAAATTCTACAGAGGGTTGCTCCGGATCTTTTATTATAAATTGTGAAAATTTTAGGCTCCAGAATACAAAGGAGACTTTGCCAAAAAAATTAAGAAATTCTAGAGAGCCATTTTCGAAAAACCTGAATAATTGGTTATTCTCTATTTTCAAGTTATTTAGCAAGTTACTTGACTTAGGTTCAAACTCTAAAAATCTTAGATTCAAAATTTAGATTTATAACGCATAGGACACACTTGCACATACACAAAAGAGTAACATAATTTCTTAAATGTATTATATTCCAGGGTAAGAAGTACAACTTCTATATTTTTGGAATTGTCCTACAAAATGGAATATTACCGTTTTAACGTGAAGCCATAAGCACACGAAACAGATATATGTTTGAATATTAAATGTCTCTGCTACGACGAAATAATTACCGAACTGTATCCTCGTAAAGCATATGGTGATTGACACACGAAACGAGATACGAATCGGACTTGTAATTCAACTTAAAATTCTATGTTAGATAAGAATATTTGTGAATTTATAGAATTGCATTGGGTGGGAGAGAACATTTGGATCACACCGTCGACTCTTGCAATAAACACTTGATTAAAACTGATCAGTAGTGACGACATTCGCATGGCCATGCGATGGTTCAAGGTGAAGCTTAGTTCACTTTACTTGAGGGTTTTTGAGCATCAACTCAAAAAATTTGACACTTGATAGAATTTTTTAACATCAACTCAAATAATTCGACCCTTGATAGGGTTCTTGGACATCGACTCAAGTAATCCGACACTTGTTAAATAATGGAAATAAAACTGTTGGGACTGGAATCTAAGCACCTCCCATAGAGCAAGTTACTTGATCCCGGGTATATGTGATTATTATCAAGACAATATGTGTGGTTGTGATCCAAAATCGTTCTCTAAATTGTATTTGCACATAGGAAAATTTTTGCTGTGTTTTGTGATTGTGAATGTGTGTTGACACAAATATAGAATATGTTTGGTAGGAATAAAAATCTTATATTTCAAGTTTACACTTTAAATCTTCAAAACAACTTTTTTTTCTAGTTTCCATATCAGTTTTTCATTATCTTCTGATACAAATTTTATCTTGAAACTTCACATTTATTTTGATATTTAATTGTCCGTTCTTGATATAAGGGCTTGCTTGTTATTCTGACGACCTAGTTTTGTTCACTAGGAGAAAAAGATAACTAAGAAATACTGTCTTTATATAACGTTGATGAAGTAGATGGTTGATGGAAGATAATCTTTTGGAAAAATTAGCATACTTCATTTTGTAGCTGGAATATGTTTGGGAACTCTGGAAGTCTGATATGTTTAAGTATGTACAAAGTATATAATATATGATAAGTTTTCTAGATGCTTTGTACTTTATCTTAGAATTTACATGCGACAATCGCAAGTAAAAATGATGGTAAGAAAGGACATATATCTAGATTTTGTAGAACAAAAAAATTGGTAGATATGAATGTTTATGCATGGGTACCAACAACTAACACAGCAGGACCCTCAAGGAAATGGGTACCAAGGGTTACATCTATAAATATTTTTGTAGGTGGACCAACCCTCTCATGTTAGAAGCAAGTGGATTCTCGAAAGTGGTTGCTCACGACATATGACTGGTGATGCTAACCTATTTGCAACGTTATCAATGAAGAAAGAAGGTTATGTCTCCTTCGGTAATAACCTCAGAGGATACATTATTAATAATGGTAATATAGGTGTTCCTCCCTATCCTGTCATAAAAGACGTCTGTCTAGTAACGGAATTAAAACACAACCTACTTAGCATCAGTCATCTAGCTGACCATGGTTATGGTATTAACTTCGTTATAAACAAATGTTCTATTTATGAAAGATCCACTGGTAAGGTTATATTTGAAGGGATCAGGGAAGACAATATATATATTTTCTATCTTGCAAAAGACACTGACAATGCAGAAAAATATCTATACGCCAACAAAGATGACAGCTGGTTATGGCATATGCGTTTAGAACACGCAAACATGGATACTATTGCAAGACTATCTACAAAGAAACTCGCAAGAGGCTTACCAGAGATTACTTTCAAGAAAGATATGGTATGTGCTGACAGTGAAAAGAATAAAGCTACTAAATCTTCTTTTAAATCAATCAACTCTGTAAGTACCTCTAGACTTCTCCAACTCTTGGATATAGACTTGTTTGGACCCAGTAGAGTTGTCAGTCTTGGTGGTAAGCTTTATGCTTATGTTATTATTGATGATATTATATTTGGATCTACTAATGAGATGCTATATAACAAGTTTGCTAAGTGTATGCAGAGTGAATTTGAGATGAGCATGATAGGAGAACTGACTTTCTTCCTAGGATTGCAAATCAAGCAAGATTCACAAGGAACTTTTATCCATCAGGCTAAGTACACGAAAGATTTGCCAAAAAGTTCGACATGGACAATAAAAAGCCTATCGGAACTCCAATGGCAATATCCACTATGCTTAACCTTGTTGAAAGCAGTAAACCAATAGACATACGTAAGTATCGAGGTATGATTGGTAGTTTGTTATATTCAACTGCTAGTCGTCCAAACATTATGTTTATTGTATGTCTTTCTGCTAGATATCAGGCTAATCCTAAGAAATCATATTTGTGCGCTGTTAAGGGTATCCTCAGATACCTTAAAGGGACTTTAACGACAGGCTTATGGTATACCAAAACTACGTCCTTTGACCTTGCTAGTTACTCGGATGCTGATTTTGTTGGATGCAAAGTCAATCGAAAAAGCACCAGCGGCACGTGTAATTTCCTAGGAAAGTCTCTAGTCTCCTAGTTTAGCAAGAAACAAATTTTTGTTGCATTATCAACAGCTGAGGCAGAGTATATCACCGCAGGACGTTGTTGTGCTCAAATTTTGTGGATGAAGCAAACCCTAGAAGACTTCAATCTGCGCTATAAGAATATTCTTATTTTCTGAGATAACACTAGCACCATTAATCTCATAAAAAATCCAGTATGCCACTCACGCACTAAGCACATAAAAATTTGTCATCATTTTTTAAGGGATCATCAATCACATAGAGATATTTGTTTAGAGTATGTGGACACGGAACATCAATTAGCAGATATTTTTACTAAACCTTTAGCTGAAGATCGATTCAATTTTATCCTTCGAGAATTAGGTCTTTTGGATTCTGATAAAATATAAGAATCATAAGATGCTTTACTCATTTTCGTCAAAGTTTTAAAATTTTTTGATACAAGCCGAAAGGACCCTTTTGTCAACAATGTGTAAATAACCAAAGCGACATGATTTTGAAGTATCTTCGGACCACCGATAGTTGGAATCCGGCCCCTACAGCTACTCCTAGATGGTTTAAACTCTTGAAAATATACGATTTAAGTTCAGTATTTATTATTCTGTATTCATATCAAGTCAAGAAAGACATAATATCGATTAAAGTTACATTAAGATTCTGGAAATAAATGTCAACAGAATTCGGACCAAACCCGGGCCGAGCTCGGACCAAACTCGTTTAGTTTAATTCCAGAATATGCTATGTCATTTAATTCTCTTCCTAATTTGGATTTTTGCTACTCTATATATTGATCATTTCGCTGCTCATTGATTCAGACCAACGAAAATATTTTCTCCTCCACAAATAACCTTAGCATTTCCTCCTACATCCTCTCCCAATGGCCCCTAAAAGGAAACAAGATTCCTTTTCAGACTCTCTTTTATGTCCTATTATGCCAAACATAGGTGAATTCGATGGTTTTACTTTTTGATCCCTCGAAAATTTAAATGATTGGTTTAATAATTTTTCCAAAAGGCATATTTGTTTTGGCCATCCTATTAATTTTATTTCTCAACACAAAGACTATCTACCTACTTTTTAGAAACTTCAACTTGAAGAATTGGTTCCAACCTGTAGCAACATTTATACCAATGATATTCAAAAGTTCTATTGAAACTTAACATATAAATATGATACTATTTTATCTAGAGTTAATGGCATTCCAAATTAATTCGATGCAGATGACTTGGGTAAAATCCTACAAATTTTTGCTGATGGACAACCCTTAGTCAACATCATACAAGTTCAATTCGATCATGAGTTAACCCTAGATTCTTTCAAGAATGTCCTTTGTCACCCTCTTGAATGTCTACTTAGTAAATTTCATGCTAGATATTTGAATGGTCACTTCTTTGAAATGCATTGCATTATCTTTTTAACTTTTCTACCTAAGAAGGCTTACTTTGATGAGGTCTCTTATCTAAAAATGTCAGTTTTATATTATTTGCATTTTGGTATTAACTTTAATGTTCCACAGACCATCTTATCTCAAATGGTTCAATGTTGCAAGAAAGGGCGTCTACTACTATATGCTATGTACTTGCCAATAATTTTTAGCTTTTTCGATATTCCTTTTGATACTTGTCCAAATCTTGAGCAATCTTTATACCTCAATCGAATTCGAAGAATTGAGCCAACTATGCTTTTACCTTATAACTCATCATCAAACTCCAACACTCATCCTGTTGATTTCGTCCCTCCTGCTGATGAATAATCGCAAACCCTAAAGTCTATTTTTACTCTTTTGCATGATTGCTTCCACCAAGAAGATTTACGCAATCGTGCTACTGATCATCACCAAACACTTCAGACTCAGGCTCTTGGTAACACTTTGATAGACATTCAGTACACTATATCGAAGCACCCAGCCGGACCTTTTTTGATTCTCCGAAATCCAAATCAACAAGGATTTCGTATTGATCACCCATATGTTCAGCGACATTTGGATCCAGCTGATGCCTTCTTTGATCCAAACAGAATACTTGAACCAGATGATGAAGATGAAAAAAATGACAACTAGTTACTCAATTGATTTGAATGTTAAAAAGTTTACTTTGAGATATTCTACTATGATGTTTGCATTACACATCCACTTCTGTATATTTTCTTTCAAATAAATAAAAATTTAAATGCAAATTTACTGTCATTATATATTATCTTATATACACTTTACTCTCTTGTTTTTCTTGTCATCTCACCAATTTCGGGGGAGCATGCCATTTCGATCAAATGACAACGGGGGAGAAAGAATACATGATACTAGCATACAAGACGATACTTGACAGACGTTATCTTCAGCATATCAACTGCTCCACAGTTATGGGGGAGCCTTACATATCAAAGACTTGCAGTATCATTCATAGTTTGTCAATTATCAAAATATGGGAGATTGTTGGCCCATCCGGTCTCAGTCAACTTGATTTTGATAGTTAACTAAACCATGTATTGATATATCGCATCTGAAGCCTCAACACTGCTATTGCATGCCGCCTGTAATACGTTTATTCCTGGATTCATATAAGAAACTGCTAAGGGTTACTAACTAGAGATTCACTTAGTACATGGCTTAGGATTTTTCTAGATTGCATGCAGTCCCGGTTATTCATACAGTTATCTTGTGCAGTATCCAGTGGTTTATATTGTGAAGTATCTTGAGGAGTATCCGGTGTTAGTTTGTGCGTATGGATATCCCGGATGGACTACATGAACATGTGATCAAAAGAGACTCTAACATCGTATTGCATTTAATTACTAATTATTAGGATTGTGATAACCCTAGTTAGTTAAAGTACTAAGCCGTACTTATATGACTTGCCGTAATTTATGGATGATGGTTAGTCTAGGCTTTACATGATCATACCTTTATTTTCTGTACTTGCTATTCTATTTGCTTATCAGTTCAGGATATGTCTCATTGTAGGTTTGCAATATTTCTTTTATTATTCTGAAATTATTTACATTCAGTCTTTACTTTCAGTATTTGTATTGCTTGTGTTATTGGTTTAAGTTTCTAGATTGGCTTCCTTTGTGGTACTTGCTATTTGGGGTCTGTCCCCACTGGTTTTGCATAGCCAGATCGAGTATTAGAATCAGAGGATCTTTCGTACTTTCCTGAGGATGGTGACCACCAGGAGCACCAGACAGCTTGAGTGGATTTTCTTACTTCTCCACTCTGATGTACATTCTACTTTTATTGGTTGTCACGCCCCAGTCCCAAAATGACGAGGGACTGAGCACGTGAGCAATGGCCAGCAGCACGTACCGATGGATAACCCAATTTAATGGATCCATCAGGGCATGCTTAAGCTGTAGTCTAGCAGTACTAAGTACAAGTCTCAGGTATTACTAATCTCATCCACAGAACAAACACAGATTAATTGTCAGAATTAATGCAATAGAAATAAATAAGCAATATTAAATAAGGTTATCTCGGGAAACAAATCCGAGAATTATTCTGTTACATTTAAGAAAACATAGACTGGAAATAAAATACTGAAAAGGAAATACTGTGAATGTGAAGCCGGTGCTCAGGAGAAGTCTTCTGCAACTATCTCGTCCTCGGTTCCGGGTTCTGCTCCAAGGAGTGCTCCTGTACCGTACACCTCGGGGTAGTTCTCTGCGGCTATACCTGGAGACATAGTCCATTCCAGGTCCTCAGGGGACATAACAAGGTACAGAAAATAAAAGCCAAAACATATGCAGTGCGGCAATAAGATAAACAGCAGGGTAAATGTGTAAACCAGCTAGTGATATGAAAGTGAGAGTTTTAGTCATACTCAGGCTGAGACTACTACAGGATCAGTATCGAAGAAACCATAGCAGTATTTTCTCGAAGAGCCAGAACTTGTGCCAAAGCTCTGTATCAGAGACTAGGACACCTCCAGATAACATTATTTACATTATAATCAGCCTTGATATGGTAATACTCTCCCCACTCCATGTAATCTCACGTCACAGTTCCAGAAATATCAGGTACAAGTCACGCAAGATTGAACTAATGTAATGAGTCAGGATAGAATCTAAGCATGTAAACTGTAATGACATGAAAAATGTAACCTATACGGAATTATCAGGTATATCTCAGGCAATTCCGTCACATGAAGAGTGTCAGGTGTCCTGGGTTGAGCAGTTAAGCAAGTTACTTATGAAACTACAAGCAATCAAGTAAAATACTTTAACCAGAATTATCTGAGAATTTGGCAAGCTTTACTTGCCCACTGATATATAACTAAGTTCAGGAAATAGGTAGCAAAGCTGCAAGTTTTGGCAAGGTACACTTGCCTGTGGTTCCGGCTATGTTTGCAGTTCTGACTTCGGCGGAAATTACAGGCGGTACTCCGGTTGCTGAAACAAACATCACCATCAGATCCAGAAAATATCAATCAGCTAGAAATGCCTATCCTTGGGTCCAATTTGGAGACAAGGGCAGAAACGACAGTTTCGGGTCAAAACGGGATCCACATGCTGGACCGCTTTGCACCGAAAAATGCATCAGGGTCAACGGTCTCCAAATTCACCAAACTTAGTGTCAACAGGTCAGAAACGCTGATACGAACCCAACAGAACTTTCAGAATTGAATTCCGATGAGTCGTTCACAAAATCGCCCGTCGAGCGGGGCCTGTGGGGCCCACGACACGCGATTTCGTCAACGTTCTCAGAATCGAACCAAACTTGACCCACAGGACCAGCGTATCGCTACGAGTCCGATGGCGTAAGTTTCGTCTTGATCCAACGTATGTGCACGAAGTTAGGGTGAATTCCATAAAAGTCGGATACGGGACGATGTCCGCGGATACGCGTTGATTCCGGTATGCACGCACACCCGAATCAGCTTCTGCGAAATCCCGCACGTCCGTATCGACAAGGCGCACGTATCTGTGAAGACCGCGTGCGACCAAGTCGTCCCGTTTGGCGGGGCGTACTCAGTTCCGGGGTAAAACAGGGTCTGGTTTTTCCTGTTTTTGGATCGCGGTGTGCGATCACCACAGGACGCGATGCCCCGAACGGTTTGTCCGGACACCGAGAGGGTCATACAGGCTTCGCAACGCAATTTACGGAATCGAAAACGGAGCTACGAGCAAAAAGTTACACGTACCTGAAGGGGACCCGAAAAACAGGGTCGAGTCGTGTCCGACACGGTCGGACACAGGAATTCAAATTAGGGTTAGGGTTAGGGTTTCGGATCTGGCCGGAGATCCGGCGGCGCTGCGACGGGGGAGGCCGGCCGGAGGAGGCTGGGGCGGCGCCGGCGTTGCTGGCGGAGGCGGCAGCGCGGGCACGGCGGCCGGAGGGCGTCGGGGTGCTGGGAGGAGAGAGGGTAAGCCGAGGGAGGAGGCGGAGGTCGTGGGGGCATGGGCGGCCAGAGCGAGCGAAGGACGCGGCCGGCGAGGCGGCGCGGCGCTCGGGCGGAGGCGGCGGCGTGCGGCAGAGGGGGAGCGAGGCGAGGCGGTGGCTGGGGTGGCACGGCGGTGGGGAGGTGGTGTCGACGGAGGAGGCGATCGGGGGGGGAAGGTTTAAATAGGGGGCGGAGGGGAGCGGGTCATGGCGGGGGAGGCGGAGCTGAGCGGGTGAGGCGGAGGTCGTGGGGGCATGGGCGGCCGGAGCGGGCGGAGGACGCGGCCGGGCGGGGCGGCGGGAAGTGCGGGCAGCCGCGTCGTGGGGGAGAGGAGGGGACGGGTCGGGTTTGCGGGTCCGGGTCGGGTCTGTTGGATCCGACCCGACCCGCTAGGGCTCGGGTTGGGCTGGGTCTGTTGGGCCGGGCTGGGCCGGCCCAACGGGCTGGGTTAAAATAAAAAGAAAATAGTAATAATAAATAAAAACAGTAATTAATTAATAATTAATTAAATAGGTAAATATTTATTAGGCATTTAAAAATAGGTCCAGGGTCCGATAAATTCCAGAAAAATTGTCCTAAGTCCAGTTTTTCATTTTACACCCAAAAATATTATTTTCATAATATTTTAATATTTTTTAATATCAATTAAAAATCATTGAATAATTAAAACCATGTTCTTAAATTACAGAAAATTTCCAGAAAATTCCAAAAAATTGTAAAAAATCCAGGTTTTAAAATTTTAAAAATTTAGGGGGTTTATAATCTACCCCCCTTAAGAGGATTGTGTCCTCGCAATCAAAGAATAACCGGTCAACAGAGATGACACGGTCGCAAACATCGTTTGAAAGCACATCACAAGATACTTAGGGAAGTACCGTTTCCCTAAAATTAAAAGTTTACACTTTCCAGGAAAATTTAGTTAAAACTATAACTTTTATGAAAACCAGGTTATTATTACAAGTTGCAATTTACTAGGTTGGGGCTGAGGTCACGAACCAACGGACACGAACTACGACAAGACTGGAAACAGAAAACTATAAATCACTTACTCGCATCGGCTTCCTGCACAGTCATCGCGTAAGCCTGCTCTCGCCCTTGAGGTAGATTCCTCTGCTGTTGCTGAGCTTGCTGGTAGGGTGCTGCTCGAGGTGCTGGTGAAGTTTGCTGGTTCGCCCTTGGTGTTCCTTCTCCACGTTGAGTGCAATCCCTTACCGAATGCTGACGGGATCCGTATGCCAAACACAATCCTAGTCTGCGTCGGCATTCCTTGGCAATATGGCCTGCTTTGCCACAGTAATGACAAGTAAGGAGGACTACCACTGGTGGTGTAGATGCTTTCTGCTGTTGGTGCGGTCTCTTTGCAGATTCTTCTTGTGGTGCTCTGGATGTTGCTGATGGGGAAGACCTCTTCAGACTGGTCTCTCTCTTGGTGACGTGCTCTATGCATCGAGCCGCAGCAAGAACGTCCGAGTATGATGTTGGTACGACGGACCCAATTAGTTTCTGCAGCTCAATGTTCAGTCCGTCGAAGAACTTCTCGGCCTTCTCTTCCTCAGTCGGGATCAGGGTGGGGGCGAAGCGGCTCAGCCGAATGAATTCTGCGTTGTACTCTTCCACCGTCATGGAGTCCTGAGTGAGGCGATTGAATTTGTCCCGCAGTTCTGATCGAGCGATGGCAGGAATGTACATCTCCTGGAAGAGTCTGGAGAACTCCTCCCAAGTGACTCGGTCTGGTCCGAGTCGCATCTCCTCGGATAGCCACCAGTGATGGGCATTGTCCGTCAATTGCATTCGGACAGCAGTCATCCAGCGTTCTCGTGGAAGTTCAGCTGCTTCAAGTTGATGCCGAATGTTGGTGAGCCACTCGTGAACTTCTGTGGGCTCCTCCTTTCCAGAAAAAGTGTGGGGCTTCAGTTGGCGGAAGTCAGTGATTGAGCCTGTAGTTGGCCGTCGAGCTGGTAGGTTGGCCTGCTCTAGTGCAGTTACAATGCTGTCCCTCAAGAAATTAGCTTCGCGACGCTGAGCCTCGTGTTGGACTTGTTGCTGAGCTTGCATCATCGCGTAGATCATTTGAAATATTTGCTGCCCGTCGATTGGCTGTCCTGGTGGGAACACGGGCATTGGTGGGACGAACTACGGCAGAGGTGGGATGTCATCGCGCCGAAATCGGGAGGTAGGCTGACCTGCCTGCTGGCTCTGTTGAGTTGTGGGGATTCTTCCGACTGGTGTCACTTCGTCGTCGTAGGTGACACCTGCAGCTTGGGGTGTTCCGATGGGAGTCTCGTTGCATTCTTGTGGGTCCATTTCCCTGTATCCAAAATAACCAATAAGAGACGCACAGGAAACAAGGCAAGATGCAAGTTCAAGTTAGTTCGAATACGATACAGATATCAAAAATGATTCAAGCAAGTGGATGAGATTCTAAAATTTATCCTATCTTATTACAGGCCTGTTCGGTCCCTAAGTTGAAACTGAACAATTTAGTCGTAGACCTGCGTGGGCCACCACAAAAACCATGTCACGCCCCAGTCCCAAAATGACGAGGGACTGAGCACGTGAGCAATGGCCAGCAGCACGCACCGATGGACAACCCAATTTAATGGATCCATCAGGGCATGCTTAAGCTGTAGTCTAGCAGTACTAAGTACAAGTCTCAGGTATTACTAATCTCATCCACAGAATAAACACAGATTAATTGCCAGAATTAATGCAATAGAAATAAATAAGCAATATTAAATAAGGTTATCTCGGGAAACAAATCCGAGAATTATTCTGTTACATTTAAGGAAACATAGACTGGAAATAAAATACTGAAAAGAAAATACTGTGAATGTGAAGCCGGTGCTCAGGAGAAGTCTTCTGCAACTATCTCGTCCTCGGTTTCGGGTTCTGCTCCAAGGAGTGCTCCTGTACCGTACACCTCGGGGTAGTTCTCTGCGGCTACACCTGGGGACATAGTCCATTCCAGGTCCTCAGGGGACATAACAAGGTACAGAAAATACAAGCCAAAATATATGCAGTGCGGCAATAAAATAAACAGCAGGGTAAATGTGTAAATCAGCTAGTGATATGCAAGTGAGAGTTTTAGTCATACTCAGGCTGAGACTACTACAGGATCAGTGTCGAAGAAACCATAGCAGTATTTTCTCGAAGAGCCAGAACTTGTGCCAAAGCTCTGTATCAGAGACTAGGACACCTCCAGATAATATTATTTATATTATAATCAGCCTTGATATGGTAATACTCTCCCCACCCCATGTAATCTCACGTCACAGTTCCAGAAATATCAGGTACAAGTCACGCAAGATTGAACTAATACAATGAGTCAGGATAGAATCTAAGCATGTAAACTGTAATGACATGAAAAATGTAACCTATACGGAATTACCAGGTATATCTCAGGCAATTCCGTCACATGAAGAGTGTCAGGTGTCCTGGGTTGAGCAGTTAAGCAAGTTACTTATGAAACTACAAGCAATCAAGTAAAATACTTTAACCAGAATTATCTGAGAATTTGGCAAGCTTTACTTTCCCACTGATATATAACTAAGTCCAGGAAATAGGTAGCAAAGCTGCAAGTTTTGGCAAGGTACACTTGCCTGTGGTTCCGGCTATGTTTGCAGTTCTGACTTCGACGGAAATTACAGGCGGTACTCCGGTTGCTGAAACAAACATCACCATCAGATCCAAAAAATATCAATCAGCTAGAAATGCCTATCCTTGGGTCCAATTTGGAGACAAGGGCAGAAACGGCAGTTTCGGGTCAAAACGGGGTCCACATGCTGGCCCGCTTTGCACCGAAAAATGCGTCAGGGTCAACGGTCTCCAAATTCACCAAACTTAGTGTCAACAGGTCAGAAACGCTGATACGAACCCAACAGAACTTTCAGAATTGAATTCCGATGAGCCGTTCACAAAATCGCCCGTCGAGCGGGGCCTGTGGGGCCCACGACACGTGATTTCGTCAACGTTCTCAGAATCGAACCAAACTTGGCCCACAGGACCAGCGTATCGCTATGAGTCCGATGGCGCAAGTTTCGTCTCGATCCGACGTGTGTGCACGAAGTTAGGGTGAATTCCAGAAAAGTCGGATACGGGGCGATGTCCGCGGATACGCGTTGATTCCGGTGTGCACGCACACCCGAATCAGCTTCTGCGAAATCCCGCACGTCCGTATCGACGAGGCGCACGTATCTGTGAAGACCGCGCGCGACCAAGTCGTCCCGTTTGGCGGGGCGTACTCAGTTCCGGGGTAAAACAGGGAACTGGTTTTTTCTATTTTTGGATCGCGGTGTGCGATCACCACAGGACGCGATGTCCCGAACGGTTTATCCGGACACCGAGAGGGTCATACAGGCTTCGCAACGCAATTTGCGGAATCGAAAACGGAGCTACGAGCAAAAAGTTACACGTACCTGAAGGGGACCCGAAAAACAGGGTCGAGTCGTGTCCGACACGTGTCCGACACGGTCGGACACAGGAATTCAAATTAGGGTTAAGGTTAGGGTTTCGGATCTGGCCGGAGATCCGGCGGCGCTGCAGCAGGGGAGGCCGGCCGGAGGAGGCTAGGGCGGCGCCGGCGTTGCTGGCGGAGGCGGCGGCGCGGGCACGACGGCCGGAGGGCGTCGGGGTGCTGGGAGGAGAGAGGGTAAGCCGAGGGAGGAGGCGGAGGTCGTGGGGGCATGGGCGGCCGGAGCGGGCGGAGGACGCGGCCGGCGAGGCGGCGCGGCGCTCGGGCGGAGGCGACGGCGTGCGACAGAGGGGGAGCGAGGCGAGGCGGTGGCTGGGGTGGCACGGCGGTGGGGAGGTGGTGTCGACGGAGGAGGCGATCGGGGGGGGGAGGTTTAAATAGGGGGCGGAGGGGAGCGGGTCGTGGCGGGGGAGGCGGAGCCGAGCGGGGGAGGCTGAGGTCGTGGGGGCATGGGCTGCCGGAGCGGGCGGAGGACGCGGCCGGGCGGGGCGGCGGAAAGTGCGGGCAGCCGCGTCGTGGGGGAGAGGAGGGGACGGGTCGGGTTTGTGGGTCCGGGTCGGGTCTGTTAGATCCGACCCGACCCGCTAGGGCTCTGGTTGGGCTGGGTCTGTTGGGCCGGGCTGGGCTGGCCCAACGGGCTGGGTTAAAATAAAAAGAAAATAGTAATAATAAATAATAAATAAAAACAGTAATTAATTAATAATTAATTAAATAGGTAAATATTTATTAGACATTTAAAAATAGGTCCGGGGTCCGATAAATTCCAGAAAAATTGCCCTAAGTCCAGTTTTTCATTTTACACCAAAAAATATTATTTTCATAATATTTTAATATTTTTTAATATCAATTAAAAATCATTGAATAATTAAAACCCTGTTCTTAAATTACAGAAAATTCCAGAAAATTGTGAAAAATTCAGGTTTTAAAATTTTAATAATTCAGGGGGTTTACATTGGTATTTAGCTATCGAGCACGTATTTAGCTTATATTTTGGTTTGATCTTATAGCCTACAGACAATATAATGATTGACATATCCTAGGGTTGATCATGTATGACTCAGATTCTGGCTAGTTTATTTATTTTGTGTTTACTAGCATCATTATCATCTGTATATTATAGTTTGTGACGCTTTACTATTATATTTCTGCTGATCTTACATCTTGTTATTATTCCTGTTGTTCTTGTGATTGAGACACTACGGTTGTTGGACCTAGGATTGACTTTTGGTTTGTAGTAGTGATCACTCGTCTTACAACTTTACCGTATATGCGGATTACTAGTGTGCTCGAATTATACGTAGCTGGCATTGTCAGCCCTGCCCTCTAGTATTCTGGTTCTGGGATGTGATATAGTTTTAGTGGTGGCCCATGCAGGTCTGTCTGGGCAGATTATGTCTGTATGAGCAGATTTATTCTGGATTTTTAACAGATATGTAGGGGTTATTGCTATTGCTAGATATTTCAATCTTAAACTGTTTCCCTTGATCCCTAGTTATTTATCTCCATCCCTAATTCTTAATCTGATATCTGCTTATTCGTTGATCTAACTTGTTATTCGATTGACTTTGTGTCCTTAACTTTTAGGGGCACTGTTCCTGTTACTATCGGCCAGATGGATCAAGTGCAGCTCGAGGAGGGTCAGCATTCGAGAGTACAGCGTATTCCTGGAGATCGGTCTCAGCAATCAGGGACAGAGTCTAGAGCAGATCCCGTGGCAGATCAGCCGGCACTATCGGACCAGCAGGCAGTACCGATGCACCCATTGCACCCATTTCAGCCCGAGCAGTCACAGGGTGTTATCTGAGCACTAATGGATATCCTTTAAGGTTTCATAAAGACCCAGTAGCACCAGAGTGACGTACTCACACAGTCGGTCCAGACATCGTTAGAGCGAGGTGGTTCTCAAATCCATAATTCTGTGACCCGCTTCAGGCGTCTTAGTCCTTCGTACTTCAATGGTACAGAAGACACAATTTCGTCCGATGATTGGCTGTAGGACACTGAGGCCATCTTGGAGACAGGAGGGACTCCAGCTTGAGAGAGGGTAGCAGTAGTGAGGCTACAATTATTGGACTTGGCTCGTGACTGGTAAGCAGCGCAGGAGATTTCTCTCATAGCACTAATTCCATGGATATTTTTTACTGAAAGATTTTAGGCGAGGTATTTTGAAGTGGTGATGCATTACGAGCTTCAGCAGTGGTTTAACAACCTCAGGCAGGAGGGCAGGACCATCGACGGTTATGTGGCAGAGTTTGCGAGGCTTAGTCAGTTTTGTCCCACTTTGGTAGTGATTGAGTTGGATTGGGCGAGGAGGTTCCAGCAGGGACTCCATTTAGAGATTATCTTGGCAGTACAGCAGCATGAGTTTTAGACCTTTGACGCGGTGATACGGGTAGCCAGGAGGTATAAGTACACATCACAGAGGATTACAGATCGAGTTGGGAGTCAGAAGAGGCCCAATATTTCAGGAGGATCAGTATCCCAATCATCAGCACCAGGTCCAACAGTTTGAGCCCTAACGATTGGATCCTCGAGGAGGACATCATCATTTTAGCAATCTTCCCATATGCGTCCTCAGCAGAGGCAGTTATCTTATTCTTCTTACTGTATTTGTTTCCATTGTGGGAAACCTGGGCATATAGTATCAGAGTGCCATAGGGCACATGGATTGTGCTTGTGTGTGGGGTATCAAACCACATGGTCGGAGCATGTCCTAGGAGGAACCAGACTGGATCATGATTAGCTAAGTCAGCAGTTCGGACAGCAGCGCCGTAGTACAGGGCACCAGGAACAGTGCAGCAACAGCAGATTCAGAGGACTTTGCCTCTACAGGCTCTGGCATTCAAGCAGAGGCCATAGCAATATGCGCAGGCCAAGGAACATGCGCGACCAACAAGCTTTCGAGGACATTCTCTTGGGGGATAGCTTGAACCCCTCACCAAGGCTAACAAAGCCTAAAAAGACCCGTAAGAGCTGGGTTGCCAAGACCAGTGTGTCGCTCCCTAGGACCGCGGAGGATGCGCTTCCTATTTTTGAGGCTGGAGATGTGCATCCTGCCTCTGCTCTAGTAACTAAGCATCAGGGCGGAAAATCCTCACAGAAAAGCCTTGCACACGTTTCTGGGAAGAAAATTGAGGCTCGGGCTGATGCCACCTACCGCATTGCAGAGGGTGTCGACGTGCTACCATCTGAGAAGTCGCATACCTCAGGCAGAGAGAAAGGCGCTAAGACTCCTTCTAAAGTCGTGCATTCAGCTCATTTGGCTACCCATATCCAAGGGAAGAAGTATGTGCCAAGATGGGGTGCACCTACCCTGGAGGAAAGACTCCAATGAACAAAAGAGCTTGGAAAAAGTTCAGAAGCTGTGGGCAGAGCAATTCAGGACTATGTTATCCCACCATCTCCACTACTGCACTCCATGTGTAAGAAGAAGGACTTGAATGCTAAGGCCTTTGAAGAACCTATGCGCGCTCAGCATGGTGGGCAGAAGAAAGACTAGGCCGCATCCTGTCTCAGGCTCACATAGACCCCTGCATGCTCTACAAACCACAAAGTTGGCCCAAGCTCTTCTCGAGGATCACGCAAGAAGAAGACTTATGTATTCGAAAAGATTTACCATTATCCCAAATCCATGTACCAACTTCCTGGAAGTGGGGATAACTTAGACTCTTTGTACTATGCGCTAGCACGTGCTAGTTCAAAGAAGTCTAGGGCAGTGCGAGCAATAAGTGCTCAAGCAACTGCTTAAGCAGCTGATCAAAAGCATGCGCCAATAACTATTTTGAGCGATGTTTATGGCAAGCTGTATCGAACTGACCCAAGCATTCTGCCAGCCTGTACGCATAAAGTGGGTCAGTCTCAAAAGTCTTCCTGGATCAACTTGGGTGCAAACTCTGCACACGAACCAAGACAGGGAGCAACAACTATAGTAACAGACCCATGCGCCTAGTATGGCTGCACGCATAAAATGGGTTAGTTTTACGTTAAGACATCGATAAATGATATGGGTGAAAACGCTGAACATGAACCATGTCAGGGAGCAAATACCTCTCCTACACACCCATGCACTCAGTCTGGTCGTGTGCATAAAATGGTTGTAAATATAAAAAAATTCTCATCAGATTTGCGTAACGTGATATGTCACAAGTGCAAGACGAGAGAAATAAATACTATACATGAAGTGCCCCCTTCAGGGCATCAATGTGCTATTATTATCATCAACTGCTGTTGTGCCAAAGTAGTAATTCCTCCAACTAGAAAGTATGTATTCTAACAACTGCGACCAACTGTACTGGCCCGACAATGTCTCAAAAAATATGTGCAAACTAAAGAAGAGAAAAATGAGTTTCCCGTTGCCTCATGCTACTCGACTTAGAGGTCCCTTTCCACCAGGAAGAATTCAAAAGCAAGCTCCTCCAATCCTTCGGTCTCGGCTAGTGCGACGAGGAACTGACCATGAGGTAGCAAGTTAGCAGTACCTATTGAGGGGGTTTTCTAACACACCAGCTCAAGATCAAGGTCTTCAGTAAGAGAGGCCGATGTTCAAGCACCTCTGCAAGCCGAGGGTGACAATCTTTCGGTGCCGCACCATAACCTGTCATTCCATGAAGAAAATGATTTTCAAGGAACGGACAATAATGAACCTGAGGGTAGCCATCCTCGACAGGTTAATGCAGCATCCTAAGCTGAGGGTAAAAATTTTCCAGTTTCTGAGGATGGTGCAATGATGTCCACCTTCCATGAGGATAGTGAGACTCAGGAATCAGAGGCAAAAAGTGAACGGTCTACGGTCCCATCTACCTCTCCCCATGTCATGCCAGTATACATGGTGGGAGACAACCATGAAGAGGGATCTAGTGACCGTCGACACCTCACGACACTTGAGGCAAAGATGCAGACTATGAGTGCCTCAATGCAAACCCTAACTCAGGCGATACTGGACATCCGCTCGAACATGGTCCCACCACAACCAACAACTCCCAAACTAGCAAGCCAGGATCCAGGGTCAAATTAGGAGTCTAATGCACCTGTTCCTTCCACTACTAGAATCCCTCTCTTGCTACGCTCCTCTGCTCCTACAGCCTCCGACGATACTCAGGAGGCCATCTAAGAATTATGTGCCCGTCTGGACTCTATGAACAATCGGGAGAAACTACAGAGTCTCGTGATAAGGCAAGCTTATCCCCTATAATGGAACAATGTTGTATTTTCCCCGAAATATAAGCCATAGTCCATTCAATAGAAAGACGTCACCACGTCGATACTTGAACTACTTTGAGTCCATGATTGGACATCTACCCCGGGACGATGCTTTACTCACCAAGATCTTTATCGGGGCCCTGACTGAGGTGGCGTACGAGTGGTTCGACAGTCCCTCGGACAACTATATCTCGTCGTTTGATGACCTCCGACATCTATTCCTTTTCCTGTTATATGACGACATAATATATATGATCATGTCATCCCTGATCGACATAGCCCATAGCGAGAAGGAGCCCACCCGCACGTACATAGAGCTCTTTAGGTAGACAATCCTGAAGATGTCTCCCGGTACCCCTAAGTCCATACTCATTGACACATGTATGCGTAATATACTACCGACAGTGAAACTCTATGTAGGCACTATACAACATGCAGATTGGTCCGCATTCATCGCGGGTGCGGACATATAGCTAAAAAGAATGCAAAATATATCTATTTGCTCAGGATCTAAATTCCTGGCATTGACGATCGAGGCAAGTGCCCCTAGAATCACAACAGCGGCCGCGACGGTAGAGGAAAGCAGGCTCTTACCGTCAGCATATCCAAGGGATTGTCCTCGTCAAAGCAGAAACCGACAGAGGAACCCAAACCAAAGGAGACCTTCTCCTTCGATGATGATGATGTTCAAGATTTTTAATGTGCTGATGAAAGAAAACAAGCTCTAGCTGCCTGACGTCAGACGTCCAGAGAAGCAAATTGGGTCAATGTCCAAAAATACTGCCTCTTACACCGTTACGTCCACTATTCCACAAGAGAATGTTATGTGTTGAAGAGACATATCCAGCAGTGGATCGATGCCAAGGCCATCACCCTATGTAGTGCCACGCTCCATCGGTTCAGTATATAAGGCTTGTGGCTCGATTGACTCAGTCGGAATTGAGAATGAAAAAACTTTATGGCCTAATCGATTACGGACAATGTAATAAACCTTTTCAATTGATGGATCGATTTCTGTTGGAATGATTCTAATAGTTTTTATTGGATTTTATTGGCTTTTTGGTTAGATTTTTACTGCTTGATTTTAACAAATGCATTTTCCTGATTGGTTTTCGATGATTGATTGTTAAGCCTATTTTCATCGATTGCATGCATTCATTCTAGAGAACTGAGATAAAGAAAGATGGTAGTCTGACTAAATATTGGTGCCAATGCAGATAGATGTGTGACTAGAGCCTGAGCGAGCAAGCATCCTCCTTCTCTCGGTATTCCCTATTTGGTGAGTGATTCTGTCTCTTCTTTTCTTTTCCTTCATGCCAATAATCAATAAGTTCTCTTGTAACCTTGCTAAATCTAATGATCGATAAAGCCACTAATGCCATAAGTTTAATACCACTGTTGCATCTTGATGCGATACAAGTAGAGAATATCTTTATAACTATCAAGAGTATGCTATGCTATGCTATAAACAATCATAAAGAAAGGCAGGTATGGACTGAGTAAGTCCCTATAAAGAAAAGTAAGAAGGCAAGTAAGTATGGACTGAATAAGTCCCCAAGAGAGAAAAGTACGGACTAAGAAGTCCCCATTGAAAATAATGATGGCTGTGAATATTTTATTACTTTACCATGCAATGTGTTTATAACTTAGTAATTTATGCATTCGCCTAGTCATGGACAACTTGTAGACAAGGTAATAAGTTTCCACGGTCCGGACCCGGGGCACTGAGGATTGCTTCGACCTAGGGAAAGATATTCGGACATGCTTACAGTCACGTGGTATTACGGGATTCTCAGTGGAGGCTTGCTACCTTCCCGATGAGGTGCACTGCACGCCGTAGTAAAGTCCTATATGGTGAAACAACGCAAATTACCCTAAGAGAGAGATTTTATGCTAATGATGTCTTATGCATGGGCGGTATGAACAATCCTGTAATTTATACCGGAACGACTATTGGCCTGATTAAGATTTATATGTTGCAAAGATTATATGTTTCACTGCTTAACTGTTGCCAATTAAACTTCTTGTCTTTAATTAAGAAGTATTGGTTTAGATGAGTGGACTAATTCTGCTCACTAGTAGATATTGAGTACTGACCCACGTCTCTTAGGCAACCCAAGTGACCAAGGTATCGCGGGAGATCAAGGAAGATAAATATTTTGTTGCTGTTCTTTTCAAAGCTTCTTCCTATTTTCAAAGTAGTCAAGATTTCCAGTTGATGTTTCCAGTTTTCAAGAATGTAATAAAGGGGCATAATGTATGTGATAAGAATATTATTTTATGTCAGCCTATCAGTCTTCCATTTTATGTAAAACTATGTAATCCATTCAGGCATTTCTATTTCAGTACTGAAAAATTGTACTCTGTTGCAATAAATCTATAAAAGAAATATTTTTCTTCCTGCACAATATATGTGTTTAATATTCTGCTGCTGTGTTGCTAAAATATTTATAAAAGATTTTGACACATGTGCACGTTCTTGCCTTGGACAAGGGCAACCCCAGACTTGTACGATATCATACCCTAATGAGGATGAATGGTTCTGCAGAATCGAATGTGAGGACGATCGGTTCTGTAGAATTGGTGTATGACAAGTTGCTATCAGAGCCAAGTTAAATTTTTTCGAATTTCAAAATTGGTTTTCAGTTAGATATTTTCAAACAATAACAATTTTCTCAAATGATTTGCTTTTTGATAGCACTACATGAAATAAAGTTCAATATAATATGCCCATAAATATTTTATGAGTGCAAATGAAAGTTATTTCTTTTACAAATGACAAAAGGGGATAACTCTAAGGCAACATCGCCGTCTGACCCAATGGAGAAAGTAATGAAAATATTATAGGCGTAAAAGAAGCAGAGTGATACACATCACAAGATGATAGAGGCACAACATCGTGAGCTTCAAGTTCAGCTAACGCCTCAGTTCCAAGCGTAATTTGATGCGCAACAACAACAAGTCGATAGCTTGAATCAACTAGTCACTTCTCTGACCGACAACCACGAGGTGATCGCAGCTAAAAAAATAGTGGTAGCTGAGGCAGAGAAAACTGAATAGCCTACAAGGAAATGATCAGCGTTCATGTTTTCTGAATTCAAGAGATGAAGTCCTCATGAGTTCAATGGTAGGGTAGAACTAGAGGAAGTAATTGGCTTCCTAAAGACCCTGGAGGGAATCTTTTGTATGTTGGACGTTCAGGGCACCAAGAGAGTAGACTGTGCGGTGGTGCAGCTTCTTCTGAAAGCAGAAGACTGGTGGGACTCAAAGAGACAAGCGCCTTGCGGTGCCAACCAAGAAGCCAAAGTTTCTTGGGAAATATTCAAACATGTGTTTATCGTACAATTTATCCCATCAACTGTCCGCCAAAAGAAAGAAAATTCGTAGCGCTCGAACAAGGCAATATGTCTGTCGACGACTAAGAATCAGAGTTCTTGAAGAAAGCTAAGTTCGCATGTTACCAAACGATGAGACAAAACAACTACGATTTATCTATGGTCTGAATGAAGGGCTGCATCATAATGTGCTCAATCGAAAGTGTACAACCTACATGGAGGCCTATGAAGCAGCTCTCGAGATGGAAAAATTTTGTCCTCGAGGGGCGACACAGAGAAGTCATGGGAACAACTATAAACGACCCATAGTAGAAAGCGGGTCTGATGCCTCCAAGCATCATAACACAAGTGACAACCGTAGACCCTATCGGCGACCGTGGTGCATTAGGTGCAATCATCTTGGGCATCGTGCAGAAGAATGTCGTGCAGGATTATACAAATATAGCAGGCTGGGTCATAAATATTATGAATGCAACAGTGGAGGTACTAATCATATTCCTTCACGTAAATAGTATCATAATCATAATCGTAGGAAAGCGCTACAGGCTCCTCCGGCAGCACAGATGATTGCTCAGAACCCTCGTCTTGTCGCACATGGTAGAGTATTTGTACTGATTCAAGAAGAAGTGCTTGCCTTAAACACTGTTATAATAGGTACACTGCTTTACAGAGAAATACCTACTTGCGTACTAATTAATTTGGTTACTACCCATAGTTTCATATCATCTGAATTTGCTAATGAACATAAATTTTATAAGACACTGCTAGATATGAATCTTATTGTCAGCACTCCGCCCGGAGTAAATTTTTTTGCTAGTTCAATTTATAAAAACGGTTATATTTGCATTAGGGAAAGATACGTGTCCTTGGATGCCCTAGTTCTGGACATCGCAGACTATGATATCATCTTAGGCATGGATTGGCTCGGGATGTGCAATGCCATAATGTCCACCTACATAGTATCTAAATTCCTTATTTTGCAGCTAAGACAGTGATGGTGGTATTGATAGTGATGGCAAGGCACATGCTATATTCGGGATGTGAAGGGTACCTTACTTATGTTCGGGACACTTGGATGATGGGCACAGACTCGGCTAAAACTGAAGTCATAGCAGAATTCTCCTACATATTTCCAGACGAGATACCTAGAATACCTCTGGATGGAGAAATTGAGTTTACAATTGACATATTTCTGGATACTCGCCCGATATCAAAAGTGCGGTACAGGATGGCACCTGCTGAATTAAGGGAACTGAAATCACAACTACAAGAGTTACCGAATCTTGGCTATATTCGTCCAAGCATTTTATGGAGCTCCAGTGTTGTTTGTGAAGAAGAAAGATGGCACAATCCGTCTTTGTATCGTTTACCGAGAGATGAACAAAGTGACAGTACGTAACAAGTATCCTCTGTCGAGAATTGATGATCTGTTTGACCAACTTCAGGTTGTGACCTCATTTTCAAAGATTGATCTCCGCTCAGGTTATTACCAGTTGAAGATTAAACCAGCGGATGTCCCAAAATTGGTATTTCGTACGAGATATGGACACTACGAGTTTTTTGTTATGCCTTTTGGTTTGACCAAAGCTCCAGTGGCTTTCATAGATATGATGAAATGAGTATTATGACCCTTCTTAGACAAGTTTGTCGTCATGTTCATCGACGACATCCTGATCTACTTAAGAGACAAAGAAACTCTCACTGAATATTTAAGGACCGTACTGCAAATGCTTCATGAACATCAGTTATATACGAAGTTAAGCAAGTGTGAGTTTTGGATGAGCATCGTGTCCTTCCTTGGGCATGTTATTTCAGCAAATGGTGTATCTGTTGACCCAAAGAAAATTGAGGGAGTAGTAGACTGGAAACAACTCACATCGGCTAGTAAGATCAGAAGTTTCCTTGGCTTGGCTGGCTTCCATCGGAGATTTGTAAAGAACTTCAAGAAGATTGCGTCGCCTCTGACTTGCCTCACCCAGAAGGAAGTAGTATTCAAATGGACAGACGACTGGGAGCGCAGTTTCCAAGAATTAAATAGCGCTCATCTTACCTCCAATCCTTACACTTCTGGATGGACTTGAGAGATTTCAGATATACATTGATCCATCTCGGCTTAGTTTGGTTTGTGTTCTTATGCAACATGGTAAAGTGATCGCTTTTGCCTCGAGACAGCTAAAGAAGCATAAAAAAATTACCCGACTCATGACTAGGAACTTGCAACAATTATGTTCGTATTAAAATTATGGCGACACTAACTCTATGGAGTGTCCTGCGAGATCTTCATGGATCATGAGAGCCTTAAGTACATATTCATATAAAAAGAACTAAATTTGAGGCAAAGACGTTGGCTGGAATTGATGAAGGATTATAACTTGTCAATTGCTTATCCTTCAGTGAAGAAAAATATTGTGGCAGATACATTGAGTCAAAAATTTGTCAAATCATTATCTGTGTCAATCGGGCTAGTTTGAGAGTTGGAAGAAATGGGCATTGAATACAGAGTTTGAAGTCCGGGGGAATTGTACGCGTATTATACAGTCAAACTCCCCAACATGCATGAAGTCAGCATAAAACAGAGCCACAGAGCAATACACGTAAAACAGGGCTTCAGAGCTGTCTGGCGTAAAATATGACTTCAGAGCAATACGCGTAAAACAGGGCTTCAGAACTGTGTGGCGTAAAATGTGACTTCAGAGCTGTCCACGTAAAGCAGTGCTTCAAGACTGTTTCCACGTAAAAGGTTGCTTTATCCTCCTGCATAAAGTTCAAAATACGTTTGTTTTTAATACAGCGTAAAGTTGTACGAGGAACTCTTCCTATTTCTCGGATGAATCTGTCAGACAAAACAGTGAACCTGACTCCTGACAAAAAGTACTGTACGACGATCGAGAGGACGGTTGTAATGATGATTCTGCACAGAGGCCCAGGCTATCGTTTAGTGACATATCCTTGATACAAGTTATTTTTACGGATTCAAGGAATACACTGCCTATTTTACACAGGCAGAGATAAGTTTTTACGCTCGAGATGAGACGAAATCAGATGCCACGTCAAAAGCTGTCTCTCGTACAGAGCTCGAGGCATATCTCTGCATTTAATGCACGAGAGGGGGGCAGATCTCCGCATTTAATGCACGAGATTTTATTCTATTTTTAATGACTAGGAGAGCTAAAACTGTGACTAATATGCTCACATCACCATCCTTGCATGTTACGCCAACCAGGCTATTTTCAACTATAGGAGTACGCCGTATGCTATCTCCTCAAAATATGCCAACTCAGGCTATATTTGCAAAGGTACGTGATAAGGCTATTTAGCCCAGAATATGCTCAAGACCTCAGTCGTGATGGATAATTGGCTATTTTTTACGCTGGTTATCTATTATTCATGCAGCATCAAGTTTTACGTAGAATTTGGCTTTTACGCCACCAAGACAGTTATTTGGCTTTTACGCCAACATGACAACTATTTGGCTTTTACGCCAACAAGACAGCTATTTGGCTTTTATGCCAACCATCTTTACGCGAGGGGCAGTTGCCTACGTGGCTTACATGCCGTGATTTTCGAGGAGCGGTTATACGCGTTACTTCATAATGGGACACGCGTCATACGCGAATTCAGGAGATCATTCAAACGTGGGTAGCAGCTATTATAACCGCCGCGTAAAGGGTGCAACTCTTTTCACAGTTTGGCTTCTACGCTGACTGGACAGTTATTGTGACCGATCTCTATAAATAGAGACCTTCGGTCACAGGAGAGAGGGGCCGAGACAATAAAAGAATCAGATCAGACATCGGCCAGGGCACTATCAGAGATCAGAGAGAGAGAGAGAGCAAAGACAGAGAGTGTTGGTTGACAGTTCAATCCCACTTACAACCTTTGAAGTTTCTTCTTCTTCTACAGCACTTCTTCATCATCGTGTGGTCCAAGGGACAAAGTGATCGACCGCAGATCAGACTCCTATAGCAATTTTTCCCCAGAATTATTTTTATTGTACTTAACATCCTCGTATAGAATTAATTGTACTCTTTCTTTTTCTTGTTTGTAAACAAAGAAAGGCTTTCGTATAAACCTAGTTTTTTTTTTTTATCATCAAACACAAGATGGCGACTCTGCTGGGGACTACTTTCTCATCTGACGAGAAAGCCATTGCTCAACACGATGATGCTGTATCCGTCGGATCGACGAAGAAGACTTTGGTCGTCCAATTCGACCAATCTGCTTATGAAGACATGCTTCGTGCAGGGGGTAGCTCTCATTCCCTTTCTGTCCAGAACAACATGAAGCTGCGTAAAGTGTAGATGCCCAAGACATCCTCTACCCTTCCTGCAAGCTCTCCTCCTCCGATCAACAAGGTTGTGACTACACGGCCTATACGCCTTGTGAGTAAAAATTTGTCTCCCGTCTGTGACGTGGCAGACAAAACTTCTGTCAATGCCTCAGTGCCAATCCAGAAGTCTCAGACACGCTCTGTGCGTAAAACTTCGTCTTCCATCTGTGACGTGGTAGACAAAACTTCTGGTAATTCTCCAGTGCTAATCCAGAAGTCTAACACGCGCTCTGCGCGTAAAATTTTGTCTCCCGTTTGTGACGTGGCAGACAAATTTCTAGCAAGGCCTCAGTGCCCGCGCGGAAATTTCAAACGCACCCTGCGCGTAAAAATACATCTCCCGTCTATGATGAGGCAGATGGACCCTGAGATCACATCAAAGGAAAACGAGTGGCGGACCTCCCAACCTCGAGGCTTGTACGCCCACAAGAGAAGAAAATTCCCACTCTTCAGATTACGCGGACTTTCCCTATTTTACGTAAACCTGTGCAAAAATCCAAATTATGCCAGGACAGATCTGCCCGCGTAAAGAATACTCGTTTCATGGGAAAGCACGCTCCTCAGAAAGATGATGGATCGTATGCTACTCACATGGGTGAACTGCTGTATTCCTATGGCAGGAAAAGGGTTCTGGTTCCTAATCTCCACATTCCCACTGATGTAAAAAGGTAGGATAAGCCTTCTTTTTCTGTTAATTCCCCTGATTTGCGTAATTTCTTGATCCAGAAACATAAAGACAGGGGTCAAAATCAAGATTTAGTGTCCCTAACTACCAAGTATGGGGAGATCATATGGGAAGTAGCGTCAACATCTAATGTCGTCATGACATATGGGCCACATAAAGAATCTGTCTTTATTGTTCCACCAACTCGCAACGATCAGTATCAAATAATCTTCGGTCGAATACGGAATAGACCGATTATACAAGAAGAATCTCGCGAGTCTGATATTGGAAAAATACAAATCCACAGATATAGCCCACAAGCTTTAAAGATTATGCAAAACATGGGTTATGATTTGAAGTTGAAGCGATGCCTCAATTATGGAAAAGGCAGACGAATATCATTGCATGGTGATCCTTACTGTCAACGAAATCATTTTGGGTTAGGGTTTACCATATCTCTTGAAAACTCCAAACCTCCATAGTCTGATCCTGTAATACCAGAGACAAGTCCTTCTAAATCAACTTCTGTGGACAAAGGCAAACAAAAAGAAGAAGAAGAACCAGACAGGGGGTAGTCTCCCTCGACAAAATAGAGCGACATCCAAAGATAGGGGTAGAATTCCCTCTGAGTCTGAAGATGATGCAACTATGACCATCTTCCCTGAGGACCGTACGGCTCAAGTATCGGGAGCCCGAAAGCCAAAGGGGACTTTCTCCTTCAATGAGGATGACATCATTAAAATCTTTAATATATTGATGAAGGAAAATAAACTTCGGCTACACAACATCAGATACCCTGAAAGGACTGACAGGGCCGATGACCCAGAATATTGTCTCTTTCATCGGTACATTCATTACCCCACAAAGGCATGCTATGTACTAAAAAGGAGAATCCAGGAGTTGATCGACGCCGAAATCATTACTTTGCATTTATAAATGAGAAGACGGTCATTGCAAATTGATCTCACTCCAACGTGACAATTTTCTCCCTAAAGAAGTACCGGATGATGAGTCCCTAAGTCTACTTGCACACTCCCGCCGTGACTATTCAAAATCTATCTAGTTAGACGCTAGCCATGCTCATATTGCCTCTGAGCTATCGTCCCATTAATATCCCCAGCGGAGCGATCCTCTGGTCTATCTTCATAGACCACACTCAATACTCAATCCTCAATGAATTTTTAGGACATGAGTTCACGTTTATATTACCTCTGAACTGTTCTCCAAACATTTTTCCCCCAGCTGAGTTTGCCATGTCCAAGTGACCTCTGAGCAAACCTCCCAAGTTGTTGCTATCGATCAGTTCACATCCATATTACCTCTGAACTATGCCTCTCCACTTTCTCCGGCAGAGTAAATCTATCACCATAAAAATACTACCTCTGTCCTATTTTTCTTTACCTCCACAAAGTCATTTCTTACCACGTCCACATTACCTCTGGGTAAGATGTTTTTAGAACTTTTCCATGTCCATATTACCTCTGAGTGAAGTTCTTCTCTTCGACTTTCTACTATCAAGTTCGCATAACCCCTGGTAGTGCTAGTCATTTCAGCTTATTATCTGTACTTAAGGTACGCCATGGGTAATAAGTCCGCAACCCAGATGTATAAATCGACTCTTGGTTCTTCATCTCCAGCAAGTACCTATGTACAACATTTTTTTTCGGTCATCGAAGATCGAGAATCATATCCTATCATGTTCATATGACCTCTGAATAGATATGTTCAGCAATTTGGTATCCCCAACAAGTGCCTATGTGCAATATTTTCTCCTTCGTTACAAATTTTTGTAAGGAGCCATCATCTGTATCCAAAAGTCCTGGATACGCAATGGATGGTGGATTCTTAAAATCTCCCCAGCAGAGCAATCTTTAGGTCTACTTGCACACTCCCGCAGTGACTATTCAAACCAATCTCGTTAGACGCTAGCCATGTTCATATTACCTCTGAGCTATCGTTCCATCATTCTCCCCAACGGAATGATCCTTTAGTCTATCTTCATGTTCGGATAGTCCACACTCAACAAATTACTCCTCAAGAAATTTTTCGGACATTAGTTTACGTTCATATTACCTCTGAACTGCTGTCGTAATATTTCTCTCAGGCTGAGTTTGCCATGTTCATATTACCTCTGAGCAAACCTTCCGGATTCGGCTATCGATTATCATGTCCATATTACCTCTGATATCAGTTGTCATCTCAACTTAACATCCGTACTTAACTCTAAGTACGCGAGTGGTGTTAAGTCCACAAAAACTGCCACGTCCATATTACCTCTAGCAGGGCTTGTCCTAAACTTATTACTTGCACTCTCGTGCACAAGAAGTAATAGGTCCACCAAAAAAAACTTGTGGAATGCCCGCAATGGAAACAAATTGTTCATGTCCATATTACCTCTGAACTATCCTCGTTTCCCCCAACAAAAGTCAGGACATGTTCATATTACATCTGAAATATGTCTCTCCACTATCCCCATAGAGTCATATTTTACAGCGTCCGTATTACCTTTGTCAGGACTTGTCTCAAACCCATTACTTGCACTCTCATGCACAAGAAGTAATGGGTCCACAAAAATCCCCCAGCAGGATGTCTCTACTAGCCACAAAACCTATTGCCTCTGATAGGGCTTATTTCAAACTTATTATTTGCACTCAACGTGCGCAACAAATAATAGGTCCACCAAAAAATCCCCCAGTGGGATGCCCTCAACAAAATACGGTATTGTATTATGTTCATATTACCTCTGGTACGACATCCGAAGTCCATCAGTAACAATCATAAAAAAGTGGAGGGCCTTTATGTGATTGAAATAATATTTTCAAATGGCGCTTACAGATTTGCCAAACTTAATAAAGATTTGATAATGGCTCCTATCAACTGCAAATTTCCGAAGAAGTACTATGCTTGATCTCCTTTGCTTAATGGAGTATGATGAAGATTTTATTCTGACAATACTACGTACAAAGATTAGTTGGATTATATTCTATCAGGTTCATATAACCGTTGAATAGATATGCTTAACTAATTTGTAAACCTATCATGTTCATATTACCTCTGATAGTGTTTAGTATACAAATTTAGTTGAATTATATTCTATCAGGTTCATATTACCTCTGAATAGATTTACATTCAGAAATACCTTACCGAAAGTATATCATGTTCATATTACCTCTGATATCACTTTCATCTTAGCCTATCATTTATATTTTAAAGTGATGGGTCCACAAAGTCAGAAAATATATCTTTATTATCTCTGAGAAAATAAGGAGCAAAAAAGTAAAAAGTACATCATTGGGGAGGAGCAGTTAAATCCCTGAGCTGTCACGCCAGAGCAACCATCCTCTCATTCCTGGAGTTCAAAATGTTAGTGCGAGTCCGTTCCAGCCTTGTCTCGTCATTGCTCAAGAGAGATAGTTCGGACAGAGAATCAACAAAGCTCGCATGGATGACACCCGCATGTGCCAAGTTCTGCTGAGCTGTCTTCACTTGGCCCTCAAATACATCACGAACTACCAATGCCTTGAGAAGCCTCTCCCTTGTCTGAGCAAGTTCAGCTTCTAATTCTTGAACCCTCAATTCATATCCCTCACATTCAGCGCAGCACTTGGCCAGCTGAGGAATACTCACCACCAATACTGCCTGCTCTTTCTCCATCTCTTATTGTTGTTCCTGGATGGATTTGTTTAAAGATTCAATCCGCTGAGCAAGTTTCGTAGTTAGAGAGTCATACTCAGCTTGAACTAGGTCATCGATGCTGCCTTGGGATAGTTGCAAATATTCGTTAATGGGTTATTCTAAACCATTAACTATTTGCTCTAGCGCATCAGGTCTTTCAACATCATTGAAATTTCTAATCGGCGCTATAGTAAGCTTGGAGGACGTCTTCAGAGCATCAAAGCCTAGGTTCTTCTCTAGCACCATGGATATCAATTCTTTCAAAGTGCGGTAGAATATGCTAGTATATTGTTCAACTAGCGTAGCAAAGATCGAATGTACGCTGGGAGTGGCCGCAATATCAATAAATCTCCTATCCGAAAGGGCTGTAGAGGATGTTGCCACAGTCGTTGCTTCAACAGATGGCGCAACAAAAGAAGAGACACCAACAACAGTTGAATTTGCTGGCGTGCTCGATGAAGGAGGCACGGTCGAGATGGTGGGTTCATCCTCCTCTTATGTTATTTGAACTACCACTAGCGGAAGGACACACGAGAATATTACGGATGAAAGATCGGCAGTTTCAAAGTATGCTTCGTCGACGTCAGATGCCGCCATTTTATTAGCTGGATCCGCAACAAAATCAGAAGTTGTGTCAACTCCGCCCTCCCCTGAGATGTCTTTGCCTGAAAATAAGATAAGAGAAAGTTAATATCAATTTGATGTTAATTTTCCTAAAGAAAGCGTGAAGACAACATTTACCCATGGCCGATGGTATGTATGTTGCGTCTGCAGCCTGTATAGCTAAATTATTTCTTAATGATGCTAAACAAGTTGTCATACCTGGAGAAAAGGGTACACCAACTGACGTTTGAGGGTAGTCATCCCAGTCGTCACCCAGATCCACTCGAGGTTCATCGAGTGGAATCTTGCTCGAGATACTTACAGACGAAGGAGAGGCTAGCCCCATTATTTGTCTAGGTAAAGGTATATGGATTCTTATTACGCTCGGCCTCGAAGGCGATCTAGAAGCACTACCGGTAACGGTGGTAGCAGCAGCAGTCGCGGGCAAAGAATCTCCAGCACTGTCAGCTGGAACTATGGAGGTTCCCTCTCTAAAAGGCGAAGGACCCATGATCAAAGAATCATCCTCAATAGGGGAAACAATAGGCTCACTCCTAGAGGCCCCCTTGGTGGAAGTCCTTTTAGGACCTCCGGTAATCTTTTTCTTCTTCTTGCGGGGAGAAGGCTCTTTTAGAGTGGAAGCCTTTCGTTTACTGGAGATTATGAGAGGCTCTGCTGGCGGAGCTATTACGCCTCTCGGTACAATCAACAAATAATCATCTGCACCGGTGGTTTCATCACCTTCATCAGAGGAGATAGATGGTATCTCCTCTCTTCCAGTGGACCTATGTGAGGGCATCCTGAAACTTCCATGAACATCAAAATCACGATGGAAGGTATTGATGGACACATAAAACTGCACGTACGAGTAAAGAATACGCAGCTCCGTGGAGAGAGAAGTCGCGGGCACAGCAAAGGTTGCTCCAGTACAACCCATTATGAAGTACCGCCATCCTCTAGCTCCATCAATAAGTCTGCCTTTGAACTTGAAGCTGGTGATGGGATTCCCCACGTGCAACTGATCATGCCCAAATTGCCTAGCGAAACGGCTAGGCAGATAAGGCTCCAAGTAGCAGTGATCCTCACTTCTGTACAGTATATGGGAAGGTCTAATGCAGACTAACCAGTAAAAGGCTTCAGGAGAAAGAATAGTCTTTCCCTGACATGCATCCTGAAGTTTCGTCCCCTGTTGATTGATATGTACGGGGGGGACGATGCAGAAGAACTTTCAACTATGGGCAAAATTTAGTGCTAGCCGACAGTCTATGACGCTAGTCACATTCCAAGAAGAATTCATGTAATTCAACAGGAAGTTATTGCCCGAACCACTGGCCGATCTGGGAGACATCACTCTGGTGTTGTGAAGGATTAACCATTCCATCAGATATAAGAATGGCAATTCCACTATGGGGTATCCTTCACGCCGTGTATCATCAGCCAGCAGTCCTTCAGTAATGGCCTTCGGGCCAGCTTGAATCCTGCATACCATGGCAGGGAGCAGGTCTAATCTTGCTCCAAACACCAAACGTATTGCGGGCCATAAGGTGTTACGATGAATGCGATCCGCAGACGCGATGCCAGGAACCACCCATCGGCGTAGCCAGATAGAAAGGAAGCCAGCCAGTTGAGCTTTCCTTGACAGAGGCTTGCGACAATGCCTCATATAACTGTAGGCTTTAGTGCCTGCAGGATAACCCCCTATATCTTCATCGAGAATACAATCTGAAGCCCCTACATCTTCAATGAGATCATCGACTGTGTTAGCACTAAGCGTGCTCAGAAGGTTCAAGGGTTTATCTCTGCTATCTACAACCTTGTCCTGTTTGGCATTTTTAGCCTGATGGAAGAAGATGTAGGATACCCATTTGTTGATATGGGCTAAATCAGAGGGCTCCTTGTAGAAGGCGGTGCATGCAAGGTAGTGGCTCATCAGTTCTTGGTACACTGCCACTGCCCGAGGGTGGGTATCCTTCAGCTCCCTATTTGTCGGAATGTACTCTTCATAAGGGGTATCTCCCATTGACAGCTTTGAGATGTCTGCCATCTCATGAAGTGCCAGGCCCAACTCACCTATCGAAGTGGCAAAAGTCCCAGTGAGCGAGTTATATGGCTCCATCCAAGCTAAAAATAAATTGGGGTTGAGAGGCAGCCCAACACTAGTAGCACTCACAGCAGCAAATAAGCCAATACTTTCCAGCTCCACCTGAAAGTGCTTCAGGGCCCATGCAGTTAAACTGGTCCATCGAAGATTCTGGGGGCTAAGCCATCCACTGGTGCGAGGGTTAACCTTGGGGTATACCCCCCCCTTGCCCCATAAAGTCATTGCAGAAAGTCGCTATTTGAAGCGGCTGGATCAGTAAAGTGTCTTCACTCGGGACACTGCCCGGCAGTAATCCTCTAAAAGGCATGACAGGGCCTGAGGAACTGCTTACAAAGAACCCTCGGTCCAATCCTTTCTTATAAAAGATTTTTCCTGGCTGGCCATGAAGATCGGGAGTCAGAGTCCATGATATCTTTCTGGAATGTGTGGCATGGAAGAATGCAGAGATAGGATAATCTCTGGGCATCTTTGGCAGATATATGATTGTGCCCTCAGCAGAAAATATACAATCTTCCTTCTTGGGCTTGGTCTGAGACTGCTTATCAATAACGTCGCCGAATAAGAAAGTTGGTTTCTTATACTCAGTCCCATCTATGTATGTCAGGGGCTCCCCACTGATCATACTCAGCAATATTCGTTCTCATTGGGCCGAGATCAAAGTTCCCCTTTCTTGAGGATACTCGTTTCCAGATATGGAGAATATCACATGAGACAAGTCCTCCAAATAATTAGAATTCAGCATTCCAGCAGCAGAGCCCATCACTTCAGCCAGAGGGGGAATCTGTAGGTCCACTGCAAGAAGTAAGAAAACAAATCAGTTTTATGCTAGACGCTACTCTTGCAGTATACTCCAAAACTTGAGAGTCTGAGATTTTATGCCAGATTGCAGAAATTTGAGTTTTACGCTGGAGTTTACAGCTGTAGAAGCAAGAAAAATACGCTGGGGAATCATACACGTAAAAACTCCCTCAACAGACAGGAAGCTCACGTAAAACAGAGCTCCAGCATTGGGTGGCGTAAAATATGACTTCAGAGCCATTGGCGTACAGCAGAGCCTCAATGCTATTTCAGCGTAAAATATAGCTCCAGAACAACCCGCGTAATACAGTATTTCCAGACTACTTTGGCGTAAAAAGGTTGCTACATCGCCACTTTGGCGTAAAAACCCGTCTGCTCTTAATGCAGCGGGAAGTTGTACGAGAAACTCTTCGTATTCCTCGAATAAACCTGTCAGTTGAAGCAGTGAACCTGACTCCTGACAAAGAGTACTGCACGGTGATCGAGAGGACGGCTGTAATGATGACTCTGTACAGAACTCCAGACTGTCTTCTAGTGACATAACCCTTGATATAAGACGTCGTTTATGCATTCAAGGAATACGCTGCCTATTCTACATAGGCAGATGTGAGCTTTACACTCAGGATGAGACAAAATCAACCGCCACGTCAAAAGTTGTTCTTCGTACAGAACTCGAGGCACATCTCTGCAATTAATGCGCGAAATGGGGGCAGATCTCTGCATTTAATGCATGAGATTTGGTTCTACTTTTAATGACTGGGTGAGCTATAATTTGGGCTAATACGTCCACGCCACCATTCCCGCACATTACGCCAACCAGGCTATTTTCAGCTATAGGAGTACGCCGTATGCTATCTCCTCGAAAGATGCCAACTCAGGCTATATTTGCAAAGGTGCATGATAAGGCTATCTGGCCTAGAACACGCTCAAAACCTCAATCAAAGGAGGATAATTGGGTATCTTTATGCTGGTCACCTATCCATGCAGCATCAAGCTTTACGCTATTTGGCTTCTACGCCAATATGACAGATATTTGGCTTCTACGCCAACTTGACAACTATTCGGCTTCTATGCCTACTTAGCTTTTACGCCATCAGAATAGCTATTTGGTTTTTACGCCAACGAGACAGTTATTTGGCTTTTATGCCAACCATCTCTATGTGAGGGGCAGTTATCTACGTGGCTTGCATATCGTGATCTTCGATGAGCGATTATACGCATTACCTCATAATGGGACACGCGTCATACGCCAATTCAAAAGATCATTCATACGTGGATAGCAGTTATCATAACCGCCGCGTAAAAGGTGCAGCTCTCTCCGCTGTTCGGTTTCTACGCCGTCTATAGCTGAACTCTATAAATATAGACCTCCAGCCACGGAGGTCCAGGGTCGAAGGGTCAAATCCAAGGTAGAGAGAATTCAGGAGCCACAGACAGAGGTTAAGGTCAAAAAAGCACCTATAGAGAGCTTGGGCAACGAGAGTTCAATCCCTCCTGCAGTCTTTGAAGCTTTTTTTTCGTCTTCTACAGCACTTCTTCGTCATCGTGTGGTCCAAGGGACAAAGTGATCGACCGCAGATCAGACTCCTATAGCAATATTTCTCCAGAATTAAATTTTTGTACTTAACATCCTCGTATATGATTAATTGTACTTCTTTTTCTTGTTTGTAAACCAAAGAAAGGGTTTCGTATAAACCTAGTTTCAATTTCTTTCGTTTATTATCAAACACAAGATGGCGACTCTGTTGGGGTCTACTTTCTTATTTGACGAGAAAGCCATTGCTCAACACGATGTTGTATCCGTAGGATCAATGAAGAAGACTCTGGTCGTCCAATTCGACCAATCGGCTTACGAAGACATGCTTCTAGCAGCGGGTAGCTCTCATTCTCTCTCTGTCCAAGACAACAGGAAATTGTGTAAAGTATAGATGCCCCGGACATCCTCTACCATTCCTGTGGACTCTTTCTCTCCGATCAACAAGGTTGTGACATCGCGGCCTCTACGCCTTGGGCATAAAAATCTGTCTCCCGTCTGTGACGTGGCAAACAAAGCTTCTGGCGATACCTCAGTGCCAATCCAAAAGTCTACTCCGCACCCTGCGCGTAAAACTTTGTCTCCCGTCTGTGACGTGGCAGACAAAGCTTCTGGCAATGCTTCAGGGCCAATCCAGAAGTCTACACCGCGCCCCGCGCGTAAAATTCCCTCAGCGCCAATTCAGAAATTCCAAACGCGCTTCGCGCGTAAAAGTACATCTCCCCTCTGCGCATAAAAATATATCTCCCCTCTAGAAATTCCAATTCAGAAATGTCGCCAATTAGCGACGTTTAGCGACGTTTATACATGGAGTCGCTAAATTAGCGACGATTTTATATGGAGTCGCTAATCCTGCTTATTCTAGTAGTGTCTACGATGAGGCAGATGGTCCTTGCAAAGACCGCAAGGGAAAACAAGTGGCGGATTTTCTGACCTCTCGGCTTTTACGCCATCAAGAGAAGAATATGCCCACTCTTCAGATTACGCGGAAGGCTGACGGCCGATTGAGGACTTCCTCAGTTTTACGCCAACTAGTACAAAGTTCCAGATTACACCAGGACAAGCCCTTCAGTGTAAAGAAGGCCCAGTTTGTGGATAGATACGCTCATCATGGATCATGTGCTACTCACATGGCTGAACTGCTATATTCTTATGGCAGGGAGAGAGTTATGATTCCCAATATCCGCGCTCCAACTGATATAAAAAGGCAGAATAAGCCTTCTTTTTCTTCTCCTGTTAATCCTCCTGACTTGCGTAATTTCCTGATCCAGAAGCGCAAAGATAGGGAATCTTCTAACATGTCTATTATACCCCCTGGGGAGCATTGTCGTAATAGTCATAAAATTATAGTTAATTATTGCTGTTCTAAGGTAAAACGGTCAGTTTTCGACCGGTTGAACTACTCTCTATCTTTACAGGAAGAAGAGCCTACATTCGCATCAGTGAACATGGCTTCACACGTTCCAAGAGGAAGGTCAAATTCAAGACGTCATCCCTCTAGAACTCTGAGCCAAAGGAGATTCAACAGACTCCTTGAGAATATTGAAGCTGGTGTATTTTGAAACACCCATTCGAGGTCACGGCAACCGACTTCATATTCTTCTGATTTTGACACTGGGGGTCGTCAGTTTCCCAAATCGGATGCTGAAAGTATAGACTCAATCTTTACAGAGATCTATACTAATCCTTCAATAACATCCAGAGAAATTGGAGTCTATGCCATTGGAGATGAACACGAAGAGGCTTCCCCATCAGGAAGTACTGAGCAACGCATCGCTGTATTGCAGACATCACTGAAAGAGATGCATTCCATGATAGAGAATATACACCAGATGATGCTGACTCAACATACAGCTGCTATAGCTCCAGCATCGGTTCCTCCGACTCAAATACGTGAGGGGGTGGACCTACCACCGTCCAATGCAAACCAGGAGCCTATTCTAAATCAAGAGTCAGCGGCTCCTTAACTTCCTAACTCGGAGAATGTATGACCTCCTGTTGGAGTTACAATACAACCGATCTCTCACCACTCTGCGGTCCCTTTACCAGCTGAAGACCCGATGAAGGCATTGCGGGAATTGAAAGCCCAATTTGATGCCTTGAAGCATAAGGATCAGCTTAAGACAGCTATTTGGATTTTATGCCAACAAGACAACTATTTGGCTTTTATGCCAACAAGACAGCTATTTGGCTTTTACGCCAACAAGATAGCTATTTGGCTTTTATGCCAACCATCTTTACGCGAGGGACAGTTGCCTACGTGGTTGCATGCCATGATCTTTGAGGAGCGGTTATACACGTTACCTCATAATGGGACACGCACCATATGCGAATTCAGGAGATCATTCAAACGTAGGTAGCAGTTATTATAACCGCCGCGTAAAGGGTGCAACTCTCTTCACAGTTTGGCTTCTACGCCGATTGGACAGTTATTGTGACTGATCTCTATAAATAGAGACCTCCGATGACAGGAAAGAGGGGCCGAGACAATAAAAGAATCAGATCAGACATCGACCAGGGTACTATCAGAGATCAGAGAGAGACAGCAAATACAGAGAGTGTTGGTTGACAGTTCAATCCCACTTGCAACCTTTGAAGCTTCTTCTTCTTCTACAGTATTTCTTCATCATCATGTGGTCCAAGGGACAAAGTGATCGACCGCAGATCAGCCTACTATAGCAATTTTTCCCCAGAATTATTTTTATTGTACTTAACATCCTCGTATAGGATTAATTGTACTCTTTTTTTTCTTGTTTGTAAACAAAGAAAGGGTTTCGTATAAGCCTAGTTTTATTTTTTTGTTTATCATCAAACAAACTACAGCTAGAGCCGAGCTTGCTAGAAAAGATCAAGTTCGCGCAAAAGGATGACTTATTCTTGTAGAAGATACGTGAGTTAATTTCTGTTGGAAAGGCAACTGATTTCGTAGAATATGAAGACCGAACGTTGCGGGTTAAAGGCATATTGTGTGTACCTAAGGATGATGAACTTAGGAAGCAAATACTAACTGAGGATCATTATGCTAAGTATACCTTACATTCGGGAAGCACCAAAATGTACAAGGATATAAGCATAATATTTTGGTGGCATGGCATGAAGAGATATATGGCATTGTTCATGTCATGGTACTTGGATTGTCAATGTGTTAAAGCAGAACACCAGCGACCAGGTTGAAAGTTGCAGAACTACGCCATTCCGGAATGGAAGTCGGAGGATATCTCAATTGATTTCAAAGTAGGCTTACCGAAGACGCAACAGAGAAATAATACGATTTGAGTCATCGTGGATAGATTGACCAAGTCGGCTTATTTCATGGTAATCAAAATTATATGGGGCACTGACCGTTTGGCTCAGATTTACTAGGATCAGATTAACCTTTTACATAGAGTGCCAGTCGTAATTATGTCATATAGGGACAAACGATTCTTGTCACATTTTTGGTATAGCCTTCATGCGGTAATGGAAACTAAGTTGCATTTCAGCTTGGCAAACTATGCGGAGTGATGGACAGACCAAGAGAGTGAACCAGATCCTTGAAGACATGTTGCGACTGTACGTGCTAGATTTGAAGACAAACTGGGATACCTACTTATCGTTGACAGTGTTCACTTATAACAATAGTTATCAAGTGAGCATTCAGATATTCCCGTATAAGGAACTTTACGGACACAAGTTTCGATCGCCGATATATTGGGAGGAATTCGGCGAACGACAAGTGCTCAGACCAGAACTTGTTGAACAGGATGTCAAGAAAATTCGCATGGTTCGGAAGAATCTTCGAGTTGCTCAAATTTATCAAAAGAGCTATGCGAATATACATCGGCGACTCTTGGAATTCATGAAGGGCGACCATGTGTTTCTAAAGGTGACACCTATGTGAGGCGTGATGCGGCTCGGCGTCAAGAGAAATCTGAGTCCGCGATTTGTTGGCCCCTTCGAGATTCTACAGAGGGCGGTGCCAGTGGCTTATAGGCTTTCACTACCTCTGGCTTTAGCGGAAGTGCACGATATTTTCTATATTTCTCAACTAAGAAAATAAGTGCATAACCCGAGTCACATAGTGAACTTTGATCAGCTTGAACTGAGTACCGACCTATCTTATGGAGAAGAACCTGTTCAGATCCTGGACAGAAAGGAGAAAACCTTGAAGAATCGATAAGTAACTTTGGTTCGTGTGATATGGAGGAATCATGCAGTCGAGGAACGATGTAGGAAGTCGAGGAAGAGATGCGGAAGCAGTACCCTTCCTTATTAAATAACATAGAGGTAGAATCTTTGTTTTAAGTTTCGAAAAAAAATATTTTTTTAGTGGTATATTATGTAGTGCCCCGCTCATAGCGATTCACTATATAAGGCTTGTGGATCGATTGACTCAATAAAAATTGAGTATGGGGAAATTTTATGGCCTAATCGTTCACGAAAAAAGTAACGAACATTTCCAATTGATGGATCGGCTTCTGTTGGAATGAGTCCAATAGTTTTTGTTGAATTTTATTGGCTTTTTGGTTGAATGTTTGCTTCTTGGTTTTGATGAAAGCATTTTCGTGATTGGTTTTCGATGATTGATTATTTAGCCCATTTTTATCATTTTTATGTATTCATTCTATCGAACTGAGAGAAAGGAAGATGGTAGTCTGACTAAATATTGGTGCCAATACTGATAGACGCGTGACCAGAGCCTGAGCAAGCAAGCGTCCTCCTTCTCGCGGTATTCTCTATTTAGTAAGCGGTTCTGTCCCTTCCTCTCTACTCTTTCAAGTCAATAATCAATAATTTCTCTTGTAACCTTGTTAAGTCCAATGATCGATAAAACCATTAATGCCACAAGTTTAATACCACTGTAGCATCTTGATGTAATGCAAGTAGAGAACATATTCATAACTTTCAAGAGTATGCTATGCTATGTTGTAAACAATTAATAAAGAAAGGCAAGTATGGACTTAGTAAGTCCCCATAAAGAAAATTAAGAAGACAAGTAAGTATGGACTGTATAAGTCCTAAAGCGAGGAAATTATGGACTAAGAAGTCCCCATTGAGAAGAATGTTGGCTGTGAATATATTATTACTTTACCATGCAATATGTTTATAACTTAGTCATTTATCCATTCGCATGGTCATGGACAACTTGTGCACAAGGTAATAAGTTTCCTCGGTCGAGACACAGGGTATTGGGGACTGGTTCGACCTAGGGGGAGACATTCAGACGTGCTTACAAGCATGAGGTATTGGGGGATTCTCAGTGGAGGCTAGCTACCTTCCTGAGGAGGTGCACTGCATACCGTAGAAAAAGTCATATATGCTGAACCAACACTAATGATCCTAAGAGAGATATTTCATGCGAATGAGGTCTTATGCAGGACGGTAAGAACAATCCTGTAATTTATACAAGAACGACCATTTGTCGGGGTAAGATTCATATGTTGCAAAGATTATATGTTTCACTGCTTAATTGTTGCATGTTAAACTGCTTGTCTTTAATTCAGAAGTGTTGGTTTAGGTGAGTGAGCTAGTTCTGCTCACTAGTACATGTTAAGTACTGACCCACGTCTCTTTGGACAACACAAGTGATCGAGGTACCACGGGAGCTCAAGGGAGATAAAGCTTTTGTTGCAGTTCTTTTCAAAGTATTCAAGATTTCTGGTTGTTGTTTCTAGTTTTCAAGAATGTAATAAAGGGGCATAATGAATGGAATAAGAACATTATTTTATGTCAGCCTATCAGCCTTTTATTTTATACAAAGCTATGTAAGCCGCTCAGGCATCATTTCAGTACTGAAAAAATTATACTCTGTTGCAATGAATCAATAAAAATATTTTTCTTCCTATACAATGTATGTGTTCAATATTCTGTTAATGTGTTGCTAAAATATTTATAAAAGATTTTGACACAAGTATACGTTCTTGCCTTGTACAAGTGCAACCCCAGACTTGTACGATATCATGCCCTAGCGAGGATGAACGATTCCACGAAACCGAATACGAGGACGATCGATTCTACAAAAACAGAGTGTGATACCCTCGACTTCGAGAAAAAGATAGTCGCCGTAAACATGGTGTCACTCCAATTTGGCAACCTCTCCAGGATTGAGGTTCAAGATGGCGTCGTCCCAATTCCTAAGGTAGTGCTGGAGGTCGTTAAGCTTCCACCTGCTCGCGAGCAAACATCAGGGTTGTTACCCCTTATGACTCTACGAGGTGAATTTATTTGGGTTCACCCTAACATTGTCAAGGACCTGATACAGCAAGCAGCACCTTCAAATGCCAGGTCTAAAGGGAAGAAGCCCAAGCCATGTCACATGGTCTCTCCTTCGATTGAGGAAGACTTATCAAGTGAAACTAGGTCTGACAAGACCTACCTTCACAACTATGATCTAGGTCAGGAGGACATTACGCCTTCAACCACCATACCTACTGCTCCAGTAATGCCTGAAGCAGGTCCGTCTGTGTCACCCTCACTTTTTCAAATGAGGATAATTTAGTTAATTTGCATATAATTATTTTTTTAGATTAATATTTATTTATATTGTGCTAATAATTAATATTGGTGGTTGTGCTAATTATTTATTAATTAGAGGACTAACCTATTAGTTAGACTTGGCACTTGTGAACCCTTGATTGAATTGCTGCACCAAAGGCGCTGCAGAACTGATATAGAATTTTTCGGATACCTGGGAGGATGAAGATTTTTAGAGTTGGTTTATTTTCGTAAGATTATTGCTCGCTTTACCTCACTATCGATCACCTCACTGTCGCTCGCCTACCTTCAATGCTCGTTCCTTTGGAACCTCTGTGTCTTTACCAACTCGGTCCACCCCAATTAGCCTTGTCATAAAAAATAGTGAGCCCAACATGGACCAATCCTAATAAACCCATTCACACTAATTAATTAGGAGGATTAGCTTAATTTGTATTAGTGTATAAACTACCTAAAATACTCACCCTTAATTATTTCTCATAATCCATCATGTAGGGGGCAAATGGGACTTTATCATGTGACTTGAGGAAGGGGGAAGGGGCTGGCCACACTTAAGGGGTTCTCCTCTCTGTCCTCCTCATTTGCATTCATTTTAGATCTCAAATTCTAGATCCCCAATTTTTTACATTTTTTTCCATCAATTTCTTTCTTAATTCCTTAATATTCCCTCTCATTTTTATCCCTCAAGGAGCCTTGGTGCTTGGAGAAGCAAGGAGCACAATGAGGAGGAGCTTTGGTGAAGAGATCGTGTACGGATCGTGCCTATTGAGCATTTTATTGAGAATCTTTCTCCCAATTGGTAAATTTTGAATTTTCCTTTATTGTAGCTTCTAAATCATACATTTAACCATTAGAAACCATCCCATGTCATAGGGCTACTATAGGATGAAGTTCTAGGTTCTATTGATATGTATTGTGACTTCTACATGGTAATTTGTGCCCATTTTGGAAGATTTACGAGATTGACACATCAAGTATGTGCCATAAGACCAATTTAGTCTAATTGGACTTAGATCAGGATTGGGATACTAGCTACGTGCCCATAATTGGATACGAGTAGGCCGTATTGCAATATTTTGTGATACATGGAGATTTTGAGATTTTTTTTCCTTCAACACTTGTGATACACGTGTCATAAATGGTCACAAGCACTTGAATAGCAATTTATTACTCCTATTAGAGTCTAATTAATATATTTGAGTTATTCTTGAGCTTTAGGTAGATCTTGGTGTGATTTGGATAGAGTATCATAGGAGGGTAGGTGTATTAGTGTAGTATACACTAAGTGTTTATGCTAATGTGTTAGGTGTGTACACTTGGTGTGTGCACTTGAGTGTGGTTGAGTGATGAGTTATGATTTAGTATGTTAGTATTTGTGTGTGTTCTAGTGCTTGTGTTTAGGAGTTGAGGCATTATGATAGCACTCTAGGTGTTTGATAGTTGGTTGTGTTTGGGGTAACTCAAAGTGCAGGGGCTGATATGAGTGTATCAAGAATGTGGGGGTTGCACATTTGCATGAGTAGTGAATGAGAGCTAGAGTGAGGGAAGATATGTGTATCTATGTGTGATACAAGTCAGTGAGACATACACAGAACTGAATGGTTGCAAAATCTGGAATGTAATCAGTGTGCACTACCTTGATGCTTGAGCATCATTATTTGAAGTGCATATGTGTATGTGAGAACCTGAGTGCAGGGATTGGGTGATGTGTTACTGCATTTTAGAGCACTCCTTGCAGTGCAGTAGACAACATGGAAAGAATAGGGCATCAGTTATAGTATTGGGTTGGATAGGGTGTAATTACTCATTGTGTCTATTACCTATAAATGAATGAGAGTACATGACAGAAACAATGTGTTAAGCGTATAGGTGTGCATCCTTGTTGGAGTATATTGATGTGCAATTGTGGGTACATGTAGGAGTAATTTATGATGAGCACATGTGTGCACAAGTGAGTCTCTATGTCAGATACATATATTAAGTCGGTGTTTGTATGTATCAGTGCCTAGTTGTGTGTGTGTGTTTGAGTATGAGTTGGCAGAGGGGTGGCTAATGGTTTAGTGTTGTATTAGTTAGAGTGAGTGTGTTTGTAGGTATAGTGATCATGTGGCAATTTGTGTATGAGTGCAAGTAAAGTGCACTAGTAGGTATGAAGTGTTGTGGCAATGAGTAGGGAGAGTTCGAGTGTGTGGAGACTGAACTACGGCAGTACATTGCCAAGTTTGGCCAAGATGCAATGATGTGAAGGCAATGCAGGTTCAGTAGACTACAGGGAGATGTTGCAGTCAACAACAATTAGAGAGGTATCTCCGGCACTGTAGGATTTAGGTGAGCATGTGAGGTACATGAAAGCATGTACACTAATGTTGGTAGTTGATATGAGCTATTGTGTGTGACTGAGACTGATATGGTGTATTAGTAACACTGATACACTGGTGTCAGTGAGGGAGTTCATGAATAGAGTGCTTGACTTTAGGGTGGCACTGATACATAGAGTATCAGTGCACAGTCAGAGCCATAGGAAGCAGCTACTGTAGCAGAAAGGTGTGAAGAGTTGGGGATTTATATAAGGTAATATTTAGTACCTAGGTATCAATATAGGTCAAGGGTTCCAGTCATAAGTATCAGTGACTGGAGGGGGGTGACAATGAGAATCAAATAAGGTAGAGTTGGATTTGTATATATGTTAAGTATTAGTATACAACAAAGGAAATGTCAGTATTAGGTAACTAAGGGTTGGTTTTACCTAAGAGTTAAGGAATTAACTTGGTATTAGAAGGAAGGTTATGGATTATATAAGGTATCAAGTATTAGACTTGAGTTAAGGTATTGATGTTAGCCTAATTATATGTTAAGGTATTATAGGTATAGTTTGGTTATGGGTCTAAGTTAAAGCATGAGTTATATATATATATTAGTAACATCAAGTATAGCTTAATACTAACTTAGTTAGTAGTAATAACTAGTATAAGACTAGCATTGGCTAGTGTACCTTGGTATGACTTAGAAACCTAGAGGTAACTTAGTATTAACTAGTGTAGCTTAGATAATAGCTAGTTTGACTAGTATGAACCTATAATCAAGGTAATGACCTAGTCTTGACCTAAAACCAATATTTTAGCTTATTTTAGCTTGTTATTATTTTATTACACCCAAATGACATAGAACTTCATATATAGGTCAGTGTGACACCATCTCAGACACCAAGTTACATTATTTGCTCCAGACAAAGGCGAGTATATTTCCCGATAGTTTCTTTATTTGACAGGCACTATGTTTCATGTATTTAGTGTTGAGATATTTGATTTCTGACACGATGGTCACACAGATTGGTATACGTTGATCTTGGTTATGAGATATTATTATTATTATTATTATTATTATTATTATTATTATTATTATTGTGATGACCCAGTGATCACCGTATCGTGCTCCGTGATTACTTAGTGATTACCGTGATACCTTCATGATTATATAGATCGTGATAATAGTGCATGATATTATAGACCGTGCAGTATGATATGCGTGTTATAACGTGTCATGATTTGGATCCGTGTACTAATCGGGCTTGGGGAAAATATTAATGGATATATGATCATACCTTATAGCCCGTGATTTAGTGTAGCCCGTGATAGTTAGAAGATCATGCAACTCACGTGTGATCACGCTAATTCACCTTATATTTATAGCCCATATTAGGCCCAAGCCAATCACATTATCTTACTAATATTTAAAAGCACATTTATTATATTATTTCTTTTATTTCAGTTCATTATATTGATGATCCTCACCATATTGTTCTCAGTTCTTGCCATTATTTACTATGATACTCTTGCTCTTGATATTTTTAGTTCTGTTACTTCCATCATTTATTTTTATTGCTATTGTTGTTTCATAGTTTTTGTCAATTATTGGAACTGCTATTGGGTTATACTTTGCTCCAATCCTGGATGAATATATATTTTAGATAATTTATTAGAGGACTGGTGTCCTAAGTATTACAGGCCGCAGGATGGTGAGATAGTTGAGCTAGTACTCGTAGAGCCTCTTGAGATAGTACCACCACCTTGAGAGACTTAGACTTTTAATTTGAGTTGTATTTGATTTTTAGTTGACTTTATAGCATGTAGTATTATTTTGCGACTTATGTCGAGATTGGACTTATTTTGAGACTCATATATTTCTTCTTCTTATAATCCATATCGTGCCATTTTTTCTCTGGTTTGTTATTGTGATTGAGTATTATTTACCATTACTATATTATCATATTGTCCTCCATTTAGAGTTGAGATAGCATGACAGGTACCTTATGTATTTTATGAAAGATGTGTAGATAGTTACGTTGACCCAGACATCGTTCTACCGCCGATGCTGCTGCATAGGCTAGGCCTTGTTCACCACTTATGCCCTTATTCCGGGTGCGGATCATGACACATTTTTAGTGGTAGCCTATGCAGGTCTCAGAGTCACAATTAGTGAGATATCGTAGTTACTCAAAGTCTGAGAAACTGCTACGAGGCTGCTTTAGGATATAGGAAATAGGCTGAGTGTATACTCAATCATAACTAGGGAACATTTCCAAATGTCTGTTTTGCTATCCTTATTTATTTGAATGCTTGCTTTACTTTGAATAATTATGTCCTTCCTTGATGATACCGTATCTTACTTAATATTAATTTCTTTGTTTCAATCTATACCCTGAACCTCGTTCAAATGTTGTGCCACTGGGGCACCCTTCATGTACTTCGAGTTGACGAGTTGGAGAATTAGAAATACCTTATTGCCAGCCATCTTTCTTTCGTACATCGAATACAACTTCTTCCATAATGCTTTTGCTGAACTCTCCATGGACACGTGGTGAAACACTGAGTCGTCCAACTATTGGCGGATGAATCCAACGGCCTTCCGATCCAATCGTTTCCAGTCTTCAACAGCTTTGTCCGATGGCTTATCATTGTCGCCCTCCAACGGACCATGCAAGTCCTTGCACCAGAGTAAATTCTCCATCCTTGGCTTTCAAATCACCCAATTACCCCATGTGAGGGTGATCATACGAGTGTTCATATGCTCCGTAGACATAGTTGTCAGAACCAAAACTAGTAGCTCTGATACCAGATGTTGAGAATCGGACACGGCCTGCAAGCGTTCAGACACCGTGTTTGAGAGTGCCCGCAGCGAAAACTTTAGGCCAACCCACCTGAGATAACCAACCCCTGTCTAATGAACATCAAGCACAGATAAAGACAAGTATATGGCGGTGACTACATCACCTGGATAAATCCCAACCTTTATAACTCAGGTAAAATTATAAGATTGACAGAATCAATATTGAACCATTTGCCCTAATAGATTTAACCCCCTCACCACACTCAAGAAGAAAAAAAAGAGATTATAATTGAAATCACTCACCAACCCGTAGCAATCTCTCCGAGCGAAGATGATAACTCCTCGATCAGATCTTTTCATCCTTCTGTCTTAGATGTCGAAGTCCTGAGCAAAGTACGAACTTTTTCTTAGATTTCGTATAGACGAGCATCTTGAATCTCCAACTTGTGCTATATATTGTGCCTCCACCATCCTCCTACATTTATAGGATAAAAAATTATATTTTAGGTCATAATAGAACTTCCTAAATAGAAAACCTTAAAATAAGAATAATATTCCACCTAAAATATCCCAACACCAACAATGAACATCCAAATATGGTCAAATTAAATATTTGATACAAATTTAAAATCTAATCAAATTTTATATTTAATGTAGATTTCCAAATTATATTAAATCAAATCTTTGACCATATTTTGGCTCTAAAATTCACTAAATCCAGACTGGACCCCAATAGTTGAGGGTTTTCTTCTTTCGACTTGTTGACTTTCCTTTCGCACAAGATGCTTGTATTTCTCTCTAAGCTTTCTGCTTTCTTTTAAAGCCATTGGACACAAGCTTGCAGCATGATAAGGACTTTCTTCTTCTTCGGAGTTGCTTGCTTCAGTTTCTTAGCAGCTCGCATGAGTCGTTTCCAATAGTTTCCAAATGACGTGTGAAGTGTTGCAAGTGGAAATGCAATCGAATTCACTCTCGTTTAGAGCACAGTAGAGAACATGCATTCATGTTGCATTAAGACTGGCTATTTTCTTCTCTTATTTTGTGTATTCATTATCTGGTTTATCAATGCTTTTAAGGCCTTTCATGACACAAAACCATAGATCAAAATTTAGTGGTTTTAAAAAAATATTCATATGTAGCTTCCAATGCGTGTAGTTGGTGCCATCAAAAGGAGGTAAACTAATTGTGAATTGGTTTTAGAGGAGTGAATAAAGTACAGCGGAATAATCTATCCAATAAAAAATTAATGCAAATTAAAAATAGCTACCAACTAGCAAATATAAATCAGATAAGTAAATGAGTAGAGTTGAGAGAACGCAAACACAAAATTTTTATCCTGGTTTTTCTCTGAGAGAACTAGTCCAGGCCCGAGAACTCTTGGTCAGAGTTGTATCTACTATACTCATCAATAGTGAATCATAAGCTTTGATCGAAATGCTTGCAGACTTCTTACAACATCGATCTTTTATTCGAAGGTTCGAAAGACTTCACACGTGCGTTTAATGCGAAGGGCACACAAACTTTATTCACCAAAGAGAAAACTTGACAAACCAAGATTTTACAACTCTGACAGACTTCTAATCGAGATCACACTTGGCACTTGAAGGCTGGGAGTTGATCTTGGAGATGGAGAATGTTAAGGCTCTAGGTATTGCTCACTTAATGAATAAGAAGATTGAAAAAAGATAATGAGATGTTGGGATGACTTGAGATAAAGAATTCCAAGTCTATTATAGGTTATTCTGGGATAGAGTTTGGCCAGAATTCGGTACCCAAGTATTCAAAAATTTGAACGTTGGAGCCACAAAATCATGGATTAAGAACTAGCAAAACTTCTGTAAATGGCAGACCGAGTTCGATCCGAGTTCGGTCAGAGTTTGGCCCGAGTTCGGTTAGCCTCATTCCATAATGTGCTAGGTTTGGGTCAGGCTAGTTTTGGTCTGATTTGCATGGACTTATGGGTAGGCTAATGTGAGTGGACTTGAGTTCTTCTAGTTTCCAAGTACGACTCGACTCACATAAGTCCTAGACTCAATAAACATCAAATTACATTACTGACACAAACAACAAAAGATCCATAGATTGATGCAAATGTCTGTCTTCAGTAACAGTCCTTCTCATATAGTAGTTGTACTTTGTATTTAGTCTTGGTATTGTTGATTATCAGAATCAGGTTGACCGTGACAATTTTGTGTCAGCAGTGTATACTGGATACCCTCAATCCTCCCAAATTAAGAAATTCTTGTACAAACAGTATATTGGACAATACATTGGATAATATATTGCCTAATATATTATCTATAGGCTGTTTTGCCCAGTCAGCTTATTGAAGTAGCAAGTCAAATACCCATTGGGTATTTGGTTTTGTTTGAAAGAACATGATTGGTTGGGGGTTAGGATTGATGACTTGGCAACCATCTAATGTACCATGTCATCCTTTCTCTCTCTCTCTCTCTCTCTCTCTCTCTCTCTCTCCACTCTTTCTTTCCATCAACCATATTCTTCCCTCTCATTCTCTTATTAGAATTAGACCTAGGAAAAATAATTGAACTTAGGAGCAGCCCTTAGTCTAGGGCTGTGGTCTCTAGATCTATCCCAGAGGAGCAGTAGAAGACCGAGAGCTATAAGCTTAGGTATAGAGGCAAGTATATTTTTGTACAATTTGGTTTTTCTTGTGATTTATGTCAATATTATCCATGATTACTTGTTGTTTTCTATAAATCTTGTGATGATTTAAGGCATGGTTCATAAGTGTGGCTTTGGTTTTAATTTGGTTTTGGTTTGGAATATTTCTATAGACCTAAGGAAAATTCGTATGTCTAGAGCCTAGAATTTAGTATTGAGCTAAAACACACACACACACACACACACACACACACACACACATATATATATATATATATATATATATATATATATATATATATATATATATATATATATATATATATATATATATATATAATGGGGGACGGGATCAGGGTGACACGTACAATTTGACATCTAAAAAATACGCAATCTCAGCCGCACATCATGTTAAATGAATGGTTCAGATTTGATAGAGTAGTTTGTATTAAATAGCATGATTGTCAAATTGAATATCCTAATAATTAATACAAACTACTATTAATTAACATGCATGCTAATTAATAAATTCATGCATGTAAATTTGGCATGTATTTAAATCTGAACCATTCATTTTAAATGATGTGCGGCTGAGATTGCGTATTTTTTAGATATCAAATTGCATGTGTCATATATATATATATATATATATATATATATATATATATATATATATATATATATTGCTATGTTTGTCAAAGAAAAAAAAACTATTGTCAATGCTTGCTAAAGAAAGAAGTATGATTACATGTGTAAGTTAGACTGTGACTACAATTGAAAGAACCGTTGCTATGCATTTTAATAAAAGAATAATTTCATGTTCCCTTATCGTAAGTTGTTAACAAGAGAAGAATTGCATGTTTGAAATATGAACTACCAGTTGAATTAAAAGGATTGGTATCATGTTGCCTCGAAAGAATGATTGGATGTTTCTTTATTGTATATTGAAAAGATAGAACTGTGTATAAGAACTGGTACTTTTTATAAATTAATGATATAAAGGAAAGGAAGGAAGAACACATCATGGTAGACGACCAAAGAAAATAAAGGAAGAACAGAGCTACGGCTCTATGGTTTGAAAGAAAGAAAAAGATAGAAAAGTTTGCTTGTTTGTTAGTTGTTGTAGCGTAGAGTTTTATCTGGTAGAAGTTGCATTTATACAATGGTCTTAGATAACTTGTGCACAATATAATAATCTCTCGGCCGATTCCTGGGACACTGTGAATCGCTGGGCTTAGGAGTGATTTTGGCACCCTGAGGCTTGTACGTCTTCACGATCAGGGATTGCTTGTTTATAGTGAGATAGGCGAGTATGTCCTAACTGTTAATGTGGGAAATCACTCATGGACCATCATGTAGTTAGGTCCCAGCTAGGATAACATTAATACAAGCCTACTAGTTTGATGCAGAGACAAATATATATATATATATATATATATATATATATATATATATATAAGCAAATTATTTCTAATCCTTGTTTGTTACATATTTGGATAGTCGGTCGTGGGTAAGAATTAGTGTATAAGTGATATTTTCTATTATTTATGTTTCTTATCATGAACTGCTCTTAAGAAGGAATCTTGTTTAAATAAAATGTTAATGTCTTGTTCATAAGAAAGAATTGTGTTCACGAAAAGAGAGTGAGGCGGAGGAGGGGGTGAGAAGATAAGATAAGAGAGGAGATTGAGAGGGAAATGGGGAAAGAGAGTAAGGCAGAGGAGGGGGTGAGAAGATAAGAGAAAGGGAGGTAGGTCTTCTGCGTCCACCCCCCCCCCCCTCCTTCATTTTTAATTTTCTACTAAAAATAAGAAACAATAACTAGGTTTAGGTGGAAGGTTGTCCTCATGAAATTTTCTTATAACACCTAACTTATGAGTTGTCCACGTTACCTAAATGCAAATTTCAAAAAGAGAGTGGGTAGATGGAAATTTGGGAATGAATAATAATAATAATAATAATAATAATAATAATAATAATAATAATAATAATAATAATAATAGGAAAAAGTTAGGTTCTGTAAGAACCCTAATTCTGAAAATCGTATTATATATTATTAATTATGTAAATTATTTATTATGAGTTAAAAGGAGAAAAATAGAATTTCCTATTGGATCAAACCCAAAACCCGCAAACCATTAAACCACATTCCCGCGTAAAGTAAAGGGTTAATCAGAAGCAGCTCACCACATCGCGTATATTTTCTCCGCGCGTAAATTAAGGAAATAGCAACAAACCGCTCATCATCGCGTATACTTCTCCGTGCGTAAATATCAACAACAATAACAAAACCACCATGCGTAAACCACAGCAGCAGCAGTATCAAACCACCGCTTATTTTAACCCGCGTAAACTTTTCCTTTCTCTACGCGTAAAACCCAAACCATAACCATTAGGAGAAGAAAATATCAGCAGCAGAAGCAAAACTCAACTTTGCTTTGTTTTCCTATACGTGTAAGATTCCCATTCCACCGCTCCTTAATACTATTATTACTAAATACCCCCAACCGCACCCCTAAACCAATAAAAGGAAGGCAGCAGTGGCAACCGTTTCTTACCCATTAAGTAAATTCCACCTCCTCCTTATTCCTATATATATCACAACTCTCCTAAAAATCTAATTCCACTTTATTACACCAAAGTTTAATCACTGTTGTGGACAAACGCACTATACAGAACTTGCTCGGCAAGTATACCTTGTCACTGTACAAATTATTTCTCCTAAACCAATAAAAGGAAAGCAACAGTAGCAACAGTTTCTTACCCATTAAGTAAATTCCACCGCCTCCTTATTCCTATATATATCACAACTCTCGTAAAAATCTAATTCCACTTTATTACACCAAAGTTTAATCACTGTTGTGGACAAACGCACTATACAGAACTTGCTCGGCAAGTATACCTTGCCACTGTACAAATTATTTACATTCCAGTTGATACATGCATGTTTAATTCTGCCTATATAAATATTTATTTTGTAGATTCTGGACCTATTTATGAGACCACCCAGTTTTAGGGAGCATCAGTAGGTTCATTGACTGTGACACAGTTGCTACACGATTTATGAGTCTCATATAGACCTCGGACTACGTATCGGGTTGGCTTCCTATACGTAAGTGTCGTGCGTTAGGGGTAACTGCTGATAGAAACTTTGTATTCTAGTAGACCTGGCAGTTATTAGAGGATTTATCATGTCATGGATATGGCCTGCTTAGAGCATGGGGTGGGGAGAACAATAAGTAAAACATTTGGGCTCCTTTGCACTTTTTTCTGTACGCCCGGCTTCTCCACCGGAGAAACGGGTGATGATGACCACTATATATTACTGGCGGCCTCTGCCGTTCAAAAAATGACATGCTTTGAGGCTCATGATTCTCCGAGAGGGTCACGCCAATCCTATATTTTTAGCCAGATAGCCCACTTGGTGGAAAGTTGTTCTCAAACTGCATTCACTTAGACGGTTAGACGAACCCTTGGATGTTTATATTTCAGTACTTATTGGCATATTTTTTATGTATCTTGTTACGTCCCTCTGAGGACCTGGTTCCTTTCCAGATATGGACGAGCAGGAGTACCCACAGGAGTACGGGCCTGGACTTGACTCTACGTACCTGACTGAGGAGATCTTACCCTCAGAGTATCTGTGATTTATTAACGTTGTTTAGAGATATTTTGCTACATCAGAATAGTCGTTTTGTAGTGGATTTGTTTCCACCCGACTATCAGACTTGATACTATCTTTGATATCCAGTTATTATCCAGCTCTTTATTTCCTACTGATTATTTGTGCTGTGGATGAAATTTAGATTGCTTGTGACTTGTTGTGACAGTATATTACCACTAGTGGATTGGATATTCATAAGCAGCGTACGTGTGTATATGGTTTCCATATATTGGAGTTCATATACATACGGCTGGGTGTGTTACGTACTCCTAGTCCTACGTATTTTGGGACTGGGGCGTGACATATTTTTGGTGGTGGCCCATGCAAGTCCAGAATATATTGTCTTGGTTACGTAACTGTACCAAACAAGTGTGTTTAGGAATAGAGAATAAGGATCTCATCTACACTTGATTAAACCTTATTTTTCCTTAAGTTTTACGCCAAAAACTCTTTTCCCCAGTTGGCGTAAAAAGCTAATTGACTGTCTTGTTAGCATAAAAAGCCAAAGCTATGATTACCTACTTAAGTTACAGAAAATTTTCTATTTTATGCTGTAGTTATGTCAACTTTACGCTGTAGTTATAATAACTGCCAACCACGTTCCAATATTATTTCTAAAATTTTGCGAATAAGACGACATGTAAGCCACATAGATAAACATCCAGCATAAACCTGATGATTCCTGAAACCAGCGTAAATAGCTTGATTAGGCGTAGTGAGCGTATTATCATAAGTCTTAGCTTTAGCTTTCTCAGTTATGACCAATTAAGAGCCAAATATCATGCATTAAATGCGGAGATATGCCTCGAGCCCTGTGCAGAAATACCTTTTTGACTTAGCGTCTGATTTTGTCATATCTTGAGCGTAAAACTTATTTCTGTATATAGCGTATGTAGAAGCCCCAACTTTTCTTCCTTATTGGAAGCATAAAAATAATTTTGTATTAAATATATTACTAAATGACGACCTAGGTCTCTATGCAAAATCATCACCACAACCGTCTTCTCGATCATCGTGCAGTACTTTTGTCAGATGTCAGGATCACTGATTTGATTGACAAATTCGTCTGAGGAAAAACAAAAAGTTCCTCGAAGCAACTTTTACGCTACAACGTATGTTAGATTTTTACGCGCAGACTTTACGCACGTAAACTTTTTACGTAGATTTTTCCAGATAGTTCTGAAGCCCTATTTTACGCGAACAGTTTTGAAGCTCTATTTTGCTGACTTCTTTGAGTCTCAGTTTTTATGCAGACAACTCTAAAATCTTACCTTACGCTTCTCTGCTTTATGCGGACATTTCTGAACCCATGTTTTATGCCGAAAAATTTTACATCTCTATTTTGAATCTTGTACTTCTTCTAAACATGGTGTACATCACCTACAGAGAGATGGATATGCAGAAGGGATGTATTGTTGTCGATGGTGACACAACTCCTAGATTCAATGGTCAGACTCAAGGAGAGACATTAACGAATCCTAGACTTTCAGGACCAGATGGACAGATTCACAATCCAGTTCCATCTGACCTTCCTGTTCCACCAAATGGGAACCTCCCATCCTCATCAATACCGCAAGATGGTCAGACTCAACTGTTCCACTTCTTCCAGATGATAATGAAGGAACAGCAACAACAGGCCGCCACACTAGCTGTAGAGCAGAGACAACAAGTAGCAGAACAGAGACAAGAGTTCCTAGCAGCACTTGAAAGGATGGCTGCAAAGACTACTGTGCCAGCTCAAGCACTAGCTCTAGAACCTCGAGCTAGAGTTGGTTCGGTGAAAGACTTTGTACAAATGGGTCCAAGGCCGTACAAAGGTATTGAGAGTCCAGAAGAAACTACCAACTGGATCACTCACACTCGAAAGTTATTAGAAGCATTGCAGCTACCCACAGAGCTGTAGATGATAGGTATGAGGATGCTTTTAGATGGTAATGCTCATCACTGGTGGGAATCCATGGAGTGCCAGTTGGGCACATACCAGACATGGGAGCAATTCCTGGAGTGCTTTGAAAGAAAGTACTTCCCGGACACCGTTAGAGATGCATTGTACGATCAGTTTATCCACCTGGAGCAGGAAAACCGAACAATGGACGAGTATGATGCTGAGTTTAGTCGCCTTAGTAAATATGGCGCTGCTTTGATACCAGATGACTTGGCCAAGGCTAAGAGGTTTCATCGTGGACTGACTCAGGAGCTCCAACATTATACAAGCTCACAGTCCCGAATCTCTTATGCTGAGTTACTAACAGAGGCCAGATTGCAAGAAAATATCAGCCAAGGAAAAGGAGGCCAGCCGAGGACACAACCAGGACCGACAAAAATACAACAAGGATGACCTAACGTCCTTTAGCTCAACAACAACAGTACCAACACAGAGCAGGACCGTACCAGGTCACAGAGAAACCCTAATGCAATTATTGTGGGAGACGCGGGCACATCTCAAGGGACTGTCGAGTCCGCTTGGGACAGTGTATGAGATGTGGTTCCGGACAACATATATTGAAGGACTGTCCTATGCAACAAGCATCGACACTTCCACCAACAGCCCAGAGACTAGCACTTCCAGCACCCAAGCCAGCTCAGCAAATGATGAGACCAGGAGCACCTCGACCTCCAGCAGTAGAGGGATTTCAGCGAGGACCACCACTACCTGTATAGGAGGATCAATTCACGAGGGCTAGACAGGGACAACCCCCGAAGAACGGACAAGCTTTTGCAATGGAAATAGATAACATGTTTTTGGAGCCTAAAATTGAGTTTGTACGAGGATCCACATAAATCCTTGATGGAATGCAGCTCACGATGGAGGATGTTGTCTATCATCCCATTATTTTAGAATTCTCAGACATTTTTCCAGAGGAATTACCAGGCCTACCCCCAAATAGAGACGTAGAATTCTCAATTGAATTGACACCAGGAGCAGCACCCATAGCATCACATGTTTACAAATTGGCAAAGAAGGAGATGGATGAACTAAAGACACAATTAAAGGAACTAGAAGATAAAGGTTTCATCCGACCAAGTGCATCACCCTGGGGAGCACCAGTATTATTTGTACCAAAGAAGGATGGGTCGGTACGTATGTGCATTGACTATAGAGCATTAAATGCAGTGACAGTGAAGAATAAATATCCACTGCCACGCATTGATGACCTATTCGACCAGCTTAGTGGAGCCAAGATGTTCTCAAAGATAGATTTGAGATCAGGATATCACCAGGTGAAAGTACGGAAGGAGGACATTCTGAAGACCGCATTCCGAACAAGATATGGGCACTATGAGTTTTTGGTCATGCCATTTGGATTAACCAATGCTCCAGCTATCTTTATGGACTTAATGAATCGAGTCTTCCATCAATATTTAGACCAGTTCGTGGTTGTCTTCATAGATGACATACTTATCTATTCAAAGAGCCACGAGGAACATGAGAAGCACTTACGAATTATTCTAGAGACCTTGAGAAGAGAGCAGTTATATGCGAAACTCAGTAAATATGAGTTCTTCTTGGACAAGATTTCATTTCTTGGACATGTCATTACAGGAGATGGTATTTCTGTTGATCCAGAAAAGATCTCGGCAGTTGAGACATGGCCTGTTCCTAAATCAGCAGCGGAAGTGAGAAGTTTTCTTGGACTTGCGGGATATTACCGACGGTTCGTGGAGAACTTCTCAAGAATAGCAACACTTATGACTCGGTTGACATGCAAAGATCAAGAGTTCATATGGACCGACGAATGTTAAGCCGCTTTCGAGGAATTGAAGAAGCGACTGACTACAGCACCAGTATTAACTATCCCATCAGGATCAGGAGGCTATGTGATCTACAGTGACGCATCAGAAAAAGGTTTGGGATGCGTATTGATGTAGCATGGCAAGGTAATTGCATATGTATCTAGGCAATTACGAGTACATGAGAAGAATTATCCAACTAATGACTTGGAACTTGCAGCCGTGGTATTTTCTCTAAAGTTATGGAGATATTACTTATATGGGGAACGAGTAGAGATATATACAGACCACAAAAGTCTCAAGTATGTCTTCACATAGACGGAGTTAAATATGAGGCAACGTCGATGGCTCGAGTTAATGAAAGATTTTGAGATAGAGCTACATTATCACCCAGGAAAGACTAACGTTGTAGCAGACGCGTTAAGCCGAAAACCAGTAGCTTACTTCTTGACAACACAAAAAGAATTATTGAAAGACTTGCAATATCTTGGCATTGAAGTGATATTACCCGGAGCAGACGGAATACTAGCCAATTTGCAAGTACAATCATCACTAGTAGAAAGAATCAAGACAACATTGCCTACATACGCCAGATTTAGAAGAATAAAAGAAAAAACAGAGGCCGGGGAGAAGACAGGACTGCGCATCCATGACGATGGGACATTACGATGTGGTGATCGTCGTTATGTTCCAAATGGAGAAATTCGACAGGAGCTAATGACAGAAGCTCATAGTTTGATATATTTTATTCATCCTGGGGACACTAAAATGTATCGTGACTTAAGACAGCATTTTTGGTGGCATGGAATGAAAAGAGAGATAGCTCGCTTTGTAGCTAAATGTTTAATATGTCAGCAAGTAAAGGCGGAGCACCAGAGAACAGCAGGGTTATTGCAACCACTCCCGATTCCAGAGTGGAAGTGGGAACATATCACTATGGACTTCGTTACGGGTTTTCCCAAGAGTCCCAGTGGAAGAGATGCAGTATGGGTAATAGTTGACCGACTCACCAAATCAGTCCATTTCTTACCTTTCAGAGTTGGCCAATCTACAGAAGCTTTAGTTGACTTATATATGAGACATATCGTAAGATTATACGGCGTACCAGTCAGCATTGTGTCAGACAGAGATTCATGTTTTACATCACATTTTTGGAGAAGCATGCAAGAAAGCCTTGGAACTCGTCTGAAATTCAGTACATCTTATCACCCGCAAACAGATGGGCAGTCAAAACGTACTATTCAGACATTACAGGATATGTTGAGGGCTTGTATGTTGGACTTTGGAGGATCGTGGGAGGACCATCTACATCTTGTGGAGTTTTCTTACAACAATAGTTATCAGGCAAGCATCCAGATGGCTCCGTTTGAAGCATTATATGGAAGGAAATGTAGGTCTCCTGTGTGTTGGAATGACGTGGGAGAACGTCAAATTCTGGGACCAGAGTTAGTGGTCAACACAGTTGAAACAGTTAAGAAGATACAAGGACACTTGCGAGCAGCACAAGATAGGCAAAAACAATGGGCAGACCTTCATCGTCGTCCTTTGGAGTTTAAAGAGGGCGATCATGTCTTCTTGAGGATATCACCCACTAGAGGCACTATTCGATTTGGAGAACGAGGCAAGTTGAGTCCAAGGTATATTGGACCATTTGACGTGCTAGAGAAAGTGGGAGAAGTAGCATATCGACTTGCACTACCACCTTCACTTGAGGGAGTACATGACGTATTCCATGTGTCGCAACTCAGGCAATATGTGGCAGATAGCACTCATATTCTTGACCATTCGGAGATCACCATTGGGCCAAGCTTGTCATATCAAGAGCAACCCGTGAGAATCCTTGATCGTCGAGAGAAAGTATTGAGGAACCAGTCTATTCCCTTGGTCTGCGTAGCATGAAAGCATGGTTAGCCAGGAGAATCTACTTGGGAGCGCGAGGACGACATGCGCCAACGTTTTCCGAACCTATTCACTGATCAAGGTATAAATTTAACTTTGTTCAATACCATCCTTAACTTCTACCGTGGCTTAGTTTAATTTCGAGGACAAAATTTTTATAAGTTGGGTAGAATGTAAGAACCCTAATTCTGAAAATCGTATTCTATATTATTAATTATGTAAATTATTTATTATGAGTTAAAAGGAGAAAAATAGTATTTCCTATTGGATCAAACCCAAAACTCGCAAACCATTAAACCACATTCCCGCGTAAAGTAAAGGGTTAATTAGAAGCAGCTCACCACATCGCGTATATTTTCTCCGCACGTAAATTAAGGAAATAGCAACAAACTGCTAATCAACGCGTATACTTCTCCGCGCTTAAATATCAACAGCAATAACAAAACCACCGCACGTAAACCACAGCAGCAGTAGTATCAAACCACCGCTTATTTTAACCCGCGTAAACTTTTCCTTTCTCTACGTGTAAAAGCTAAACCATAACCATTAGGAGAAGAAAATATCAGCAGTAGAAGCAAAACTCAACTTTGCTTTATTTTCCTATACGTGTAAGCTTCTCATTCCACCGCTCCTTAACACTATTATTACTAAATACCCCCAACCGCACCCCTAACCCAATAAAAGGAAAGCAGCAGTGGCAATAGTTTCTTACCCATTAAGTAAATTCTATCTCCTCCTTATTCTTATATATATCACAACTCTCCTAAAAATCTAATTCCACTTTATTACACCAAAGTTTAATCACTGTTGTGGACAAACGCACTATACAGAACTTACTCGGCAAGTATACCTTGCCACTGTACAAATTATTTACATTCCAGTTGATACATGCATGTTTAATTCTGCCTATATAAATATTTATTTTGTAGATTCTGGACCTATTTATGAGACCATCCAGTTTAAGGGAGCATCAGTAGGTTCATTGACGGTGACACAATTACTATACGATTTATGAGTCTCATATAGACCTCGGACTACGTATCGGGTTGGTTTCCTATACGTAAGTGTCGTGCATTAGGGGTAACTGCTGATAGAAACTTTGTATGCTAGTAGACCTGGCAGTTATTAGAGGATTTATCATGTCATGGATATGGCCTGCTTAGAGCATGGGGAGAACAATAAGTAAACCATTTGGGCTCCTTTGCACTTTTTCCTGTACGCCTGGCTTCTCCACCGGAGAAACGGGTGATGATGACCACTATATATTACTGGCGGCCTCTGCCGTTCAAAAGACGACATGCTTTGAGGCTCCTGATTCTCCGAGAGGGTCACGCCAATCCCATATTTTTAGCCAGATAGCCCACTTGGTGGAAAGTTGTTCTCAAACTGCATTCACTTAGACGGTTAGACGAACCCTTGGATGTTTATATTTCAGTACTTATTGGCATATTTTTATGTATCTTGTTACGTCCCTCTGAGGACCTGGTTCCTTTCCAGATATGGACGAGCATGAGTACCCACAGGAGTACGGGCCTGGACCTGACTCTACGTACCTGACTGAGGAGATCTTACCCTCAAAGTATATGTGATTTATTAACGTTGTTTAGAGATATTTTGCTACATCAGAATAGTCGTTTTGTAGTGGATTTGTTTTCACCCGACTATCAGACTTAATACTATCTTTGATATCCAGTTATTATCCAGCTCTTTATTTCCTACTGATTATTTATGCTGTGGATAAGATTTAGATTGCATGTGACTTGTTGTGACAGTATATTACCACTGTTGGATTGGATATTCATAAACAGCGTACGTGTGTATATGGTTTTCATATATTGGAGTTCATGTACATACGGCTGGGCGTGTTACGTACTCCTAGTCCTACGTTGTAAACCCCCGATTTTTCAAGAATTTTAAAATTGGGTTTTTCACAATTTTCTGGAATTTTCTGTGAATTTTCTGTAATTAAAATCAAGGTTTTAATTATTAAATGATTTTTATTTGTTAATAAATAATATTAAAATGTCATGAAAATAACATTTTTGGGTGTAAAATAGAAAACTGGACTTAGGGTAATTTTTCTGGATTTTCTGGGCCTCAGACATATTTTTAAATGCCTGAAAACTATTTAATTAATTATTTAATTAATTATCTATTTATTAAATTATTTATTTTTAATTATTAATTATTAATTATTTTATTTTCTTTTCTTTTTTTTTTCCTTTCCGGCCCACGGCCCATTGGGCCGCGGCCCGGCCCGTAGCCCCAACCCAGCCCGTCTCCTTTGCGGGTCGGGCGGGTCTGCCCAGACCCGTTAGCCCGACCCGACCCGCCGACTGTGCCCCGTCCCCCACGACGCCCGATTTCCCCGCCGGCCGCCGCGCGCAGCGCCGCACGATCCGCTCGCCACGCCGCCGCATTCCCCGCCAACCCTCCGCCTTGGCCGGCCCCCTGCAACCGCCTCGCCCCCTTATAAAAACCCCCGACCCCGGCCGTCTCCCCCACTCCCTCGCCCTAACCCTAGCCACCGCCACCCGCCGCTGCTCTCCTCCCTCGCCTAGCCGCCGCCTCCGCCACTACGCCGCCAGCGCCACCCGCCGCCCGCCGCAGCTCCTTCCCCCTCTCTCCTCCCTCGGCGCCGCCGCCGTCGACAGAAACCGCAACAGCAGCACAGCACAGCAGCAGCCGCAGCCGCCGCTGCCGGCCGCCCCGAGCCGCCGCCGACCCGCCGTCAGTCGGCCTCGCTCCGGCGAACAACCCCCCGCCCTCGCCGGCCGTCCAGCCGCCTCCCTCCGCCGCGTGCCGCCATCAGCTCGAAACCCTAACCCTAATTTGGTTCCTGTGTCCGACACGAGTCGGACACGTGTCGGACACGACGCGACCCTGATTTTCAGGTCCCCTTCAGGTATGTGTAACTTTCGTCTCGTAGCTCTGTTTCCATTTCCGCAAATTGCGTTGTGAAGCCTGTGTGACCCTCTCGGTGTTCGGACAAACTGTTCGGGGCATCGCGTCCTGTGGTGATCGCACACCGCGATCCAAAAACAGGAAAAACCAGACCCTGTTTCACCCCGGAACTGAGTACGCCCCGCCAAACGGGACGACTTGGTCGCGCACGGTCTTCACAGATACGTGCGCAGCGTCGTTACGGACGTGTGAGTTTTCGCGGAAGCTGATTCGGGTGTGCGTGCACACCGAAATCAACGCGTATCCGCGGACATCGCCCCGTATCCGCCTTTTCTGCAATTCGCCCTAACTTCTTGTACACTCGTCGGATCGAGACGAAACTTGCGCCATCGGACTCATAGCGATACGCTGGTCCTGTGGGTCAAGTTTGGTTCGATTCTGAGAACGTTGACGAAATCGTGTGTCGTGGGCCCCACAGGCCCCGCTCGACGGGCGATTTTGTGTTCGGCTCATCGGAATCTAAATCTGGAAGTTTCGTTGGGTTCGTATCAGCGTTCCTGACCTGTTGACACTAAGTTTGGTGAAATTGGAGACCGTTGACCCGGACACGTTTTTCGGTGCAAAGCGGGCCCACCGGCGGACCCCGTTTTGATCCGAAACTGCCGTTTTTGCCCTTGTCTCCATTTTGGACCCAAGGATAGGCGTTTCTAGCTATTTGACATCTTCTGAGCATGATGGTAATATCTATTTCAGCTTTTGGACTCATCTCTGGAACTTCCCCTAGAACAATTAATCGGATCCAAACAACAGGCAAGTACCTGCACTTCAAGTTAATCTTTATATTGTGATAATTAATTCCCTGCTCTACTAGTACCCTTGCTGATTACACGTAGTGTCAGAATACTGTATCTCATGTCTTGAATATTGGAATTCATGTCTTGTTTTCGTGTCGGGAGGGAGAATACTGAAAGGCATGTAGTTTACCCTGACCCGTGTCGTGAATAATAGCTGTTGGTACACGACTGTCCATCAGCCGGATCTCGATTATTCGTGAATAATAGCCGTCTATGACGGCCGGTTTAACCTTATAAACCCCTACATGCCAACTAGGTATTCTAAATACACAAGTTCACACACATAGTTTCTAGTCTTGTTATATTTCTTGTTGATTGTTGTAGTTTCATTCCTGTCTCATTTATTTCCTGCTTTTCTCATATTCCTGTGTATAACATTAACTCTGAGATATTGATGTTTCTTTTATGCAATTTTCTCAATATGATATTCAATACTTAATTGTCATAAATATTTAGTTTAATCTTGTTGTGCATTGTGTACTTTGCTCCTTTCCTGACTGGATCCGTTGTTTAGGCGATGTTGAGGACCTTGCCCCACCTATTATGGTCCCTATGAGGGTACAGATGATATCCGTGAGGAGCCAGATCCTACCCAGGAGACCCCTGCTGCAGAGTAGCTAGCAGTAGTTATCTTTTAATTCTGTTCTTATCTTATTTAATCGGGTTTGTCCCCGATTTCATTTGGAATTCCTGTATTAAACATTTGAATTTGTTGTCACATTTATTTTAGTTTCAAATCTTAAGTTTCTATTCTCATTATTATCTTGCTTATGTTATTTGTGGATGAGCTAGTTTAGTTAAGTGTGGATTTGACCTAGACAGCGTACTACCGCCGATTCTGCGGCGTAGGCTGGACGTGCCCACGCACTCGTGCCCGAATAACCGGGTGCAGGTCGTGACACATTTTTGTGGTAGCCCATGCAGGTCAAAACGACTAAATTGTTCGGTTTCAACTTAGGGACCGAACAGGCCTGCAATAAGATTGAGGATTTTAGGAAAAGCTCATCCACTTGATTGAATCGTTCTTGATATTCATATCGGTTCCGAATTATTTTATTGACTTGCATCCTGCTTTGATTTCTGTGCGCCTCTTATCGGTTATTTTGAATGCAGGAAATGGACCCACCAGCCAGCAACGAGGCTCACGCAGAAATACCACAAGCCGTCGTGGTTAACCAAGAAGACAATGTAATGCCAGTCGTCCAATCATCACAAGGCAGTCAAGCAAGTCAGCCTGCCTCCAAAATCCACCAAGATGACGTTCCACCCTCGACGCAGCCTACTCCACCACTGGGACCGCCTATGGACGAACTGCAGATGTTTCGCATGTTCTACGTAATGATGCAAGCCTATCAGAAGGTTCAACAAGAAGCGCAGCAAAACCAAGCGGAGAACTTCATCGACAAAATTAGCTCGGAGTCACGGAAGCCAAGCAGTTCAAATGCAATTACCTTCGACGAGGACGTTCTTACTGCAGCGCGACCTGTGGAATGTACCACAAGGATTGAGTCCAGCCGGAAGCGGCCATTTGCGTCAGCACAAGACCAAGCACAACAGGAAAGAGCTGCAAAACGACCACAGATGAATCCAACCCAAGGGCAGAACCGACGAGTTCCCACTTGTGGCTTTTATCGAAAACAAGGTCACATTTGGAAGGATTGCAGAAAGAGGCTAGGTGTCTGTCTATATTGTGGATCAGCAGCACATCGAGTGAAGGACTGTGCCGCTACTCCAAGAACACGGACAAACTTACGCGATGACCGTGGAGAACGTGCAGACTCTTAGAGTCACTAATGCGCGTAAGTGATTTCTTTTAGCTGCCTTTCTATTGTCGTTTAGCTCGCGCCTATTGGTTCGTGGCCTCAGCCCCAACCTAGTAATTTTGAACTTGCTAATAACCTGGTATGCTTTTATATTTAATAACTGTAGAGATTGTAGAGTTTTCTGTTATTTTGCTTATTATGTGAATTTAAATTTTGTACCTCCTTTCATCATCATCTAGCGCACTTAATTTTGATGTACTTTGTTTATGCTGCTATTCTATAGCCTAGTTTTGCAAGCTTACTCTTTATCAGGCTTGTTCATGACGCGTGTATTATTGGACGCGTACACTAATACAAGTGTGTATTCAGAATCAGTGTATTACGGTCTGATCAACCTTAGTGCATTTTGATTCGCACTTCGCACGACTACTTTACGTGGATTGAGATACGTAGTGATTAGTAAACAAATATACTTGACCTAGACATGCTGAGCATATCGTATCAGTTACATAACTGAACTAATACGAGCATGCGAATATATGATTACCAGAATAGAATCTCAATCCATAACCGCCTGACAAATCCAATTAGAATTCTTTAAACGCCTTGATCCCTATACCTCTGTTCTACCACCACGCCCTTAAAACTCTCTATTATTGATCCTGGTCTTCCCTTATTTCGGAAAGACAAAATTCTGTGTTTGGTATAAGTTTGATTTGTAGTGCTAGATGTACCCCTCAGACCAGTCGAATTGATGATAACCTCTATGACTAAGGAAATACCATAGGTGGTGTATTTTGTTGCAAACTTAAAAGATTCAATACCATAATTTATTAAGTTGGGACCTAGCTTTACTAGTTGTACAGCCTTAGAGGATATGGGTAAAATTCTAAGTTGGGTAGCGACCGCAATCAAGTGAGATTGAACAGAGAGAACCCTGCTATAAATTTTAATTTCGAGGACGAAATTTGTATAAGTTGGGTAGATTGTAAACCCCCGATTTTTCAAGAATTTTAAAATTGGGTTTTTCACAATTTTCTGGAATTTCCTGTGAATTTTCTGTAATTAAAATCAAGGTTTTAATTATTAAATGATTTTTATTTATTAATAAATAATATTAAAATGTCATGAAAATAACATTTTTGGGTGTAAAATAGAAAACTGGACTTAGGGTAATTTTTCTGGATTTTTTGGGCCTCAGACATATTTTTAAATGCCTGAAAACTATTTAATTAATTATTTAATTAATTATATATTTATTAAATTATTTATTATTAATTATTAATTATTTTATTTTTTTTTCTTTTTTTTTTCTTTTCCGGCCCACGGCCCATTGGGCCGCGGCCCGGCCCGTAGCCCCAACCCAGCCCGTCTCCTTTGCGGGTCGGGCGGGTCTGCCCAGACCCGTTAGCCCGACCCGACCCGCCGACTGTGCCCCGTCCCCCACGACGCCCGATTTCCCCGCCGGCCGCCGCGCGCAGTGCCGCGCGATCCGCTCGCCACGCTGCCGCATTCCCCGCCAACCCTCCGCCTTGGCCGGCCCCCTGCAACCGCCTCGCCCCCTTATAAAAACTCCCGACCCCGGCCGTCTCCCCCACTCCCTCGCCCTAACCCTAGCCACCGCCACCCGCCGCTGCTCTCCTCCCTCGCCTAGCCGCCGCCTCCGCCACTACGCCGCCAGCGCCACCCGCCGCCCGCCGCAGCTCCTTCCCCCTCTCTCCTCCCTCGGCACCGCCGCCGTCGACAGAAACCGCAGCAGCAGCACAGCACAGCAGCAGCCGCAGCCGCCGCTGCCGGCCGCCCCGAGCCGCCGCCGACCCGCCGTCAGTCGGCCTCGCTCCGGCGAACAACCCCCCGCCCTCGTCGGCCGTCCAGCCGCCTCCCTCCGCCGCGTGCCGCCATCAGCTCGAAACCCTAACCCTAATTTGGTTCCTGTGTCCGACACGAGTCGGACACGTGTCGGACACGACGCGACCCTGATTTTCAGGTCCCCTTCAGGTATGTGTAACTTTCGCCTCGTAGCTCTGTTTCCATTTCCGCAAATTGCGTTGTGAAGCCTGTGTGACCCTCTCGGTGTCCGGACAAACTGTTTGGGGCATCGCGTCCTGTGGTGATCGCACACCGCGATCCAAAAACAGGAAAAACCAGACCCTGTTTCACCCCGGAACTGAGTACGCCCCGCCAAACGGGACGACTTGGTCGCGCACGGTCTTCACAGATACGTGCGCAGCGTCGTTACGGACGTGTGAGTTTTCGCGAAAGCTGATTCGGGTGTGCGTGCACACCGGAATCAACGCGTATCCGCGGACATCGCCCCGTATCCGCCTTTTCTGTAATTCGCCCTAACTTCTTGTACACTCGTCGGATCGAGACGAAACTTGTGCCATCGGACTCGTAGCGATACGCTGGTCCTGTGGGTCAAGTTTGGTTCGATTCTGAGAACGTTGACGAAATCGTGTGTCGTGGGCCCCACAGGCCCCGCTCGACGGGCGATTTTGTGTTCGGCTCATCGGAATCTAAATCTGGAAGTTTCGTTGGGTTCGTATCAGCGTTCCTGACCTGTTGACACTAAGTTTGGTGAAATTGGAGACCGTTGACCCGGACACGTTTTTCGGTGCAAAGCGGGCCCACCAGCGGACCCCGTTTTGATCCGAAACTGCCGTTTTTGTCCTTGTCTCCATTTTGGACCCAAGGACAGGCGTTTCTAGCTATTTGACATCTTCTGAGCATGATGGTAATGTCTATTTCAGCTTTTGGACTCATCTCTGGAACTTCCCCTAGAACAATTAATCGGATCCAAACAACAGGCAAGTACCTGCACTTCAAGTTAATCTTTATATTGTGATAATTAATTCCCTGCTCTACTAGTACCCTTGCTGATTACACGTAGTGTCAGAATACTGTATCTCATGTCTTGAATATTGGAATTCATGTCTTGTTTTCGTGTCGGGAGGGAGAATACTGAAAGGCATGTAGTTTACCCTGACCCGTGTCGTGAATAATAGCTGTTGGTACACGACTGTCCATCAGCCGGATCTCGATTATTCGTGAATAATAGCCGTCTATGACGGCCGGTTTAACCTTATAAACCCCTACATGCCAACTAGGTATTCTAAATACACAAGTTCACACACATAGTTTCTAGTCTTGTTATATTTCTTGCTGATTGTTGTAGTTTCATTCCTGTCTCATTTATTTCCTGCTTTTCTCATATTCCTGTGTATAGCATTAACTCTGAGATATTGATGTTTCTTTTATGCAATTTTCTCAATATGATATTCAATACTTAATTGTCATAAATATTTAGTTTAATCTTGTTGTGCATTGTGTACTTTGCTCCTTTCCTGACTGGATCCGTTGTTTAGGCGATGTTGAGGACCTTGCCCCACCTATTATGGTCCCTATGAGGGTACAGATGATATCCGTGAGGAGCCAGATCCTACCCAGGAGACCCCTGCTGCAGAGTAGCTAGCAGTAGTTATCTTTTAATTCTGTTCTTATCTTATTTAATCGGGTTTGTCCCCGATTTCATTTGGAATTCCTGTATTAAACATTTGAATTTGTTGTCACATTTATTTCAGTTTCAAATCTTAAGTTTCTATTCTCATTATTATCTTGCTTATGTTATTTGTGGATGAGCTAGTTTAGTTAAGTGTGGATTTGACCTAGACAGCGTACTACCGCCGATTCTGCGGCGTAGGCTGGACGTGCCCACGCACTCGTGCCCGAATAACCGGGTGCGGGTCGTGACATACGTATTTTGGGACTGGGGCGTGACAGGTTCACCGTTAAAATTTTTGTTCCAAAAATATCCTTGCATATGTTTGTTAATTAAAATGATTCATTAAAGCTAATAGGGATAGGTAGGTTATTACGAGAGCTATCTTTTGGTCTTCCTAAATAGTTTTGTTTTACATGCATGTATAAAATAACAAATATACTAAAAATAATATAGTAATAAATTTAAAATAATTAAGGTAGATGTCTTTTAGTTTTCCTAAGCAGTCTTAATAAAAACTAAAATAATTATATTAGCTATATTTTAGTCTTTCTAATAATAATCTATAAAATACTTGCAACGCAGAAGCATATATCTCTACTATTATAATACAACTTAGATATGGCTCAAAGATGAGCCGTATAAGTCGTATGTATATTATCAATTATTAATATATTTTTTTATAAAAAAATTAATCACCGCATATGTTTTATTCTCACGTAGTTGAGAGAAAAATTAAAAACTACCTGAACATATAACATATCCTAAAATATAATCAAATTCTAAATTATAACTACATGATATTATCTAATTAAACACATATTCAAAAATCAAAAATATATTTATAACAATTTATTATTAAAATTATATTTAAAATATTCAAATATAATTTAAATTTATATCTAATATTTTAATAATATTATAGTTTTTTTTGCACGTGAACATGACTAATAATAATAATAATAATAATAATAATAATAATATACTACAAATTTAGTATTACAAAATTATTGGAAATGTTTCTACAAATGCAACTATTACAACTTGACATTTATTTCGGAACCCAAATGGGTGTTTCTAAAACACTAGTCAATGAGCGTTCCAAAATTGAATGTTGAGCGAATGGGAAGAAATATAACATTATCCCAAACCAGCCCCAAGACTCGTTTGGGACTATTTACCATAGTAGCTTCTGCTTCTAAAAAGCAGTCTCAAAAGTTATTTGTCAAGAGTTGCTTATCAAAAAACTTTTAAAAGCAGTTGGGAGTAAAAGTTACTTCTACTGTACCTTTTTTCTCAAGTTAGGCTTTAGTTGGGTTCAGAATTGCTTATTGGAGGTAATAGACCTTTTTTTCTTGGAAAGCTATTCAAGGCTGTTTGATAACAACTTATCAATTTTTTGTTGAAATATTTGTTCACTTTTTGAGCTGATTTCGAAAGCAACGAAGGAATTGGCTCCCACTTTTTTCGTTCATAAATGCATATTATTAACTTTTGAAATTTTAAACGTCTATCCTTTTATATATATATATATATATATAGAGAGAGAGAGAGAGAAAGAGAGAGAGAGAGAGAGAGAGGGGGGAGAGTTTTGTCATTTTCAATGACTTCGATATTGGTAAGTAAGTTTTACTAAACAGCTTACTACTTTTGACAACAACTTTCATCATGTATTTGGGTTAGGTTTATGATTGCTTGTTGTACAGGTTGCTTTTGTATTTAAAAAAAAAGTAATTCAAAGCTGTTTGGTAACACCAGTTTACAAAAAAATGGTCCAATTTGGGACAATTTTTTTACAACAACTTGCGCTTGTTGTCAAAAACTTCTTATGTTGTCAATTTTTAAAAAAACGACAATATTCTCAAATTAAGTCTTATCAAACGACTTTGATAGTAGCTTTTGACAACAACTTATGAACTGTAACTTTTGTTAGCAATTTTGATAAGCTACATCAATAAAAAAAAAGGGGATAAACAAACATATGATTTGAATTGTTCGAGAATTCATCATTTTGTTTGTATCAAACTCTAACCATAGATAGTAGAAGATCATTCCCATCGCGACCATTCCAATCATCGAGTTCATCAATTTAGTAGCGACTGCAATGCCTCCTTATGGATTTGTTGCGGCAATGCCAAAACAACTTCTCAACTTTTAAAAAGAAGCCAGTCAAAATTTTGGACGACATTTGAAAACAAGTGGAAGGCTTTCAGAAGCTGCTTCTGCTATGCTTTTGGAAAAGCAGCAGCAATCCCAAAACCTATAAAGAAACAAAAGTCGCAACTTTCAAGAGCAGTTTATGACAAGCAACCAAAGTTGCAACTAGGGATGAGGGGTTGGTTTATTCGATTTCAATTGAACTAAAATAGTCAAAACCGAATAAACCGATATTCTAATAATCCAAAACCGAAATTAGCCATAACAGAAATCGAAAACGAACCGATAAAAGATTCAAATATCTCGATACATCTTGGTTCCTCCCGGATGCACTGAATACTAAACATTTTTCTCCATGATTAACACAAAAATAAATTGCTAGCTTTTAGACAACCAATTTGTGGACACAAGGATAAAACTTCATGGTAACAACAAAAGGCTATTCAAGCAACCATCTCCTTTGACTAATTATTAAAAAGCACTAAATAGATTGAAATAACAACATTACAGTAGCTACATCCAACTCATAATACTGCTTAAACCTGGAAGACATTACTTTAGCAAAATTAAATAGAAATTTGAAGTGGACGATGTATGTATCTATCAGAAGCAACAAATTAGTATATATTTGGTTCAACTATTTTTTTGTTGTTTAATGGATGAGGTCTAAAATTGAAATTATAGTTAAATTATATTAAAATTTTGTATTATATATATATATATATATATATATATATATATATATATATATATATATATGTTATATTTTAAAATTAGGTTCAAAGTTAGATTAGTTGTTAAATTATCAAAATTTAGTTTTAAAATATATATATATATATATATATATATATATATATATATATATATATAATTATTATTATTTTTTAAATATACACATTTTAATTCTAAAATATGCATAAAATTAAAAATATTTAATAATTATACAAGTCTTATTCAAAAAAAAAAAATTTTACCTTACAAAAGTGAAACTTAATAACATTTTTAATATTTTCAAAATTGTAATCGAAGCAATTTTTTTTCTTTTCAAATTGAACCGAATCTTTATGGATAATTCTAAAGGCACTATGTTTTTTGCTTATGGCGGCCCATTACTTCATGACAACCTAGACTTTTGTAATTTTTATTAGGAACAGTCCAAAAATTACTTAGGACAATTCAATCCTAATCCCAAGCCTACCCACCGGAGGAGGAGGGCCGCCGCCCCCGCTGCTGTCGCTGTTGTTGTTGTTGCTGCTGCTGCTGCCACCGCTTGCCGGCCCGCCCGTGCCGTCTCCATCCCTCGCATCTCGCCGCTCGTCCCTACTGATGCTGCTTCTGCTTCTTCATCATCTTCTTCTTCTTCTCCTCCTTCTTCTATAGGACTGTTACTATGTTGACATTTTTTTTAATTGGAAGGACTCTCAATATTGTGACAGACCTGAATTTTTTGTTGTTGACGTATCTGAAACAACTTTTTCGATGACAAATTTGTAAATAATTAAAAAAAAATTTTAAACTGTCTAACTAAGTTTGGAAGTCCCTTTAGAATTACCTATCTTTATTCTCTCTCAGACCCTCTTATTTTGCAACCAAACAACAGAGTTGATAGAAAGATCAAAGTAGACGTTACACCACACCACCTGTTTCCATCGATTCCTTCCTTGTCCCTCTTCTTCTTCTTCTTCTTCTTCTTCTTCTCCCAATCTAAGTCAGAGGTAACATACTCCATGTCAATTAGCCCTAATTTATTTACATTTCCCCAAAATTTCATCTTAAAAATTGGATCTTTCTTCTTCTTCTAGGTTTTCTTCTATTTCGATCTAAATTTGGTATAAAAATAATAATTAGATAACTAGAGAAGGGAATCGATGGGGAGGCTTGCTAGGAGCTGTTTGCAGTCGCTGCTCAAGTTGGTGAACTCGGTGATGGGAATGGCCGGGATGGGGATGATCCTATATTCCCTCTGGATGATTAGGGTTTGGTACAGGCAGACCGGCGATTTCTGGAACGATTCCAATCCCCCGTGGTTCGTCTCCTCGTCCTCTTGAATTTTTTCCCTATGATTGCGTAAATAATTGCTCATATTAGTAATCTCTTAGAAATCACGATAGGTAGTAGCAAAAGTATAGAATTCGAAACATCGTCACAACTTGGAGTTGAAATAAAGAAAACACTTTTGCACCAGCTAAGCAAAATTCAAAAACCATATATTTTGTTACAGCCTCAATGGAAGTTTGTTTCTCGGTCGCTAGTCCGGATGAAGGAGGATAATGTATTGTGTTAGGTAGCTGATTCTGTTAAGTATCGTAAAACATTTTCGGCTCTTTATGAAGGTATATGGAGGTAATTCCAAATCTACTAGACACCAAAAGATTTGGAGTACAACATTTTCGGCTCTTTTCAATCTTTCCATAACACAGTATCCAAACTAGAGTCTGGACTAGGGATATGGAGGTAATTCCAAATCTTTTGATGTCTAGTAGTTTGTCACTGTGACCAATGAACAATATAAACTCTTATATTTTTCTCACACGTTCCACGAGGAATTTTTCGAGACTATAACTTTATCGGATCACAAGGACATTTGTTCCTCAATATATGCTAGGGGTGACAGATTCCTTGTTGACCACTCGCTATTTTCATAACAATTCACTACACCCAATGACTATCCATTAGGTGGTACGTGGTTAGGACATATTCATGTAGTATCGAAGTGTAGTTGCATGCACACAAGATCCTTAGCACAACTGTGATGATGGAATGCCCATTGACATGTACTATATAACTCCACTAAGGATTCCCTAGTAGAGTCGGTTAACTAAATTCATCTCTAATGACCAGGGCATTCTTGCTCTAGTGTCCACTTTACTAGTGACTAATGAGCACACTAATTATATGAGTAAGTGTAGAGTGTATCAGTCTATCCGGCTCCACTAATGTCCCTTTTAGTGGCACTATGACTAAGAACCTTTAAGAATAGAACTTACAAGGGTTTGGTTCTCACTAGTGTGATTTCATCATAGTTTCTCTATCCGTTGCTTTCAATATTAGGGCTTTATCATGGAACTACAAGCAGTAAAATAAATAGAGACCATACAATAAATACAAAATGCCAAATTAGTTTTATTGCTAATAGTCAAAATGACCATGAATGAAGTGATATCTACAATCAAAATGCTCAATTATTTTTTGAATAAAATATTAAAAATATATAATTAAAATATCCCTCCACTTTCCCTATCTTTAACAATGACGGGGTGATGGCAGACACCTAGCTTCTGTTAACAGCTGGAACATGAGAGCGGAGAGACGGTATTTTCTTTCTATTTTAATTTAGGAGATAGTAAAAAAAAAATTTATGGTTTCCGTGGACATGAAATTAATGTTTTATTATTTTTTTTGTTTAGTCGTCTAACATTCTCCATCTTTTCTACCTTAATCATTTTCTCTTGTTCTTACAGTTTTTTGAATTCTCTTGTCTTCATTGAGATATACACCATTCACAGTATTAAATTTCACTAGAATACCATCTAGGCAAAATGTCCAGAAACCATAGTCCATATATACCACTCAAGTGATAGGATATGTAACACAAAGTCACACATACAATGAAACTATTACCACTTCAAAGTTAGCATCACCTGCCAAAAGTACCTTATCCATGAGCTAGTAACCTTTCTGGTCTAAAAAGTTTAAAAATATATAGGTCATTTACACTACTCGATAAGCATTCAAATGCTTTAGTTAGATCCGCTATCATGTTAAATCTCTAGTTGGCACATATTACATTTACTGTACTTCAATTAAAGATTCATTTATTGTACTTCAATTAAAGATTCATTTCTTCTGAAGGATGAATGCTGACCTCCGTCAAAACACATGATGATTTGCTTCTATGCTAGAGTTTTGATATCTAATTTGGGGATTTATGTGTTGATAACAGGTTACAAGTGTTCTGATTCAATAACTTGACGACATTTTACTCTACCTGGTATCGGCCTGTATTGCTAATTTGCTACCAAAGCCGGTATGTTGGCCGATATATTCCAAAATGACAAACGACAAGCATTTTGGTGTCATTTTCCTCCAGAAACAGACATGTTAGCATTAGCAGACATGTTGGATACATTAAAAACAATGCGAATAACAATGCTTGTAATTTTTTTTCTTGCGGTCATAGGCAGTTGTCACGTGGTGTTGGTGGTGGCAATTTGTTTGAGTTAAACGATTGCCAACCTATTAAATCTTCTCAAGTCAGCTGTATTCAACTTGAAACTAAAGGAAACATAGAGAACAGGAATGCAGGGGTTGGGGCACTCAATAGTGTACTCCAAATAGTATCCATCATTTGAGTCAACAACAATTATTCCAATTATTACATATCCGATTTGCCCGATGGACGAATATACAAGCATACATTTCATGCTTGTTTGAGTAATAGCAATGAGATTTTCCAATATCATGCTAAGAATAGCTAGGATTTCCAAAAGAAGATGTCATTCATTCGATGAGAAATAAAAAGGAATATTGAAAATTCGCATGTTGAAGCTAAGGCCGCTACTTTCGAAGTAACAGAAAGAAAAGCAACAACTAGAGTGGGAGAGTTGCGGCTTGCAATCCGAAGTAACAGAAAGAAAGAAGGTTAATATTAATGATTCACTGTAACATAGGTACACACGTAATGCCAATACACAAAAAGTTTCTACTGCGATCTTGGATTCAAATCAATTCACATATAATGCCATAAGCACGAAGAGTTGATTTACCTATCTAGCCAAAGGTCCAACTACCCCATTGGTTTTACCCAAAATTTGTCTATATAGATCCTACTAACTGAAAACACGTATCGGATTCTACATTTGTCAATAAAGATGCTTCATGTAAGTAGCAACGATAATATAGTAGCTAATGGGAGCCTCTAGGACTAAGGTTGTCACGACCCGCACCAGGGTGTTCGGATACGAGTACGTGGGCACGTCCAGCCTACGCCGCAGTGTCGGCGGTATAACGTTGTCTGGAACTAGTACCGTATAACCAACGCCTCATAATATAAATATAAATGGAACAAATATTATACTCAATCACAAAACTAAGGTAGGTGAAAACATGATGTAGTATATATATATATATATATATATATATATATATATATAAAGGTTACAGTATAAAATATTGTATTCATAACTCATACAACTATAGTAAGTCTACAAACTATAACTATTGTCATAATTATGTCTCCTGCTTGCGGCATTTCTCGATCATCCGGGAGGTAAAATCAGGCTCGATTCCAAAAATCTATAATAGATGGGACACGTCCTTCTAAGTACTACCTGAAATATTATCCAGTCAGGATTGAACGAGTACAATTCTAATAGCAGTTTCAATACATGATAATGACTATAAAATAGTGATAGAAAAAGTAATACATGATGGATAAATAAACTGACAAGGCATGGTAAGAAATGAACATGAAAATGAAAATGAATAAACAGAAAAATATGTCATGTATCAACAAGAATTTTTTTTAGTCACTAAGTGTTTTGAAATACTAGTTTGATTATGTGATCGACTTAGAATTGCACAATGGGAGCCGGCTAATCATACGTGAAGTGTATGGTTAGCCTTTGCACAGGAATTATATTTGCACAAGATTTAAGGGTATGATCACATATAAACTAGCATTTTTTTGCCCCGACTAGCATACATGAATCACACGAATATCAAGTATTACACAAGATCAAGGTCTAAAAACACAAGATATGCTAGACCGTGTTTCTTCGTGTCAGAAATCAAGTACAACAATACTACATGTGTTATAGAAATTATCAGTAAGAAAACCATCAGAGACTGTACTCGCCTGGGGTCCAAAGCGGGTGAAACAAGTCAGAGTGTGTGACTGGATCCAGATAACCTATATCATGAATAATTCACATTAATTGGTGAAATATAATTAAGTAGATTTAATCTGCTAGATTTCTAGGTCAATTATATGCTATTTCTGGTTATAGATGGGACATGTATCTATATACATATATTTTATCTACTTTATAAAAACTTAAATAAAAAATAATGTATATATATATATATATATATATAATATAGTTACATATATAGTTATGTATATAGTATACATATATAGATACATATAGAGTATACTTATATAGGCGATACATATATAAATACATATATAAATACATAGATATATAAGATATATAGATATAATATAGTATAGATAATATAGAGTATATAGATACAATATAGTATAGAGTATACATAGATATATAGATACATATATAAATACATATATAGATACACATATGTATATAGGGTACATATATAGTATAATATACATATGTATATAGGTACATATATATAGTATACATATAGAGTATACTTATATAGGTGCTACATACATAAATACATAGATATATAAGATATATAGATACAATATAGTATAGATAATATAGAGTATATAGATACAATATAGTATAGAGTATACATAGATATATAGATACATATATAAATACATATATAGATACACATATATATAAGATATATAGATACATATATAGATACAATATAGTATAGATAATATAGAGTATACATAGCTCTGCTGTTTGCTGCTGCTCTGCTGCAGCTTCTGCTTGCTGCAACAGCTGTTGTTGCTACTATCCCCTATTACACATACATACACACATATATACCTTAATTTAGAAACATAAGAAGGGTTGGGGGATACCTTATTGGAGAGCTAGCAATCCTCCAAGTGTTTGAAGATTGAGGTGAGATGAGGGATGATGAGTGAAAGAGGGTGGAAGGGGTGTTTATATAGGAAAATGAGGAGAGACGAAGGGTTTAGAGGCCATGTGAGAGGAGTTGGGTTTATGAGAGAGAGGGTTGATGGAGAGGGGTGGAGGAATGATGACATGGAAGAAGGGAAATTGATGGGGGCATGTGAGGAGGATGGTATCCATGTGAGGGTGATGAGGTGTAAGGAGATGGTTGGATAGGGACATGTGAGGGGTGGTGACTTGGTGATGTCATAGGAGAGGTGAGGTGTCCTTAGAAGAGAGTGGAAGGGGTGATGTCATGATGACATCATCATGATGCAAGTGATGATGTCTTCGTGACATATGCGATGATGTCATCGTTTGTAAAATATTGTTAACACAAAAAAATAGTGAGATTTACAATTCTACCTTCCTTAGAAAAATTTCGTACTCGAAATTTAAAGTATATCATACAAAAAGAAAGAAGAAATACCTCAAAATTCAAAGAGGTATGGGTACCGCTCACGCATCTCATCCTCTCCCAAGTAGATTCACCCGGAGAGATGACTCCAAGCGACACGAACAAATAAAATCGTCTGGTTACGCAGCACATTTTCTATGCGATCTACTATCTCTAATGGCTGCTCTTGGTAGCTGAGGCTCAGTCCTACTTCAATCTCTGAGTGATCTAATACGTGGTTAGGGTCAACCACGTATCGTCTCAGCTGGGATACATGAAAAACGTTATGTACTTCCTCTAATGTAGATGGCAAAGCTAGCCGGTAGGCTACGACATCGACCTTTTCGGTAATACTGAAAGGTCTGATAAACCTTGGACTGAGCTTCCTGCTTCTCCCGAAACGAATCGTGCCACGTATTGGAGAAATTTGCAAGAACACCAATTTGTCAACCTCAAACTCTAACGGTCTCCGGTGACTATCGGACCAGTGCTTCTGTCTGTCCTGAGCCACACGAAGTCTTTCTCTAATATGCTTTACCTTCTCCGCAACATCTACTACCATTTCTGGTCCCAACAATGCTCGTTCGCCTACGTCGTCCCAAGATAATGGGGTACGACATCTCCGGCCGTACAGAGCCTCGAAAGGAGACATCTCGATACTTGCCTGGTAACTATTGTTGTATGCAAACTCCACCAGATGAAGATGATCCTTCCATGAACCACCAAAGTCTAAAATACAGGTCTGAAGCATATCCTCTAGCGTCTGAATAGTCCTTTCTAACTGTCCATCTGTCTGAGGGTGGTAAGCGGTGCTAAACTTTAGTTTGGTACCCAAGCTAGACTGTAAACTTCTCCAAATATGGGATGTAAATCAACTATCCCGATCGGAGAAGATACTCACCGGAACCTCGTGCAACCTGGCAATCTGCTTCACGTACAATCCAACGAGCTTTTCTGTAGACAATTCCACTTTAAATGGCAAGAAGTGGGTTGATTTGGTCAACCGATCAACGATGACCCAAATTGTATCTTTTTCTCCCGGAGTGCGTGGAAGTCCGGAAGCAAAATCCATCGTGATATGTTCCCATTTCCACTCTGGAATCGGTAGTAGCTGAAGTAGCCCGCCTGGTCTCTGCCTTTCGGCTTTGACCTGCTGGCATACTAGACACCTGGAAACAAAACGTGCTACCTCTCGCTTCATACCATACCACCACACGTGATCTCTTAGATCCTTGTACATCTTGGTAGCTCCCGGATGTATAGAATACCGAGAGCGATGAGCTTCCTGCATGACTTCTTCCCGTAGATCTCTTCTAGGAACACATAGCCTCACTCAGTGTCGTAAAGAGCCATCTTCTGTAATGATAAAATCATCTAGCAATCCGGCATGTACCTGAGCTCGGATACTTCTCAGACTTTCATCTTGATATTGTGTTTTCCGGATCTTGTTCACCAATTCCGACTGAATCTGCATACCTATCATCTGCATTTCAACTCCAGAAATTATTATTTCAATACCCAACTTCTCCAAGTCCGCTAACAAGTGGCGGTTCATCGTCAGGCACATAGCTACTGGATACCTGCTCAAGGCATCTGCAACTACGTTGGCCTTTCCTGGATGATACTTCAAAACAATATCAAAGTCCTTCATAAGCTCTAGCCATCTACGCCGTCTCATGTTCAGCTCCTTTTGTGTGAAAACGTACTTCAAGCTTTTGTGGTCAGTAAATATTTTCATACGCTCTCCGTACAAATAATGTTTCCACAACTTCAATGCAAAGATGACAGCTGCCAGCTCCAAGTCATGGGTATGATAGTTCTTCTCGTGTGTCCGTAGCTGTCTGGATGCATAAGCCACCTCCTTATTGTTTTGCTCTAAAACACATCTTACACCCTTTCCTGAAGCATCGCTATAGATGACGAATCCTCCTGATCCTGATGTCAATGTCAGAATAGGAGCCGTAGTCAATCTCTTCTTCAACTCATCAAACGCTGCCTGGCATTCCTCAGTCCATACAAACTCTACATCTTTCCGAGTGAGTTTAGTCAAAGGCTTTGCAATTCGAGAGAAATCTTTCACGAACTTTCTATAATATCCAGCCAATCCTAAGAAGCTTCTAATTTCTGCAACAGAGTTCGGAGTGGCCCAAGATTCTACGACATCAATCTTCTTTAGATCAACTAATATTCCATCTCCAGTCACTACATATCCGAGAAACTCCACTTTGTTTAAGAAAAACTCACATTTAGAGAGTTTTCCATAGAGTTTCTCTTCCAGAGAGTTTCAAGCACTATCCTTAAATGCTTCTCGTGTTCTTATAGCGTCTTTGAGTATACAAGGATATCATCTATAAACACTACCACGAACTTGTTCAGGTACTGGTAGAATACCTTGTTCATAAAGTTCATGAAGACTGCCGGGGCATTAGTTAACCCAAACGGCATCACCAAGAACTCGTACTGGCCGTATCGAGTCCTGAATGTAGTCTTCGAAATATCTTCCTTTTTCACCTTCACCTGATGATATTCGGATCTCAAGTCAATTTTTGAAAATACCTTCGCGCCACTTAACTGATCGAGAGATCATCTATTCTCGGCAGCGGATATTTGTTCTTGATTGTGAGGTTGTTCAGGGTCCTGTAATCGATACACATCCGTACCGATCCATCCTTCTTTGGCACAAAAAGTACCAGAGCTCCCCAGGGCGACGAACTTGATCTGATGAATCCCTTGTCTTCTAATTCATCGATCTGTTTCTTTAGCTCCACCAGCTTATTGTTGTTGATTCGGTAGACATGCTACGATATTGGTTCTGCTCCCGGCATTAGATCAATAGAGAATTCAACATCTCTATCTAGCGGCAATCCTAGTAACTCCTCGGAAAACACATCGAAGAACTCAATAATAATAGGATGCGGTAGCTCTTTCTCCTCCATTATAGCTTCGCAAAGAATTCCACGATCTGACTTCTCTGTCTTTCTAGTAAACTCGAACTCCGGCTCTCCTGGAGGTCGAAACAGCACACGACCTCTGCGGCAGTCAATGCTAGCGAAATGCATACCCAACCAATCCATTCCAAGGACAATGTCAAAACTTGGAAGTGGCATTACGAGTAAGCTAGCAGACAAAACACGGTCTCCCAATGTAACGTGATATCCCTTGCAAACATCACTGACTAGGATGATGCCTCCTCCAGTCGTGATCTTACAGTTTCTACTCAAGGGTTCCACTACTAAATTATGCTTAAGTACAAAAGACATAGATATGAAACTATGGGATGCACCCGAATCAAATAATGCTACGGCTGGAATAGAATCGAGAAGAATGGAATCTGCTATAACATCACCAGTGTGCTCAGTTTCCTCGACAGTTGTAGCAAAAGTTCTGCCCTGCTGAGGAGCTCCCCTCTGCTGGTGCTGGACAAATTGCTGCTATTATGTTGGGAGTGGAGGTCCCCTGTGCTGTTGTGCCACAGGTGGCTTAGCTGGTCCCTTTTGATTTATTGCACCTCGAATATGACAGCCCTTCATCTGATATCCCGCAGAACCACAATATAGACAGACTCCAAGTCTTTTTCTGCATATTTTCCAGAAATGTCCCAATTTCTTGCAAAAAAGGCAAAAAAGGGTCTACTGGATCTGTCTTTGAGGATGCAGCTAAGCCGAAAATCTAGTTGGAGGACAATGCTGCTGCTGCTGCTGGAAAGTACTTAGCTGAAAATGGGAACGTTTTGCTGGTCCAGTGTTGCTGCCTCCTTCGAACGCATTTCGGTCCCGCTTGGGTTTAAAGCCCATGTCAACCTCGATTCTCTGGGCTTCTGCTGCAATTCCAGCAAAAGTCGTGATACTAGAGGGAATAATGACTCGAATTTCCTGGGCCAAGTCTTGCCGGAATCTGCGAGCTCGGTCCTCCGGATCTCTCACCATATATTATACGAATCGGCTCAGCCTGCCGAACTCTGCAGCATATTCATTTACTGAGAAACTACCCTGCTCCAAGTTCTGGAATTGTTTCTCCAGAACGTCCTGGGCTACTGCGAAAAAGAACTTCTGTTTGAAAAAGTGTTTGAACTGGTCCCAGGTTAGGTCTGGATCAGCAAGTCTGGGCTCATTTCTGAACCAAGTGCGAACGATATCATAAAGCTGCAAGCCTACAGCCTCTATCTTCAGGTCTTCCGGTATCCGAGCAACCCGCATAATTCGTTCGATATCCTCGAGCCATTCATCCGCATATAGGATCCCTTCAGTTCCCTTGAACTCCCGATGAGCCATCTTCTTGAAGTCTAAGATATCGTCCATTTTCTGTTGAACAGGCTGTTGTTGCTGAGATGCAACCTTCTCCATAGATGCCAAAGCCATATGATGGAAACTCTCAATGCTTTCTTGCACCATTTTTGTTTGTTCCCTCTGGGCCTCAGTCTGAGCCTTCTGCACCTCCAGAGCATACATTTAAAGAGCTCATATAAATGTGTTCCTTCAGTAGGCATGCCTCCAGTGTTCGATGGTACACCTCCTTGGGGTGGAAGTGAAAGAGGAGAAGGAAGACATTCAGAGACAATTGGAGCGGCTTCTGCAGCTGCTCCTGAACAACCGGATGCTCTGGTCTCGCGTGTCCTTCTGGAATATGTTATAGGTGTCATTCTGGAATATGATAAAACAATAATGAGACATCATTAAGGCACGAGATAAGATATTATTTGAGAATGACAGAAATTGGAGAAGATATCAAGTCATTCAGGGTGATTAAGATTAGTAAATTTAATTTAGAGTTGAAATTTCTAGTTGTGATTGAGTATTTCCTATTCCTAATATCATATATCCTATTGCAGGCTCGTAATAGTACTATAATCCTAAGTACTAGTACTACATCGCATTAATTGCGAAGTCGGACCTGCATGGGACACCATAAAGGTAGACCTAGACAAACATGATTTGAAGTGTTAATTTGTTTGCGTTATAGAGGACATGGCCCTTAACATAGCCGAATGGAAGAAGAGGATTCAAGCACCCCGCCCCAAAAATTTGAGATAAAGGATTTGTTGTTGTTGTAGGCTTCTCTGCTGGACTCTAGTCACTCTACTTAAGAGGGTCTGTTGAGTATGTCTAGAATCTGGTTGAGCACCCAGGTCTATAGGCTGGATTGTAGTATAATAACGATGTTGTGTGATAATGAGAGAATGAGGCACACATTTAGAGATTGGGCCTAGTATTTAACAAGAGGATTCCCTTTTGAGTCATTGAAGTCCAAGACATTTCTGCTGCATCTTTGAACAAGTGGCATCAGAGCCCATTGTTAGGACTTTGAAGCTTAAGCATGGAGTGAATTTCTGGTGCACATGGGAAGCCCTATGACGTTTTGGTTTCTCTAAGCTCTTCAAGGGGTAGTACATCAGATAATTGGGTAAGGTGTATTATGAGGGATCGTGGAATATCTAAAGGTAGTGCCTAAGGTGTATCATGAAACACATAATTTGCACCTGGTGGGAGAGTAATTTAGTTGTGTATAAATGAAGGACATAGTATATTGAATGTTCAAGTTGTTCAGGCTCATCAGACGTGAGGGAAGGTGAAGGTTGTTGGATTTATGACTCATATCTGTTTGAACCCCCAATTTCATCATGTTTGCTCACTTTGCTGCCAGATTAAACATGGAGTAGCAGTAGCTGTATGGCCCATATGAGGATACCAACTTCTGACTTGTTTGGGAGCTCAATTTGCTTCAAGACTGTGGTTTCCGTGTAATAAATAATCAAATTGTTCTCTAAAGGTTGGTTTCAGGGATGTTGTTCTTAGAGCATTACACTATGAGGATAGTTTAGGAGTTGGGAGGGAGTTATGTTGGGAACAAAACGCGGAAATCGTTCCCCAAACCAACGAGATTGCGAGAGAACCAAGCAATAAAAACGCACCAAAACCAAATTGCCAAAATCACAAAGAAAGCCAAACGCAAACAACAACAATTTTTGACGTGGAAAATCACAAAGAAAGCCAAACGCAGACACAACAATTTTTGACGTGGAAAATCATTGCGGGAAAAACCACGGGACGATCGGAGTATAACCATAAAAAGCCTCAACTAATGAAATAAGAAATACACTGACTCCTTACAAACTTTTTACCGATCCAAACGGATCACCATAACTCCTTGAAGAAGAAAACACGATTACAAGCACACGAAGAACGAAGATGACGAGAAAGAATTATCCAAAACGATCTCCTCTTCGATATAGCCGTCAATCCCCTCTATCTCTCTCCAATAGTTGTAAAGCACTCTTGCCTTCTTTTGTAATGTTTAGAGATATATTTTAGGGTTAGTAAGCGCCTAATATATATAGCCTCAAACCCATAACTAATCTGAACCATTGGTGTATTCCTATTATATGTAGGAATATCCAATCCAAACCATTGAGGTATTCCTATTATATGTAGGAATACTCAATCCAACTCGGGAACGTTTTCCACATAGGTTGGGAACCCACCCACTCCAACAAGTTACTGAAAGTTAAGTTTGACGTGGAGCATAGAATTCATATAATTCACTTCACACCCAATGAAAGGGCTTTTTGATTGTTTACATAGGTGGTTGAATTAGCAATATGTCAAAATATCATGGTAGTTTGGGTGCATAAGGGATGTGTCTTACACAAGGAAGAACAACATGTTCACAAGGTTTGGTGGAGGTACATTAAGGTCGTTTGAGAGTTTAGACCCTTATCAGATAGACTGTGGAAAGGACCCTGACTTATGATAGGCCTTATCCTTTTAATTTTGTGCTGTATGATTGTTTACATATGTGGTTGAATTAGCAATATGTCAAAATATCATGGTAGTTTCGGTACATAAGGGTTGTCTTACACGAGGAAGAACAATCAGGTTCACAAGGTTTGGTGGAGGTACAATAAGAAAGTCGTTTGAGAGTTTGAACTGATATCAGATACTGTGAAAAGGACCCTGACTTATGAAAGGTCTTGTCCTTTTAATTTGGTAGGGTGCGAGTCCAACATCGTGCCTTTGTGGATAACTCATGTTTGGGTCCTATGTACTCCAAATAGTTTCAACTAGGGTCCTTTTCTTGAATGAAGGGAAGAAGACTACATTTGTTCGAGCACCTAAAGAAGCTTCCACATGGAAAGAGGGAAGCACACTGCAAGGGGGTAAGAAACTCCCCGAAGGGAGAAGGGAGGGTGAAGCAATCCGACATATGAGGTGACTTTATTATGAATCCTTATGCTACACATGTGGATCACAATGGCATTCACAAGATGCACATCGCCTTCATGCGCTCCTGGAACTGATATCATTGGTGGTAAACCTCAAGTATACATCAATGTACATTTTTGGTTGAAAATCCATTTTTTGTCATTGGAGAGATTTGAAACCAATACCATTTGTCTTATGCATCAATACGTTAATCACTTAAGCCCATACACTTTGGCCTCAACAGGGTCATAAAACCTTCAACACCACCACCATTAGAGTGCAAATATACCTCTATGAATGTCTACCAATGGGCTCAAACAGTTCTCATGATTTACATCCGCTTTATTAGGTTTCCACACAGTTTGCATATAACCCTAGTCTTTTTCTGATAGAAACCACATAATCTTGGCGACCGTGAAGTCACCGGATGAATTGCCGGTCAGTATGTCTTTCCCTGCCCTACCTGCATTCAATGACAGATGGTGGAGATTGGTTTAGAGGCTATATACATGGGAACCTTCAGTATACTTTGCACATATAAATTACATAAATCGTTGAATGAGAGGACTTATACAACAATCATTTACCTTGAAGGGACAATTTATTAAGAAAAAAAAGAATAAGTTGTTGACAGTATCAATGGTCTTAGGTTTCGAATCTCTCTAGTGGCAAAAAGGAATAATTTTAACCAAAAAGTATTCAAGAGGTATTACTCTAGGCTTATCATGCATCAATATAGGTTCTATGCAGACAAAGGGATATGCAGCTTGTGAAGGCTCGTTGTGATCCATATGCACAACAGGAGGATTAATAATGAAGTCACCCCATATAGGGTGTTCCTTCACCCCTTCTTGGGTGCTTCCTTTACCCCTCTTGTGGGGTGCTTCTCCTTTCAGCATATTAGTTATGAATATCAGTTTAATATTTTAGTTAAATATAAAAGAATTAACATTATCCAAACCTCTTGAAGAACTGAAATCTTTAAGGAACTTAAACCTAGTAGCAAGGGGATGTTGAAGGACCTCAAATCCAGCTTGGAGCACTACAAATGTTTTTTTTCAGCATAGAACCCCTATTTTATCCAAGGCTGCATCATAGTCTGCAAGTTTATTGCTCATCTTATGTTTTTTTGCAGCAAACAGCCAAAGTTCAAGGTTAGATGTTTCATGTTTATCAACAAGAAAACAAGAAACTAAAATGATAAGTGACAAAATCAAAACCTTAAAAGTTAAGCAGCTAATACGATAGCTTAATTAATGACATTAGTAGTTTTTTAAAGTACTTTTGCGTTTTTAGTTGATTAATGAAATCATACCTTACTTGTGCATTAGTGATTAACTAGATGCCTTTTCATATTCAAGTGGACATACTGGTGATTCCTGTTAGCTTTAATCCTCGTACAATATTAAACTCATGGGAGATCATAAGGGTGTTAATCAAAAGGAGAGCAAATCTAGTCTATAAATTGAAGTGTTTAACAAGGGATATTTGACTCCCAATATGGAATAATCTTGTGTTCAGTCCCTTAAGTAACGTTCATAATTAACTATGAAACTTATAATACATGGCTTACTATAGTAGGAATCACTCTGGTGTTAAATTTAATTATCTTGATGATCTAATACTTCAATGGCATGCACCAACTTTTACTAGATGGCATGAACATTTTTATGCTAATTTGCAACAAAATATCCTGAACTATCCCATAGTTTCTACTTGCTAGCCTAAACTATTTTATAGGCAAGTTAATATCTTGAACTTCCAACTTTTTACAACTTAATACCCTTTGTTATAATGTCCTCTGCGCTCTGGTAAGACTCGTTGAGACCTATAGAGCTGGTCGTCTTTCATATCGAGCCATTGGAGCTTATGCAAATCTTTATTGCAAGAGATTACTTGGCTCAGGCCAATGGCAGTGTGTAATTTGCTGGAAACTGAATGGAAGCGAAGGTGAATACATAACGGTCTTGTGCAAAAGCACATAACCTAATTGAGGTTTTACTCCTTATGGACCTTAAAATAAGAAAATCCTACCATATCCCTTCTTTCCGTATACTTAATTTAACCTAACTTAACTGAGGCAGAGGCTGAGGGTCATTCTGGAGGGGGGTGGGGTGTCTTCCAGGAGGTGGAGCGGCAAGGCGGGAAAGACGCCCACGGGGGTTGTCTAGGTCCTAGGAGGTGAAAAGCGAGGAGAGGGGTCAACAAGGATGGGGGTAGCAGATGGAGGGGAGTTTGGGGGTTGGTCAACCAAGAGGGCTTGTCGTGAATTGGTCCCGATTAAGATCAGGGTTAGGATGTATAAGATGTGGGTAGAATGGTATTTTTTTCCCCTTCCTTTCAACAACATCGAGTAGCAAGTTGCAAAGTAGAACTTCAGGATCATAGTTGTCTAATTCACCAACCCCCCTACGTCCCACGAATTGGGACGAACGACCCAGAACGGGGTGCGTTTGCGACCCGTTTGTCAAATTTAGCGACCCGAATTTTGATGGCTTTTGTTATAAACTTATGATATTTTGTTTAGTTACAAGAATATTGTCTATGCTTTCCTTCACTTGGATTTTGATAGCTTTGGTTATGAACTTATGATATTTGGTGTATACTACTATATAATTGTATATGGTACAAAAGACGATCCAGATAAAAACGAACAACGACCCCAAATAGCGTACCGAATAAGCCTACCCCCACCGCACCGCGTACCGGCTGAGGTACCGTACCCCGTACCACGTACCAAAGCGACCCACGATCCTGGCAACATTGTTCAGGATATTTAATTGTAAAATACTAATTTTTTGGTAGCATGTTGTTATTTTTGATACCTTAGGATAGCAAAATACAACTTGGGATACTCCATGCTATTTACTTGCAAATTAGCCACATTGTTAAAGTCTATGCCGTTGCACCAAGACCCTAGCGTAATGATGAGGATTAAATATTTGTATTTTAACACATGCTCACATTTGCTGCCTATTTATGGTCCGAGGGCTGGATTAATGCAGAGTTACAATATATATATATATATATATATATATATATATATATATATATATAAAGGTAAGTATTATACAAGGCATAAAAAGGCTACCAAACTTTACAACAATCCGCTCCAGGCCTTAGTCCAATAGGGCATTAGGTTAGGAGAAGAATTCAGATGTCCTCTGCAATGTTAAAAAGCAACCCATCTTTCCCAGTTCCGCCCTCCTCAAATATTCTCCGGTTCCTTTCCCTCTAAACGTGCCAGACGGTCACCAAAAGCCTAATCTTTGCATGCCTGTAATCATGATGATCGTGGTAATTGTGATTCTTGACCTCCTCTTGCACTGACATAAGACCGCATCTGTTTCTGTCTAGCAGACCTTTGGCACTGCCATTATTTCTAGGAGATGTGGCAGTCAAAGAACAGATGATTCCTGCTTTCCCCCATAGCTCTGCAAAGAATACAGAGGTGATCTTGGATTTGGATCCCAAACTTACCCAACCGGTCCCATGTGAGAAGGCGATTGTGGATGGCTTTATAAAGGCAAAGCTTCATCTTGGTCGAGGCCCCCTTAACACATACAAACTCCGCCCACTCAACATCCTGGAAAGTAGGTCTAAACTGGTTGTAAGCTAGTCTGAATGAGAAATCTCCAGTAGCTGAGTCTTTCCACTTCCAGCTATCCTCTATTGTCGGGTTCGATGACAATGGCCAAAATTTCCTGAGCAACGTCCTGAGTAATGTGGTGAGTGTTCAATCACCAGATGCGATTTTGGATGATGGTTTCGACCCGATCCTTGCTACCCAACAACTCATAGACAAGCTATCCCCAGCGGTCGATCAAACTCTTGTGATTTAACCAAGGGTCGAACCGGAGACTTGTGCCGGCCCCGGTCCTGAAAGACCTTTGCAAAACAGGCTTGATGCGATTCCTCTGCTTCAGGATAGTTTTAAAAGAAACAGTGGTGGTTGTCAGCCTGACAAGTCCAAAAATTACCTGATCCCAAGTACCTGTTACGCATCCATCTTGCCCACATCGACTTGCCGATCAACAATCTCCAGGTGAGCTTCAGGGTGGCAATATCACGGAGAGTGCAGAGGGACCTGATCCCCCCCCCCCCTCCGCCCTCCCTTGCTCTTGACTTTGCAGAGCTCTGCTCAACTAATCACGTGGATCCCACCTCTCCAAACAAAATCTGCACATTTCTTCTCAATAGTATCGATAATACTGGTAGGCAACAACACATCTTGCATCCAGTACATGGCGACGGCAGAGATCACCGCCCTCACAAGTTCTATCCTACCCCCAAACGACAACATTTGCGACTGCCACCCCTCGAGCCTCTTTTGAACATAATCTAGGATACTCTGGCACTCGCCTTCTCTTGCGTAGTTGACGGGAGTGGGAGGCCCAAATAATTGACCAGGAGAGACTTTGCATGCATGTCAAGAAGACGAAGCCACTCTTGCGTCGGGCAGGAGCGGTTGATGAAGATATTACTTGTCATTGTTGAGCTGAAGGCCAGTGAATCTCCCGAAGACATCCAGCACTTCTGTCAGCGCCAGGAGACTCCGAGCAGTAGGCTCGACGAAGACGAGAAGATCATCCGCGTAGATCAAGTAGGAGACCGCCGGGGAGACGCGCTTGAAGAGGGGGATGATGCTACCCCTGTTGACCGCACGATCGAGGAGGCAGGAGAAGAATTCCATAACAATTGAAAATAAATAGGGCGATAGAGGATCACCTTGTCTCAGCCCTCTATTGCTCCCAAAGAAACCGTGAGGCTCCCCCCTAATTAGCACAGAGAAGGAAGGGATGGAAATGCATTCGGCCACCCTCTCGACCCATTGTGGTGCGAACCCCCATGGATCTCATGACGTGACAGACAAACTTCCTATTAACCGAATCGAAGGCCTTCCTTAAGTCGAGTTCGATGCACGTTTTTTTCCTCCTGGTTTGTTGAAGTTTCTCACCAGCTCGTGCGCAAGTAGGCAGTTCTCGGCAATCGCTCTACACTTGATGAAGCTGTCTGATTAGGGGATATGAGACTGCATAACCCTTTGCATTCTATTAGTCATGACCTGAGTGATGATCTTATAGATGAAATTACAACAGGCGATGGGCCGGAAGTATTTTAGGGCAGACGCTCCCTCATTCTTAGGGATAAGGACAAGAAAAGTGTGGTTTATTTATTTCAGGAGCTTGCCATGGGAGAAGAAGTACTGGACATCTCCACACACCTGGGCCTTGGTGTTCTGCCAGTGATGTTTGAAGAATTTGGAATTGAACCCGTCGGGGCCGGGGGACCTGTTCAAGTTGGCATACTTGACGATGCTCTCGATCTCCTGCTCAGAAAAAGGTAAGGAGAAGCGCACGGTTCCCCTCCTCCGAGACCAATTGCTTACAAACGATATCAGGGAAGGCAGACGGGTAATCTCCTGGTTGAAGAGGGATTCATAGAATTTGGTAGCAGTCTCGCATATTTCCCTCGAATCATTCAACACCTGCCCTTCTCTATCAATGATGCTGCTAATGTTCTTGTTTTGGCGACCCCGGATGGTAGCGTGGAAGAATTTGGTGCATCTGTCCCCATCCTTCAACCAGTTGCTCTTAGCTCTCTGCATGAGGTGAGATTCATCCTGGGACTTCAAGTCACGGACCCTACCGAGAAGGTTGAGCTCGTTGGCAACAAGCTCATCATCCTCCGGGAGGGTCTGAAGCTCGATCTGGATACGGGAGAGCTCGGCCTCGACGTCTTTCAGCTCGTTCTTGGGCCTCTATTTTTGCCATGTTTTGAGCTTCCTCTTGACAGACTTTAACATTTGCATGCAGCGGAACATGGGGTGCCTGCAGTCTTCTCACGGAGGCCAGACTCAACCGCGGCACCATAGCCTTCGCAGCTAAGCCAGGCACTGTTGAACCAAAACGGCCGACCGCGGGGAGGACTGGATTCCAAGTTACGAACCTGGATAGGCGAGTGGTCGCTAGTCGCGGCGGGGAGCCCGACCGCGAGGACGAGCGGGAATTTCTCGAGCCACTTGTCGTTGCATAACACATGATCCAGTTGGCAAGAGATCCTCTTCGATCTGGCACGATTATTCCCTTCTGGCCATGGTTCTGAGCCCAGAGCCGAGCATGCATCTTTGGAAGTCAGCGAGGATAGTGTCAGGAACCGCTCGACCATCCTTCTTCTCAGAAGCCAGTAAGATGGCTTTAAAATCACCCATGAAGATTAGGGGAGCCCGATTATCGTTGTCAGAGCTAACCTGGATAATGTCTCTCCATATCCCGAATCTACTTCCCCGGTCATTATGATCGTAAACAGCCCCCAGGAAAAGGCGCAAGCCCCCTCTATTAATCAGCTCAAGGACGATGAGTTGTTCAGAGTGCAGCATGATCGAGAGTCCCATATGATCCAAATCCTAGCCATACCGCAGGCCTGCAAATTGTGAACGATCTCCCAATTACTTGGGGTCCTACTTCTTATAATATTCTCGGATTTGATTTTACTCTCCAAGATAGCAACAATAGTGCATTGGTATCTAGTCATATGCTCTTTGATCTCCCTCCACCTGCCTACAGAGTTGGCACAGCGGACATTTCCACGAAAGAAACGACATTAAGGATGAGGGTTATACCCCTTGTTGACACGAGCGCTCTCCCTCGGGGGGATTGGGAGCACCGCTTGTCTACTACTTTGCTTTTGCATTTCGGTATTGGCTTCTTTAGTATCACTTGCCTCTTCCCTCAGTAGCTGTAGGACGACCCCCTCTGGTTAGGCGTGGTGAGGGCATCTTCGTGTGAGATGTTTTTGAGGGAGGACTGCGAGATCTGTAGGTCCTATAGAGGGGTCTTATCATTCACAGGTAAGGAGTTCTTATTTGCTTGATTCACTAGTGGCGGCTGATAGTCGGCCCGATCATGAGTCCCGATACTAATGGTATTGTTCGCTTCCATACTATCGACAACATTGTCCTGACCCGCTACTTCTAGCACTCTGTTATCCATCTCCGCCACGGTACGTTTGCCGAGCAGAGACATGGCCATCACCTGGTTAGGAACTTCAGGGGGGTCGGCTTCACTCATGCTTATCTCAACATTTGGGTCCTCCATGACTTGATCAGGCAGCAGCTCCCTGTTAGTTTCAGACGTAACATCTATGAGGTTCGGTTCCTCCTCTTTATTCTCCCTGCTTGGTTGAGTTTTGGCCTCCCGGCATTGGCTTGCAACATGACCAAAGCTAAGACAGTTACTACAAGAAGGCGGAACCCATTCGTACTCTACCTCGAGGTCCAACAGGTCTCTGCTGGGTAGGACTAGGCCTATCTCCCTCGGCAGCTCATTAATGGCTTTGATTTCCACGAAGACTAGCAAATCCATACGTTGCCTTCTCGCAGTGGCATTATATGATCGTATATTTCTCGCAGTGGCATTATATGATCGTATATGGGTGCCTACCAAGCTAGCCAACTTCATGATATAGGAGGAGTTCCACAGTTGTGGGGGGGGGGGGGGGGGGGGAGCCAAGGGAACCGGATCCAGATAGGCACTGCAAACAAACGGTCCCGCCCGAAGTTGGATTCCGGGTGCCATCGACGAAGGATCACCAATCTACCATCAAAAGTCCAGGGGCCTCCCTCAAACATCTTTTCGAGATCTTCGGCAAGACCAAATTTAACGAGGAAGAATCCATTTTGTCTGGAGAAGATCTCCATCGGGCCCCTCGGCTTCCAGATGTTACGCCCCGATCCCGCAGGGGGGCCGTTCGTCCTCGCTTGGGTCATTCCGGGACGATCGTCCTCGCGTGGGCGTGATGCCGTGCAAGCCTAAGCTGCGCTTACAAAAGGCCAAAGCTTGAACAAGGGCAAGTAAGCTATTCAAGTCGGGAGCAACGACACAATATTGCAGAAAAGTAAAGAACACAATGGCATAAGGAAATAAGCTCTTTGTTGATAATCAAGATGTACAAGCGGCGCTTGGCCAAGATTACAATTCCGCTTAAAGCTCTCTTTCTCTTGATTACAATGACATCGTTCCATACTTTACATCATTTTATACAAAAGCAGCTCAAAGCAATCTCGATACGGTTCAAGACATCCACTCTAGATTTTTGGGTCTTTAGGATAAGATACGACTATCGTTTTCTCGGACGATCTAGCACCTGAGAACAAGCAAACTGTTGGTGGGTCAGCACTTTGAAGAAGGTACTGGTGAGTATAAAATCAACGAACAGAAGCAACACTCCCTGAAACCAACACTAAGTAAGCATATGGCAAAATATTTCATTACTAGTGATCTTGCTACTTTTATCTAGGTTCATTTCATGCAGCACAAGATTATAGTCAGATATCTTTTGAAAACATGTCTTTGAAACCAGTTTGCACATTCAAACATTTAAGCAAGCTATAGGGACAGTGTTCTATCGTGCAGTGCGCAACATGTATCGTGAGCCATATTCGATCTCTTAGGAACAAAAGTTATCTCTAGTGGACTGTTCATCTCGAATCAAGACAAGTGCATCAAGAGGACTAATCAATTCAATGCAATGGGGCCAGCAGCATATTCAAGTAACACAGATACATCTCATTTAGCATTTATGACAAGGAACATAAGGAAATTCAAGTGATCACTTATTCCGTGATCCTTACCCATAGCCGAACGATTATCCCTGCAACAGACATACAAGTTAGCAACAATTTGCATATATAACCAGGTTCTATTTCCTGTTCGTCTCTGTATCAAACAGTTAGGTATGCAAGAAGGCTAGCCTAGCATGCGCTCTAACTATATGATGGCCCATGGAAACCATGATTAGCAGTTGGGACGTACAAGCCCATCTCACTAATGACAGATCGACTAATAGCTGCTGAAACGTACGGTTGCTATGCACTAAAATACGCTCAAAATAGCAGCTAGGACACATGGTTCAACACTACACTAAAAGCCACACCCATCCGTAAATAAGGACTTCTAGCCTCAGGGTGTTCCAGATCTCTTCCAGGCCGAACGATCCCCAGTGTCCCAGGAACCGCTCGAGAGATAAACCTTGTGCATAAGTTGTCAGACCGATGTATGAATGCACTTCTATCAGATAAATACTATATGATGCACATGATCATGAACAAGCAAGCAAGCATATCAATTAAGCAATAGAGCCGGAGCTCTCAATACTCTTGCCTAATAGCCACACCCTCCCGTAAATAAGGACTTCAAGCCTCAGGGTGGACTATTAGTCTAGATGCACCAGTTCAAGTTATTCATACAGTTCCATCTCTTTACAGTGCGATCAATGAAACATGTTCAAGCAATCTAGTTCTTTTAACAAATAACATGCAAGAACAGTTCTATAAATCTAGCATACAATTCTCTCTTTTAGTACGATAGGGAACATGCATGCAGTCTATTATTTAAGCAAGCATAATAGTCGTTCTTCTATCTCTTTTAGACAAACATGTAGTTCTACTCTATTTTAGCATGCGATGGAAACATATGAACATTCTTTTACTCTTGTTTATTAGCATGGCAGCGGTTCGTTCGATAGTGGTGTTCGTGTAACTAAGCATGCAACATTTCTATCTTTTCTTAGCATGACAATGGTTCTATCTCTTTAGACAAGCATTCAAGTTCTCTAGTTAGGTAAGCAGATTCGTTTCAATGACAAGCAATATGAGTTCTTTTATTAAGCATGCAGAGTCAGGTTCTATCATTCTTCTTATGAAACTATCTTCTTAAAACAAGCAGTAGAAAACTCAGATTCATTATTAAGACGTGCAAGAATCAGAGAATGAAGTTCTGCCTACTCACTTAGATCAATCATCTTGTGTTTCGATTGGAGAACACTTCGAGAAGGCTTCTGCTCGAGCCAACAAAGCGATATCTCTTGTACATAGTGCCTACGTGGAGCGGAGCACTACACCCCATACATAGAGCATAACCGCGGACCTGACCGTAGAATGGCTTGGATCCCATGACGTACATTACCATAGTGTATTTCACGGGGTCCATGGATTCTTTGGCTATATATATATATATATATATATATATATATATATATATAGTTTTATAAGATCTGCTTAAAATGCTCGCCAGGGAGATTTAAGACTAGGTTGTTTTGATATACCACATTAAAGTCTCTAGTACTGCACCAAATCTCGAAAGTTGTAATGAGGATTGAGGGTTAAATATTTATATTTTTTAACAAACATGTATCTAATTGAAACATTAGAAAGCTTAATCATATAGCCAACCAAGTACCAATAAAAAATAGTACTCTTTATCTTAGAATTTTATGGTCGGCTATTTGAAACAAAGTCTTTATCCCAAATTTTTGTGGTCGGCTAATTGAATCCTTTCTTTCATTCGGCTCTCTTAAGGGCCATGTCCTTTGTAACTCTAACAAGAACCTTATTCTTTTTTAAACTTCAAACCATATTCATTTGGCCAACCTCGGTCTTAGCGGCTCAATTAACTAATCTATTATCACTCCTCTTTACGGGAGCATCTATAGGTATGTGTTGCATATGTCCAAACCACCAAAGACGATATTCTTTCATCTTGTGATTTCACCTCTAACTTCCCATATATACAACCATTTCTTATCCTAGCCTTTAATGTATTGTACTCATCCATCTTAGCATTCTCATTTTGTCTACACTATCTTTCTCGATATAATGTTTCTTAATTGTCCAAAACTTATCCATAAACTTAAATCATCTATAGTAAAAAGCATACTAAAAATAAAAAAATATTTTTCTCTCACATCTATTGGAGGTAAAAAAAATACTAAAAATAGTGTTCATAATAAGTAAACAACCAATATCTTATTTAATCAATTTTAATACAAATTCAGGGCAGGTACGGTTACAAGTGGTGGGCGTGGAAGGGAGAACACAAATTTGGCAAAGTGGGAGGGATGTAGCCCTTTTCACGGTTGCCAAAGTTGGCTAAAGTTGAACTGAAAAAACGACAATTTACTAAAAGCGTGGCAGGGAGAACCCGATTTCTTGTTGGTTCTGTTGACTGTCATTACTGCTTTGCTAGTTCATTTGGTTATGTTTTAACATGTTTTTGTTGGTTTTAATGTTATTTGCTTTTATTTCTTACATTACTTATTTATTTGTGTGTAGTTTTATTATTTTATTTTTTTGCCTCGTTTCGCTTGAACGCATGCCTCAAGTGTTGTGCCTTGTGCCTCGGACGATATGTGCCATTTGCACCTTGAGTGCGCCTTTGACTATCTTGTTGACCTCTGATCAACACTAAGTGTACACAGTCTAAGATATTTCACATCTGGATAATGTTTCATCAAACACAGACACATATTTGGGGTTCATTGCATCTTTTCTTCTATCTTGCTAAAGGTACAATTTGTATATTCTGCCTTTTCCTTATAGATTTTATAGCCTTTCTGCTTTAGGTTTGGTATGTTCTGTTCTCTCATCGAGTGCAACTATCTCGTTGACAAACAACACCCCTATGAACCTCATCATGAGTGCACTCAGGAATCAGGAATAATGCAGGTAAGTGGTGAGGCTTTAGGGAGTTAATATCAACCTTGATATAAGCATGTGTTGACAGGAAGAATGGCTATATTTACTTTAAATGTCTCAAGTTAGTTCCTATTCCATCATTTATGCCCTTAAGTGCATTGTATAATTTCTATTGCTTTTTCTAAGCCCCACCCATTACCCTCTTGAGGAACAATATTTGTTTTTGGACTGTTTGAAACTTAGAAAATTGTTCAGTCCCATTTCTTCTCTCTGCATCTCTCAATCGTTCACCTTAGCAGGTAAATTGCTCTGATACAAGGCAAAGCCAATTAGATACATCCTAATGATATTCCACATCCTAGTGTTTACTCAATAATCAATTACTGTAAGCTTAGTTTAGCCTCTCTCTTTTTTTCCTTTGTTCTCTTAAACTTTGTATGTCTCCCCCATTACTATATGTATGATCCTATGTGATTCACCTCCATTATGATTTATGTTCTGCTCCAAAAATATTTCTTTCTTCCTTGCATTTATTCTTTATTAAGTGCCAGTTAAGCAGAGCGCGTCACTTAGTGCAATGGTTAGCGCTTGCGTCTTGGAGGATACATGTTCAAGTCATGGAAACATCCTCTCCATGAGAGATGGGGGTAAGGCTGCATACATCTTGGTCCTCTTCGGATCCTGCATTAGTTGGAGCCTCATGGGATTGGGGTCTTCGTTTTTTTACAAAACAGTACGAGTTAAGCATGTCCTGGTGCTCTATCTGTCTTTTACTTATACTATCTTTTAGATTGTCCTTAGAGGTAGAAACCATTTAATCAAACACTCAGTGTTCTAAATTTTGGCCTAGACGGCCGCCGGCCACACCGAAAACCCCCTAGGCGGTGGTCCTAGACGAAAAATCGGCCTTATTCGGCCCTAGGCGAGCCTATTCTCCATGTGCGGCTCTTCAATTTTATTTTTATTTTTATTTTTTATGCTTAGTTGTATTGTGGATATGTTGTTTAGGTTTTAAGATTGGATTTGGATTTTAGAACATTGAAATTTAAAATTTCAAAAAAATTTATGAATTGTATTGGATTTAAAAGTTAGAATATGTTTGGATCAAGGTTTAAAGTATCGGCCGATACGGATCGGCCGTATCGGATCGGATCTGGCCTTGGCCGATCCGATACCGGCCAAATAAATCGGTATCGGCCGAAACTGGGAAAAAAATTCGTATCGGTCTGTATCGGCCGATACGGGACCGATACGAGACCGATACTGGCCAATACGGACCGATACGGACCGATACTGACCGATACGGGCCGATACGGGAAAAAATCAGATCAAATCAGATCATCACAGGAACTTTAACAAAGTAGATGTTATACAAAAAGCTAAAAAAAAAGTAGAAATTGATTCCAGACATATCAAATCCAACAGAGAACAATAATAAAGAACCAAAATAGTAGACAAAAAAAAAACTATAAATAGAGGCAAATTCTTCTACAGACATACACATGATGACTATTGTTTTATTCAATTATAATAAAAATAAAAAATAAAACACTTAAATAATGCATAAATATGTAAATTATTTTTCTATTTTTTACTAATTTATTAATAATTATTTAAATAATGCCTATACAGCCGATACCAAAAAATCCGATACTCTAATCCGATACCGTCGATACTGCCGATACTACCGATACGGATACTCATACAAACTGTCCGATACCGATACCGAGTTTTTAAACCTTGGTTTGGATTTCAAATTTGTATTATGGATTTCACATTTCAAACTTCAAATTTCAAATTAAAAAAAAAAAAATCATGTTCGACCGCCTAGGCGGCCCTCCGCCGTATCGATTCCGCTAGCGAAATTTGGAACACTGCAAACACTTATTTAGTTCTATTTACGAGATTCATAAAATTTGTTATTTGAAGAGAAAAAAAACATAACGTTTAAATTTATCAAGGTTATTTAGTGACAGCTGGCATCTTCTTAGAGAAGGATTTCACTTGAAGGCTATTACAGTGTTAACTTTGCATCTTCACCTTTTTTTCCTTTATAGACTTAAGCATCCAACAAATCTTTTTTGATACAGTTATTAGTGAAATTCTCACAATTATTTCGGTGAACATGCAGGTTTATTTACATTTTCCTTGGGCTAGGAGTCACTTTCTGTTTGATAACTTGCTCTGGTCACATTGCAATAGAAACGGCTAATGGCCATTGCATTTCTTGTGTATCCTTTTTTCGGGGTAGAGAATTGGAGTGCTTTCTCTTTTCCTCCTTTGGTTAATGCAATGCTTTTGTTATGTGAAGTAATCTTAGAGTCCATTGTCTTCTACTGCATTAAATGTTTCTTTCTGAAACTGCGCATCTCTGAATTTTGCCTATATACATTCACCACAGTTTTAAAATTAATAGACTGCAAGCATTTTCAATGAAATTTTATGCCACTAACATTGTACTGGAAGTTAGAATGGATTTTGTGCTAATAACAAATGATTGGTTCAACAGGGTCAAAAACTAGTTCATTGCGAATTCAAATTGACCAAAAAGGAAGAAAAGAAAAAAAAATTGTAAAGTGCATGGATGCAGTTTTGCTTATTAGAAAACACGTGAAGTCTCGGGCCGAAAGTGTTTAACCCGATCTGAATTATTCAGATTCTGTCAGTAGAACCAGTTTTTATTGAAATCGAGGTTGCATGAATACAAGTAGGATATGACAGGATAGATGGCTAGATGGACACTGATTTTGGTTTATCCTAGTGTACTTTGGAGTGCCCATGTCATGTATGACACAGACACAACATGTGTTGGACAAAACACTTATGTTGGAGTGTCCATGCCCACTGTAAAATTTTGAGAAACAGATCTAAATCATATTTTTGGTTTAGACCTTAAAATGTGCTCCTTTGAGATGTGAAGATAAGAGCAACATTGTGCAGCTTTACTTTTCCATCAATTGGTTGGTTATGTTGGTGCTTTATTTATTTATTTATTTATTATTTTAAGGTTAAACAAGTTTAAATCTATTGGTTCAAATGTTAAGTACTGTGATTACACATATGTTAGAGGATCCTATAACATCATCAGTTAAAGGAAATTTGGACTAAGATTTTCCCCAATAAATGGATGTTAGTCGTGATATCCTTCTTAACTTCTTTCTCTTTGTAGTCTTTTTTCTTTTAAAAATTGAACTCCCAAAGAACTTCATTGCTTCTGGGTTTGCTTATCCATAGTTTTGTTTATAAATCCTTTCTTACTCCATTGGTTAAGTTACAACTTAGCTATTTTGACTCTTTTGAGTTACTTAATGGAGATGTTTTTTGTTAGAAGTATTCTTTCACATCACCAATGGATTTTAAAATATAAATGTTGGTTCTGGAAATTTCAACATAATTTAGTAGAATAACTCCATCAACATATACTCATAAGATAGATTACATAATATAAACAATAAGATTTCTCACTTATCCCATTGATCATGAGGCTTCTAACAGTTTCCATCCTCTGTGGAAGAGTCACTTGATCAATTCCTATATATGAATTATTCCTGATACTTCACATATTTTAAGGCAGGATGGGCGGGTGGGTTCAGAATAAATTTTTTCATATTTTTTTCTGCCTGAGATGAAGAACATTTATTTTTTCTTTTTATCTATACCTCAAAGATTTTGCCGAGGAATAAATATTCTGTTTTCCTAAGATCAAATTTGTTTTAGTACATGGTGTTCATCTTTCTGCTTGTTATGTTGGAGGCTGCAGTTACTGCAGACATTTTTCTGAACAGAGACTGGGAAGAGGTATGTATCTCCTCAAGGGCTTTGCTTACAGCTCTGTCTCTTTCTTTGATTCGTTATTTTATTTCTATGTTAATGGTTTTAACCCTTCATTAGGATTTCCCGGAGGATAAAACAGGGAGATTTGAAGAATTCAAACATTTTGTTCGGTCAAACTTTCAACTGTGCAAATGGATAGGCTTAGGGGTTGTTGCTGGGCAGGTAGGTTGATTATACAAACAAGTATACTAGCATCTAAAATGATAATTATGTTATCAGAACATAGATCAACCCCCATTACCCTATGGTACTTTCTGAAATTGAGATTCTGCACTTATTTTTGAGTGATGAGCTCTCCGAGGCTGTATTTTGGTTGCAAGGAAATTGATGAGAAAGGAGACCTGGAAGATAAGGAAATATAGTACATTTCTTTCACTTACACTATTAGAAACTGTAACATATTAGGAGAAATATCATACAACCATTCCTTTTTATTTCTATTAACTTTCTTTTACATTTGCAAGAAGATAGTTACCGGCTTGTAAATTGATGGAACGATTGACTTTTGCAAGTTGTAAAGTATTCTGGTTTTAAAATTGTAATTACTTATTCAATTTATAGGTAAATGGATTGTTGTAACTTTCGTATGCTAGATTTTCCTCATAATCATTCATATCCTGAAAATAAATAATTTAAATAATATTGGGCAGCAACATTTGTTGATGGCAATCTTATAATGAATTTGTTACTTAGTCTTCTATGTGGACAGAAACTTAGTATGTAGCTTTGAGCTTAGAATCAACAAGAGTTTAGCATGTACCTTTGAACCCACATACAAGATGTTGAAACCAAAAGACATTCCTGTTAAGCTAGTACAGTGCATTTTTCTCAAATTTTCCATAATACATAAGTGCACTGTTTGAACAAGACCATAATATTAATGTTGCAATAAAACATGTCCATAAAGTGAGCATGGATGAAATGTGAATGATAAGATGGATGAGTGACAATGAATTGATGGAAAAGAAACGAGGGTATGTGTCGGAATTTGGAGCCGGTGCCAATTGAGGATAAGATGAAGAAAATCATCTTCCGTGGTTTGCATGTGCAACATAAGGCCAATAGACGCACCATTAGGAGTTATAGGATATTAGTTACAGGAGCTACTAGAACTAGAGGTGTCTTTACATGTACATGGATTAAAGCTTAAAAAAAAAAGATATTGACTAATGTTACCGACATGACCATTAATAAAGCTGAATGGAAGCAAAGGATTCTATAGCCGACACCCAAAAAATTGAGGTTGTAAAGAATGAAATAGTATTTGCTAATGTTATAGAGACATGACTATTAAGGGAGCTGAATGGAAGAAAATGATTTTAATTGCCAACCCCAAAATAAGGGCACAAGGGTCTACCGAGCAAGCATCAGTCCATCTTCTAAACAAGCGTCAGTAGATCTCCTCGGTGTTTTAAAAAGCTCTAGCCGCTTCTAGGCGAGTTGCCTCGCCACATCGCTTGGAAGCCCCTATGTGCTCCTAACCTCGTCCGGAGAAGAAAAGCATCATATGGACAACTTCTTAAATTTTCTTTTTACAACTCATTTTGTTACTTTTGTAGCTCATCTTAGATTATTCAAATTTGTCCTATATCTCTAGAAGTTTAGCAAAATTGAGTTTTTAGACAATAAGTTAAATAAAAGAGTAAAAAACAATAACAAATTAGCAATGTAAAATAACAAATTAACTTAACAAGATTAAAAAATAGTCTATGAAACACAACATTAAAGTTTAAAAACAATAGCATCACCCATAAGTCATTATAATAGAAGAGTGTCCTCATTGATTGATAGATTGTGTTCATCATTTTCCTCTTATGTCTTATCATCTTCCATCTCTTCTTCCTTATCCAAAAGTCAAAGTGGAGGTGGTATTGGTCATGAAGAAGAAGAAGATGATATTTAAGATGGTTGTTTTTTATTTTGAAGAAAAAAGAAAAAAACGGCCAAAAAACCGCCCCAAGGAGGAGCCCATCTGAAAGGAATGCCACTGGTCTTTTATCTGTAGTCGACGCATGATATTCTCCTTTTTTTTTAATTTATGTCTATTTAGTTAGTAACTTATAGTGTTAAAACTTAAAAAAATATTATATTTGGACATTTAAAACTTAAGCTTGCAACTTTAAAAACCAATAAACCCAAGCAAGCCCATAATACTTATAAAAAATCCAGACAAAATCCAAAAAATAACCTACATAAAACATCCAACACACCTAGCATAAGCCTAGGCTCATCTAAAGGAGATATCTTCCTTGGCTTTGGATTAGACAATGAAACATCGCCTCTCGCCCTTTGGACGACTAGGCGCGTCTTGGCAACACCTTTAATGTCACATCCCGCTCCCGAAATACCGTATGAATGCGGGGACGGACTTGGCCAGCTACACCGTACAAGGTATAATACGTCGTATAACGATCACGACTGTCAATCAAGTCGGATATCCTAACATGCAATACAATCTATGGCCTAAATCTGATCTCATATCTACAGATAACCACAATGAAATAAGCAACAAGAATGATATCAAACATCTACTTAGATTCCGAACAAAATCCTGAATCAAATTATCGAACCAAATTCCCGAAGCAAATCCTTAATCAAATTACTAAACCTAATTCCTAATCAAATTACTGAATAAATCTCCTAATAAATTCCGAATCAAGTCCTCGAACAAATCAAATTCTCGAATCAAACCCATAATCAAATTCTGAATCAATCCCTAAAGATCAAATCCCTAATCAAATTCCTAAATCATAATCCAAATTAAATTACCAACCGAAATTCTAGAAAATTTCAGCAGAACCTCCCCTATATTTCTAGGACCGGAACATATCCTACAAAACAAATAGAAGAATATCAACCCGGTGCAATCCTCCGTAGAATCCCAAGTCGAGAACATACTGTCTCGACCTCCAGCAGCGCTACAATGCGTACTGGACACCAAGCCAACACAATACAAATAGGCCGCACATGACGCACCACCACAAGGTTCTTTGTCCTTAACCAAACCACAATACATAAGTCCAATAATCTAGGGACCAAACCGTAACCCGACTACGAGTCGAACACGGGACATATAGGGACTATGCTCATAAGAATGTCGTGCTCGTGTCCTCGGAGGCGTGGATGTCCCGTCCAAGTTGTTCGATATGGGTGTCGGTCCGATACCGAACCATGCTACACTAACAACAATATTTACATACCTACAATAGATTCACAGTTTACAAGTACAATGATCTACAATAAATAAATGCAGGACAAGAAGAGCCTAGGTGCGAAACCGTCACCGAGCAAGGGGTACTTGCCTAGAGGGCTCGGCTAGATACGCAAGTCTTCGGCATTCTGGATCCAAGCTCGCACATCCTTCGGGGTCCTCAGAACACACAATAAACAATCATTAGCATCAAACAATAAAGTATAACAGAAATCACAAGAGATGGCACGAGGCTTACCGTGTGGGTCCTGTAAGCGGTACAAGGATCCGGCACAAAAATCGAGGCACGCAGATCGATACGGACACAAAATTTGAGACGTCCACGTAAATTGAGATGCACATGAGATCCGAACTGGCACGAATACCGAGACGAATAGGAACATAACGTACACGTAAGTCGAGATGTGCACGAAGTCCCAAGGAACACGAAGTGCGCAAATCAACTGGACATGCAAATCGGTGCGTGCGCGCAAATCGATGCGGCACAGATCACGAGAAAATGTATAAAGGTAGAGGAACACGAAAGTCAAGACGGTGCGCAAATCGAGATGACACGGGGCTCGAGGTGTCCCGTTGCCTGAGGCAACACACGAATCGAGGTGGCACATGAAACGAGACTGACATACATACACCAAGGTGCACGTGTCCCAAGAAGTTTGTGGCGGCACGAGAAACGAGAAGGGCGGAGGAGATGGTGGAAATGACGACAATGGTGGTGGCCATGGGGTTTTAGACCGTTATGTTTGTAACGACTAAATTAAAATATTCCTACCCGTAGGAGTATCCAGTCTGGCGTTTTATAAGGATTTGATATGATACCCAATATCATAGTCTATGTAACATGAGATGTAATATGAAGCTGAAAGATAAATATCAAGCTCGTTGGGTACCCATTAGAGAATGATATGACTGAACACCAACTTGCTTTAGAATCCTATATAGTACTTAATCGCCAAGTAGGTATTTTGATGATGTATAAGTTCCTTAAACTTGAATAACCATAGTTGTCTCGTGCATTTGGCTCTATGGTTTGATCTCACTTAATTAGTCTTGCAACGTGGACTCACAGCAGGCGTGTATTGTGTAATGGGTATAATAGTTAATGTATAGAAGCAGACAAGTTGCAGAATATAAGAGTTGCTTTTCTAGTAAAGGGAGTCGAATGTCTTCTAGTCCTTTCACCAAATGATTGAGTTGTAAATTTCTGGACACGACAAATTGAAATATTGAAGAAGTGTTTTCTAATCTTCACTGTGTAGTAACTCAATGCATTTGGATGAAAATGATTTTTTTTTTCTTCCAAATTTGGTGATATACTACTATATTATCCAAGAAATTGATGGACGGGGGAAAAAGTTACAGATATTATTGTTGGAACTAGCAGTATTAGACCATAATATTAACAGTGGCATGGAAATATTACTTGTTGCCATGTTACCTCTAGAATGTAGGTTTTATGATAAGATAATTGCTTAATACCTCCTATGCTGAAATCATAAGCATCTTTGTGTCATCTGATTCTTATCAAGTATATTCATCCTTCCAAGAAATTCAGTCTCTTGGAGTCTCCTGATGTTGAGAAATATTATTTCATAGATGATTGTCTAGGATTTTGATTAATGGTTGTGATTCAAATATCCTAATAGCCATTTATGTTGCCTATTCTACAGGCAATGGCCATCTTCTTAGCAATCGTTCTCAGGGCTCTCGGTCCAGATCGTGGAAGCTATTATGACAGTGACGAAGATTATGTACCTGTGAGGCTGCCTCTTCTTAGGAACCAGGTGCAGCACACCCAATACGTTGCTGATGGTTATGTTCCTCCCCACAGTGACTCGTGGAACTTGGCCATAAATGATAAGGTAATGCTTTTGTTTGGTCTAAGAATGTTCTTTGTAGCTGAATATTTTACGTAATCACTCGTCCCATATCTTGACTTGTGCAGCTTAACCGGTGAAGGGTAGGGTTCTTCGATGTGGCAATACCTACTGGAAAAAAGGAGAGGATATTTGCAGCCTGTGGAATTGTTTACTGGGCTATTCAAACTGATAGTCTCATAGTATATAGGTAAATAAAAGTATGAACTGTATCAGGTTCCACGCAAAATTTGTTCATATGAAAAAATATAACATAGTCCAGGTTTGTGGCTATGTTCAGTATAGTCAAGGAAAATGCTAGTAAATGTTGGTTATAGACATGATCTTTGTAAATACTACTGAAGCACCAGTTTGCTGGTTTACGAGTTGTAGACTGCTTATGACAAGGAAAAGTATTTGTAATATGAAAATTTTCTTAACTGAGGTATGGTCACTTGACATAGGGCCCTGTTACACTTTGCTAACTCAGCTGGAAACATATACACTTGTTGCAGAAGAAAGACTTTCAACTTCAATCCGGTTAAATCACTTCCAGCAGCCTCCAGGTTACCAACACGAATTTACCATTCCATGAACCTTTAACCCAAAGAAGGAATGAAATGAACTGATGCTGAGAATGGACTCTCAACAACTCGGATCACAGGGGATGGAAATGTGTCGGTTTCAACCGAACCGAAATAATCAAAAACAGAATGAACCTAACTTCTAAAAATCTAAAACCGAAACTGAACCAAAATTAAACCGATAATCGATTCAGTTTATTTGGTTTGTTCGGTTGGACTATTTTTATTGTTTATTAGAATGAATACAAAGTTGAAATTGTGGTTAAATTATATTAAAAAATATAACTTGTATACATATGTACTATATTTCAAAGTTGGTCCAAAGTTGGACTAGTTGTTAAATTATCAAAGTTGAGCTTTAAAACACACATAAAATTATTGTTTTCATAATATACACATTTATAAAATAAAATATGTATAAAATTGAGGTTATTTACGTCTCAACTCTTATAATGAGGTTTGAAAACGGTTCAAAATTGAGCCGTCTAAGCCGTATGTAAATACTCCACTAATTATTATTTTTAAAAACGACCAATTATTTAACTACCTAATATTATTTATTTACAACTAAACAATTCTAACTCAAGTGGTTAAGAAGGGAGGTATTTTCTTGGTTGCTTGAGTTTGATTCCTAGAAACGGCAGTATTTATACAAAAATTTATATTAAAATTTTTTTTAATAATTTTTTTACCCACGTACAATACACATTACTAGTAAATGTGTAAGTCTTATTCGTTTTTTTTTTTTGATCGAAACTGAATAAGTAATTTTAGTATTTTCAAATCCGAAGCCAAACCAATTTTTTTTTTTTTTTAAACCGAACCAAATCTATTATTCGGTTCAGTTCTCGTTCCAAAACCGAGCCCCTACTTCCATGATGATTGGAAAACCCTCATTTTTCCGAGGGAGAATTGGAAAATGCATGCAGAAGAAGCAAGTGTGGTGGTGTAGTAATATTTGGGCCTATCCTTGAAAGTATAAATAACCAGTCTCATTAGCAGTACATTCAAGATCTAGCAATCCAATTCTAGTATCAAGATTAGAGGGGGGTTTTTTCTGGGTAAGAAAACTCCATTTATGTAATAAGAGTTTTTCGTCTGAAAGAAACTTAATATAGCCATCATGCCTCAAAACATTTGTTAATCAAACAAAAGGAAGAGCCATCATGACAACAATGAAACCTGGAAACTTTCACAAGGGAAAACAAGGAACTATGACGAATGATCAAAAAAGTCTTTAACAATTGGTACAAGAAATTATCACTTCATCAATTGCTCCCCCAAAATCTTCAGTACATAACTGAATCATTTGTCTAAGTTCAGCACATACTTAGTCTTTCTTTGCGGTGCTGGATGCTTTCCTCTTCATTCGGCTAAAAGGCCCTATGGTCCTGTCCATGATATACATATAGATCACCTGGCTCCATGACTTGTAGGACTCAATGCCCTCCTCGTAGTACTCTGGTGCTATTTCCTTCACTTTGTACAGCCTGCTTCCCGGAATTCTTGGGAAATCATGGTGCTCATTGTGATACCCGACACTCCAAGTCATCAGATTCAGTGGTCCATAGTAAGAATAGGTCTCTTGGTCCGGATGGAACACATAGTGCTCTGATATGAAGTGGCCCGCCATCGGATGCATCCCTCCTCCAACAAATGTGGACAGGATCAAATAAGCGAGAGGCTTCCACCCCCAGAAATAGACCAAGGAGGCGTCGAGGGAAAGCTGGACCAATAGGTTGGTGAATTCCCACAAGCCAGGGGGCTTGGGCTTGAGGAAGAGGGGCCTCAGGGCGTAGAAGAAGAGCTGGAAGAGGACCCAGATGGACTTAGTCAGGGCGTTGGTCACAGCGTATGCCTCGGCCTTGCTCGGTACGTCCATGTCAATGCCATCGACACCTTGGAAACGATGATGCTCGAGGTGGTACTTCTGGAAGGTGATGGACATGGGCACACCGATGGGGAGGTTGGCGAAGATGCCAAGCCAGCGGTTGAGGTTTGGGGTGGAGAAGGCAAGGTTGTGGCTGAGCTCATGGATGGCGAGGAAGAGGTTATGGTTGAGGAAGGAGCCAAAGAAGTATGCGACGGTAAGCATCTTCAGCCAGTCGGCATCGCGGAGGTGAACTGAGGTCCATAGCTGAAGAAGAACAACAAATGCAATCTGCAACCAATAACACATTAAAGATGAAAGGAGAATATATTATATGTAGGTAACACCTTCAAAAGTATTACAGAGCATTTGCTTCATAATTTCTAAACTAAATTTGCTTTACCCTACCATGTAGAGAAGGTCCAAAGGAAAGAAAGAAAGAAAGAAAGAAAGATGCATCTACGCTGTGCTTGATTGTGATTTTTTTTTCATGAAAAATATTTTCGTCACAAATTGTCCACCAATGTGTAGTGTTTGATAGCCTTATATTTTTGATGAATTTATTTTCCAAAAATCTATCATTTTCTATATTTTCTTCCAAACTCGTGTTAAATGAAACTGGCCCAACCAATAGAAAAATATTATTTTTTTTCCATGGAAAATAACTATTTTTCGTGAAAAATAATGACAATCAAACACCCAAATTAAGTTTTCTATGAAAAATTATTTGATTTTCCACAAGAAAATAATTGCAATCAAACAACGCAAATTATGGAAATGTTCAAAATTACATGGAATATTTTTTCTAGTAAGTGAAAGTTTGTCCTAGAATGTGGTTAGTTTGTGCTATGTCTGATTTTTGTGGTTTGGTTAACTTGGTTGCCGCAAGAAAGTGAACTGTGTGAGAAAAAATGAGCATATTTAGTCATCAATTTTTTGACCTAAAACTTCACTCACTTACGGCCAGTGTGATGATCAAGGAATCAATCTTTTCTCATCCATTATTCCATTCATTTCGGTCTACATGACTATAGGGAAGATGATGTGCAACCATTTAATGAGAATTACATCAAATATCTATAATGTCCCGCTCCGCGGAAAGACATTACGCTGGAATTATAGATGGATCAGATCGATGGAATACAAGTGGTGCGAAAAATCGAGATGCTTGGTGTGATGATGATGTATTGCTTAACTTGGTTAGATGAGATATCTTATGCGACGTGGTTCGAATGTATGATTATGCCAAGTTAGAATGCTGTGCATTGCGTCGGATCATTCTTGAGGGATCGTATGAGAATGTGGGATCATGATATGGAAACGATAATTGTATAAGTGGGTGGATCTGTCCCTTCTCCTTTATTCCTTCATGTCCTAATAAAATGAATGCTGGTGTTGTTTTGTTGTATGTCATAAATATATGTTGTTCTAGTCCACACAATGATAATGATGCCTTATGTTCAATGCTGCTGTAATTAATGAAACAAATGAATAATGAACTGCTAGTACTATTGATACAAGAATGCTATAAAGTAAGTCTGCTATGAGAAAGAAGTAATATTATGCAATCTACTTCACATGCCGGTAACACTGACAATGAAACATTGAACATTTGTACAAGTATAAGTGCATCAGTGCACAATAACTATGAAGGAAACGCTTCATATGCGAGTATAATTGTGGTTTGGTATCACCGGACCACGAGAAGGTCTGTAAGTTGGGACCTACTGGTCACCAACCGATATGAGAATGAACAAAACAAGAAGGATCAATAATGCGAGGCTTTACTTACATTTCTTTACCATTCAATTTATGCTTAGTATTTCATTTGCATAGACGTTGCATGGTCATTGACAACTTGTGCACAAGGTTTGGTAAGTTTTCTCGAACGAGATACACCGGGGCACCGTGATCGTTCGGCCTAGGAGAAAACATAGTGCTTTGGTAGCACTAGGTATAAACGAGACATTCATTGGGGATCGCAACCGCATGAATGTCGCTTCAACCGCATGAATGTCGGCCAAGGAGGAAACATAGAGCATATCACCAATGACCCTCATGTAGTTAGGCTGCATACTAACGAGAATATTTATGCAAGCTTAACATTATCTCTATAAGGATGATTCGTATTAATTATGCTGTGGCTAATCCTTGTTTTGCAGGGATACGATAAATGGGCTGTTGGTAAGAATCAATGTTAAGCGATATGTACATATTTCATATATATTCAATGTATACTGTTGTTTCCAAAATATATTTCATTATGCTGCTGAATACTATGATCATTGAAATGAACATAGTTTCTAAAAGAAATATCACTAAGTTAATATGCATGTTTGTCACATGAATACTAAGTGTCGGGTTAGGCGAGTGAGCTAGTTTCTTCTCACCAGTACGCGATATATACTGATCCACGTTTGTGGGTATCCCCAGGTACTCAACATCGGGGAGTGACTGGAACGGTTCCGAGGCATCGAAGCATTGTTGGGACGCGCAGAAGCACTTATTCCATTGGAGGCGTCTTCTGTTATAAAGAGCATAATGTATGGAACAGTGTAATCCAGTTGTATCAGTGAGATTGTAAGACAAGACGACAAATATCAATGTAAGCCAATTGGTATTTGAGAGCTTTGTAAAATCTTTTATAAGCTATGTACTGAATTATCATTATTAATAAAGAAAACGTTTTCATTATATTCATTGTGACTTCAATTTGTCTACTTAATTCTGCTGCGATGTCGTTGTTTCTGAGATATACCATGCCTTGTCTATCTTCTTGCCTTATACAAGTACAATATAGGCTTGTACGGCATCACGTCCGTGGCTATTTTCGGCTGTTCGAAATCGGGATGTGACAAATTGGTATCAGAGCACGGTTTATGTGTCCTTAGACTCGGCAAGTTCTAAATCAAAGTTGCTTCCACGATTAATCAAAGATACCTCTGCGAATACTCAAAATTGCGCTAGTGACTATTCAAAATTTCTTCCGCGATTAGTCACAGTCGCCTCAGTGCGTATTCAAAGTTGCCTTCTGCGAGTATTCAAAGTCGTTTATGCGATTATCGAATTTGCATCTGTGATCGTTTTGTGTTGCTTCCGCTATTGTTCGAAAGTGTTTCCACAATCGAGAATATTTGACCGCTTGGTTACACTCACTGGATGTTCCATACAATGAGTATAAATATTATGATGCCCTAGTTGTTGTGATTCTTAATTTGTAAATGATACCAAGAACCCAACAATGATTCGATGCCATAGATAACTAACTTGTGATTAATATTTGTATATGGAAATGAAAGAAATCAATATGTGTGCTGTAATCAATGAAAATTGTGCATGAGTAATTTCAATAGAGAAAATCAACAGTAAAGTTGAGTTGATTCATGTGCGATGGCGGGATTGTATTTTATATCTGAGTATGAGAATCATGTTATAGTATGCAATGCTACCATATGAAGGTAGTGCGGAATATATGTTGGATCAGTGTAAGAACGATACGATAGTCAGAAAATAGCTTCGTTTTGAGTGGTATATGCATCTACCCTCTTAGTGATACTAGTGCAGTGGCCCTTCCATAGTGATAGCATTGAACCTATCAGTAGCAATGGGGTAGTGCCAAAACTTAGTCGGGAACGATGTTGGTGATAATATGATGCAATAGTCCCTTGGGTATTTCGGGTTGTGTATCAACAACGGACCCTTGATAGTTGGATTTGAGTTGTCAACATTAGACCTTCGATAGCTTGATCTTTCATTGGGTAGCAAAGAAGTAAAAGGTATGAGATAGATGCCTTAGCTGGGAACAACGAGTTGGATCATATATTTAGACGGTGACTTGAATCGGTTGGGTGAAAGTTTCAAATCTAGCAGCAATGATTGAATATTACTATCGACAAACAAGTTGATTGGGAATCACGGACGGGATATAATCTTTGGTTGCCTAAGTTGCAAGTTCTTAAAATAATCTACAGTTGGACCGAGTATGTTGGAAATGGCTTCCTTTTTACCTTAGATGTGTAGCACTTACTACAGGCTTAACTTAAAAGGGGTAGCAGTTGTGAAGTAAAAATACTTGAACTTATCGATTGGTGGGTAATATTTAGTCGACATACGAACTCGACGGATTGTGAAAGAACTAATCGATGACCCTTATTGTATGGAAATAGATGGAAGTTCTTCAAGAGACTTCGATGGATGGAATACAAATAAAGCTTGAGGTCTAGCACATTGGGATAAATACTATCGACAGAAAGTTTTGTCGCATCAATAACAATTGGTTGGCAGAAACCTTAGTCGCTTGGGTAACAGTTGATTGGCGGATATAATTTATCAAATTATTAACGTTGGATAATTCCTAGATTGGTGGTTTGACCAATATATCAAATACGTAAATAATAATTGAATGTGACTTAGCGAGATAAAATTCTATGAGACATTGATGGGGTGATGCAATTAAGTTGATTGTTAATGCGAATGAAAGTTGACCCTATCAAAATAAAGTTGGCAAAAGTATGTTCAACGGAATGAATCGAAAGAAAGATATTTTCAATAGATTAGTTAGGTGATATTGTCGGTTATAAATTATTTGGGTGATACTGAACACACGAATACGTAATATGAATGGAAAGAAATTAAGAGCAAGGATCATGAACAATATACTAGTAAAGATGATGGATCAAAATTTGAATTTGGGTTAATTGCCTTGTTCCTTAGATAAATCAAATGCACGGGAATTCAAAAATGATATGTTGGTACAACTAGAGGATGACTATGAAATCAGAAATGAAACAATATGTTGGAGCAATTTGGATTTTGAATGTTGATGATTTACTTGATGGATATGAGATTTGAGCATGTAGTTTTAAATTGACCTTGTCGGGTTGGGATAAGTCTAGAGTAAACCTTTGTTTGAGGTAGACCCTTAAGAAATTGACTGTGAGTAGATAGACCTGACCCAGACTATTGGATGTCCCTTATTTGTAGGTAGGTCAATGGTAGTGCATTCGTGGTTTGAGTTGGTAATGAGATTTGGGGTAGAAGTCCCTTAGATTGGTCGGATTACGGTTAGCCTTAAGAATAGTGATGGGTATGGTCCCTATCAGCTGCCTAGCATGAGAATGGTTGCCTATGAACACTAGGTTTAGCTGCCGGTATAGCTAACCATAGAGACTTGACCGAAAAGTTATGCTGGTTGTCGAAGACCCATAGGATGACCCTATTAATGTTGCACGGGTATTGTAACATCGTGTGAGACTCGAATAGTGTATATTATGAGTCGGCCTATATTCAGTCAGTGTTTGGATAGTTTGTTGCTGTGGTGTCCCGTTCCCCCTATTCGGGGAGCGCGGCTAAGAAATACAAATCGGTATCGTTCGATCGAGATAGATTGAAACAAGATCTTATCCTCGTTATGGATTTGCTTCTTCGGAATCGATTCCCATATTCAGTGGACCGTGCCCCGGGGATGGACTTAGCGGCAGAGTCAAGAGGGACCTCTCCGCTGCAAGTTTTCTTGCCTAGTTTTCGCTGTGGCCTTGTTGCTTTCGTGCTTTTGAGTTGGTTTTTGATTTGCGTTTTCTTGAACGATTTCGATGGATTTCATTGCTTTCGTTCGTTGAATTATATTTCATTCCGAGCTTGGAAAGAGTAGAAGAGGTATTGATCAGCTGTTCGTGGCAATGCAGGTGATCGTACAGTAGACGTCGTGCGAGCGGAGTCTTAAAGCACCTCTTTCCTTTCCTTTCTCCAACCAACTTGTGAGTGGCTATATTTGATTCAGTTGACCCTTCTTACAAGTCTTCATATCTAAAAATCTAGCCTTCTTGCTTGTTTCGATCAAACGATACCATAATAACTAAAAGATGTAAAGATAAAAAGGAATAGACTTCGACTACTTTATGCTTGTCAATCAACTTGTGAACGGTTACCTTATTGCATGCTAGTTCGTTTAGAATGTTCTTTCTATGCTTCAATTTTAGTTAGAATGTATACTTCTTCTATAAATTGTGCTATGTATAAAATATACATCGCCATACAATAAACTGATCAGGGAGACTATGCAAAATGAATCATGTCTTGCTACTTGTCTCGTGCTCGTGTTGCCTTAAACTGCATCAATTGATAACTTAGTATGAACGTCGTTTGATTACGGACAACTTGTGCACAAGGTCTATGGTTCCTGCGGACGGTCGCTGGGGCACTGGCACCGATCCGGACGGAACTTCACGATAGTCTCACGTGCTGGACGGGATGGCATGTAGCGCCTCATGTGCTTTTCGTTGCATACCATCCTCGTCAATGACTATAAATCGTCCATTATGACATCATGCCAGTGATCCCCTCGTACATTTAAACTGTGCAAGCTAACTATGTTTTCGCAGCAGGGAAGGTCATGATAAGTATTTGTGCAGGTGGTTCAAACGGGCATGTAAAAGTCACCGAACAGTGGCAAATTTATTTCAGTAAATTTTCATATCAAATGCTTGCTTGTAAAATGAACTAAGGCAAGATAGAAAGACCACAAAAATAACTTGCATGCTTCACATAAATAACTTGTGATTTGGTATAGTTGGGTTAGCTCGCCTTCACCGGTGCATTTCGATGTACTGACCCTTGTTGCAACAGGTTCCCCGTACCAAGGAGATCCTACACGAACCTAAAGCGACTTCTCGATCCAATCCACCTATCGGCACGTCCTGATCGTGCCACAGAAGCAGCATTTTGAAGTTTCCAGGAGCTCGTGCACAGACTTATGCAGCTCCGTGGGAAGACGATAGTTTCGCCGGAAGGTCTTTAACATTTTAAAGTTTTAGTTAAAGGATGTAATGTACATGACGACTATCTCATTTTGCGTCCACTTTTGCCCGTGCGGCAATTATCCGACTCGTTCAAGAGTTTGTAAAAGATGTTCATATCAATAAAGAGAACTTTTTCATGTTTCAACATTGTGTTTCAATTATCTGTGTACTCTGAATATGTGCTCGTTAAATAAAATATCTTAGTCTTGTGCGTTGCGCAACCTAGGTACGCACGACGTCACACCCGGGAGATGACTATTGATTCTCCGAAAATCGGGACGTGACAGTTGCGAGATTTGGGTATGAGTATTTCAGGATAACAGGTCATGTCGGAATGGTTAAACTGTTGGATGGACGGTTACTAGAGTTGGATTTGATTGCTTCGACTGGAATATAAATTAATAATGGGTTCGGTTGGATGGATTATCTTGGAATGGTTTATTTTGGAATCAAGTTAGAATGAGAAATAAATCATAATAAAAAATAGAAATGTCGCTTGAGAATTTTGATGAAAATTTTATACGTTAAAAAGAGAAACTTGATATGTGATATAGCTAATGCGACTATTGTACGGGACGGATTATGATCATTAAACTATAATAAAATTGTGTGGCTTGGATAGCGACATGACCAAAGGGAACTCTGGATTCATGAGAATTTTGATGCTACTAATGTTGGAAAAAGTTTGCTATTAGTTTGAATGAAAGAAATTGCAATATTGAGGAAACGGTTAGAACGATTATAAATACACTTGGGTCATAATAAAGAGACGACGAGTGATATTCTTAATGTAATCAATCAAAGTTGGATGGATCAAAACAATGTGACAACTGATAAAATTATTCATAAGAGGTGGGAATGACATAATTGACATTGAAAGAAGGAATATTGCAATTCGGAATTAATAAAAATTTCATTATGGTCGGTTTGTTCAAAATAATTAAAATATCGTGCTTGGGTTAATGGCCTAACCTGGACAGTCCCTAAGAATTTTTATATTTTGGCAGAATTGGAATATAGCGATTGTGGCAAATGGTTATACGAAGGAACACTATGAACGAGATAAAAGATTTGTACATATGTCGGATCTAGAAGATGACGGTGAATATTAAGAAGTACTTAGACCGGAATTTGATTGCAACGTGTTGGAAAGACATTGACAAGATTGACCGAATAAGTGTCGCAAGAAATTAAAGTTATGGAAAATCGATGTTAAAGAACTACTTGGCCGGAAGTATTAAATGATCAATAATGAGGAATAGAATTACCGCTGTAGCCGTTTGGTTTCTCTAACCATTTGCATTGGTTGAGTGAATTATATTTCGGGGACGCCCGAAATGTATGTATGATCCAGGCGAAGTCGTGAACGAAATTCAAATGGAGCTGCAAGAGAGTATTGATGAATGGAAGAACATGAACAAATCATTTGGGAAGAAAAGAGATGGTTGAAATGCATAAGTATACGAGATTTATGAATGAGGAATATTGACAAGAGATAGGAAACGGGGTATTGAGCTATAGCTGACATAGAACATTTTCGTGGGATGACTTAAGTGATATGGTGAATTGAGTTCTTTTTTAAGTTTCGAACACGAAACTTTTTCTGAGTAGTATATTATGTAATGTCCTGCTCCGAGAAAAGGCATTACGATGGAATTATAGATGGATCAGACCGATGGAATACAAGGGGTGCAAACAATCGAGATGCTTGGTGTGATGATGATGTATTGCTTAACTTGGCCAGATGGGATATCTTATGCGATGTGGTTCGAATGTATGATTATGCCAAGTTAGAAAACTGTGCATCGCGTCGGAATATTCTTGAGGGATCGTAGGAGAATGTGGGATCATGACATGGAAACGATAATTGTATAAGTGAGTGGATCTATCTTTTCTCCTTTACTCCTTCATGCCCTAATAAAATGAATGCTAGTATTACTTTGCTGTATGTCATAACTATATGTTGCTCTAGTCCACATAATGATAATGATGTCTTATGTTCAATGATGTTGTAATTAATGAAATATATGAATAATGAACTGCTAGTACTATTGATACCAGAATACCATAAAGTAAGTCTGCCATGAGAAAAAAGTAATATTATGCAATCTACTTCACATGCTGGTAATACTGAGAATTGAACATTGAACATCTGTACAGGTATAAGTGCATCAGTGCACAATAACTATAAAGGAAACGCTTCATATGTGAGTATAATTGTGGTTTGGTACCACCGGGCCACGAGAAGGTCTGTAAATTGGGACCTACGGGTCACCAACCGATATAAGAATGAACAAAACAAGAAGGATCAATAATGCGAGACTTTACTTACATTTCTTTAACATGCAATTTATAGTATTTTATTTGCATAGACGTTGCATGATCATGGACAACTTGTGCACAAGGTTTGGTAAGTTTTCTCGAACGAGATACACCGGGACATTGGGATCGTTCGACCTAGGAGAAATCATAGTGCTTTGGTAGCACTGGGTATAAACGAGACATTCATTGGGGATCGCAACAGCATGAATGGCGCTTCGTACGCCCTTCGAAGTCCTATATAGCATGTCCCTCCTGGTGCGAAAGCATATCACCAATGACCCTCGTGTAATTAGGCTGTATACTAACGAGAATATTTATGCAGGCTTAACATTATCTCTGTAAGGATGATTCGTATTAATTATGCTGTGGCTAATCCTTGTTTTGCAGGGATACGATGAGTGGGCTGTTGGTAAGAATCGCTGTTAAGCGATATGTACATATTTTATATATATTCAATGTATACTGCTGTTTCCAAAGTATGTTTTATTATGCTGCTGAATACTATGATCATTGAAATGAACCTAGTTCCTAATAGAAAGATCACTAAATTAATATGCATGCTTTTCACATGAATACTTACTGTCAGTTTAGGTGAGTGGGCTAGTTTCTGCTCACCAGTACACGATATGTACTGACCCACGTTTGTGGGCATCCCCAGGTACTCAGCATCGGGGAGTGGCTGGAACGGTTCTGAGGCATCGAAGCATTGTTGGGGCGCGCAGAAGCTCTTCTTCCATTGGAGACGTCTTTTGTTATAAAGAGCATAATGTATGGAACAATGTAGTTCAGTTGTATCAGTGAGATTGTAAGCCAAGACGGCAAATATCAATGTAAGCGAATTGACCAAGTATCAGTTGTATTTGAGAGCTTTGTAAAATCTTTTATAAGCCATGTACTCAATTATCATTATCATTAAAGAGAAGATTTTCATTATATTCATTGTGACTTCAATTTATCTGATTAATTCCGCTGCGATGTCGTTATTTCTGAGATATACCATATCTTGTCTATCTTCTTGCCTTGTACAAGTGCAATATAGACTTGTACGACATCACGTCCGTGGCTACTTTAGGTTCTTCGGAATCGGGACGTGATAATATCTACCATAAGAAGTTATACCGGTTGAATTACCTGGGAGAAATATAAGCTATAGAATATGAGGATCCGGTAAATTTGGAGGCAGAACTAGTTACTTTGACACGAGTAATGGGTGGCAAGCAATGTTAATTTGGCAATTGAACAGGGGTGTCAGTATAAAACATTTTTGGACCTGTACGGTATAAGAACCTTCAAAAGGCCCAACACTTGGACTCTGATATAAGAGTCTATGTGTACTTCAACGTGTGAATATATGTGTATAATAAAAAGCTTAACCAATTAATGGAATAGGTTAATATGATACACACAATTGTTTTGAATCTGGACTCACTGATTTCCTTTAGTTTCACAACTACACATGAATTGTGCTTCTTGTTTTCTCTTTCTGAAGAAACAGTTGACGAACGAGGATATATAACTTCTCAGTGAAATTTAAGAGTTTGATTTGACTTCTCGACAGTTATTCAGGTCAAGGCAATGAAGTGGGCTGTGAATGATCTCAAATCCTTTCTTGCTATTTAGTACTTAATGTTGTTTGGCTCATTTGTTGTAATATAGAGCCTTTTTTACTTCCTTCACAATGTGAGCTTATAAGTTATTGGTCAGGGTATTAACTATACCCGACGCTTGCCATAATTAACGTGAGCTTATGATTTGAAGTATCCTTGAAATGTCCTGACATTTCCATTTGCCAACGTGTGTAAACACCAAGAATCTTAAAGCTGAAGTATCTAGATAAATATTATACTATAGTCAATTTTCCATGGTCCTAAGCACACGAGGATCTGATACAGACAATTTTACAGGAATCATATACATATGCAAGAACATATACATTTAGTGAACAAATAGCTATGCCAAGTGCTATATTGTAAAGTTGACAAGGCCTTTAGTTGTCCAATGTAAAATTAAACACCACTCCTATAAAGGTGTAAAACCTTCACCTCCAATTGTGAAGGAGAGACAAAGGGAAAAAACAAATAGAGTTTGAAGTGTCGGTATCCCTCCTCTCTAATTATATGGTTATTGTCATATTATTCAACTGAGGTATACCTATTATTAATCCAACCTCTTCCTTAGAGTTCATGACTACTTTTAAGTGATTCTAGGTTCTAACTGTAATATTGGAAAATTTCAGATAAAGTCATCGATAAGCGCCGTGCATGATTAGTTTATTACCATTCAGCATCTCTAGATCTAAGGTATTGGAGGAGGGCACAACACAAACAATCTAAACGATCAAGATTTCATTTAAACTGGACTGGTGACAAGAGGAACTACATGAAACTGACTATGAAAACACTAAGAAAAAGAAATAATAAAGTAAAATATTTATAGCAAAGGGATGATAAAGACAAGACCTTGTACATAGTATTATAATCCATTTTTGGGGACAATTCAGGCAGTGAATATATTCCAAGTGGAAGATTTTACCGGAACGAAACAAATACAAATCAAATGAACTCCCTAAACTTGGAGAAAGCAACAAGAGACAAAACAATTTTAAAACAGTTGATTAAACAAGAGAGGGGGGAATGGAAAACAATGAAGAGTGAATCAACAAGAAAATAACATGATACAAATATGGGAATCATTGATTTAAGACAAAAAAAACATGAAAACTATGTAGTCGATTGGAGCATGTGTTCTCCAGCAATCTAATATCATAGTTCCATTCTTTATGTTCTACCAAAGCCAAAATTCAAAGTGTTGTCCCCAAAATACAATTCAAGTTCAGATCTTTTTGCATACCCAGATGGAAAAAAAAAAATAATGTGTGGATAAAAAATAAATGACATTTCATCAAATGGTTGATGAATTCCATTCTAATCAATGTTGATGACAGCACAATACAAGTTCTGATTTTTTTTTCCCCTCTTTATACCTAGATGAAAAAATTATGCCTTGACCAAAAAAATGCTTACTTTGCCTCAAGGTGTTGAGCGGGCCAGCCCAGGCCTAGTGTTGACCGGATTTGACCAGGCTTGGATCGGGATGGGCCAGCCGGTTAACAGATACGATCCGGGCCAAGCTCAGAGAGAAAACACAAACCCAGCTCGGCCAGCAACCTGGGAAAAATGGGCCGGGTTGGGTTGGTTCCGGATCCGGTCCGAGCCCGGATTGGCCCGGTTATTAATAAAAATTTAAATATTAACTTTTATTATATATACTATATCTACATTTTATATCTCTACGATTATAATGTGGCTTGGAAGCGGTTTGTAAATCCCCAACCATTTAAAAAATACAAAAGATTATAATTTTAAACTTTTTTTCCTTCTTCCGTATAACCGAATACCCTCTCTTTTATTCATATATATCCATAACAAATTATAATTAAAATATAACTATATCTTTAACAAATCTTAATTAAATATAAATATGTATATAACAAATCTTAATTCAAATATTTAAATTATTTTTCACTAATATCATAAAGAAAGAAAGAAAAATTATTTGATATGCAACGCACGTGAGTTTACTAGTATAATATAAAAAGTTGAAAAGCTTCACCGTGATTCTTTTAAGAATCCTAAAATGTCCTTATCTTAGCTTACATTATTTAACTAGTCTACTTATAACATTAAAACGATGTGGGTCTTGTGGTAAGCTAGTGAAACAATAAGATTTAACATGTTTAGGGTTCAAATCCTACCATACTCATTATATATATATATATATATATATATATATATATATAACACAAGTTCATGTTTTTCTCATTGCCGAGATGGATAATAAACGTGAATCAACACAAATGCGTACATAAATCAGCACAAGTTCAGATCTTTCTCAATGCCCAGATGGAAAAGTAGATGCATAGTTCACAAAATGGCCACATTGGCACCAGAAATTGAAAATCTTGGTCCAATCAAAGTTTTGATGGCAGCAGCATAAACCAACAGAAGTAGCGATTTTTCTCAATGCCCAGATGGAAAATAGATGTATAGATCATGAAAGAGTGGCATAGCATTAAACCTTGAGAAAAGCCCATGGGTCGGGACCGAAGAGCTCTCTGATCTGCGGGTGCTGGGAGAGGATCTGCTTCCTCCTGGAGGCGTGCGGCTCGTCAGTGTAGGACCAGAAGAAATCTGTAGCCATTACTCCTTCTCTGTCCTCTCCTCTTCCTCCTCCTCCTCCTCCTCCTCCTCCTCCCATTTTGAATTTTTTTTTCTCTCTCTCTCTCTCTCTCCTCTCTCTCTCTCTCTTGAATCTTTACTTTGATTAAAAGAGGAGGAGAAGGAGAAAGAAGAAGAAGAAGAAGAAGAAGAAGAAAGAGAGCAGCTTTTTTTGTTGTTTTATGACAAATGAGAATGAAAAGGGACTTTTCTTGAAGAGTATATATATAGGAGGAATAAAAGGGACGAGCATAAAATGCGTTTATTAACTGAATTTATTTATGGTGGAGAAGAAAATATGAACAACTATTTCAGGAGAAGGGGACAAAAAAATATTAACTCAGAAATTTTAGGTACATAAATGGCTTAGGACAGCCTAATTTTTTTTTTTCTGTTTATTTACAAGTTTGTCGTCCAATTTATTTACTTGAGGGCGTCCAAATTCTCATATAAAGTTTGGGAGGGGGGGCCTAAATTTTAAACTGTCATAAATAAAAGTTACAAAAATCTAGATTGTCTTGAAGTAATGGGCTGTCATTCGCTACGAGACCACCCGCCGCTTCGGTAGTTCCTCCCGAAGCGGGAGGAACGACTGAAACGATCCGCCCTCATGCACTTTCACGTTTCTTGGGACCGGAACCGCAACGCAAGAGCCAATCCGTGGGTAATTCCGACAGCTACGTGGGCTCCTATTTCATTTTTGTTTCCGGAGATGAATATTGAAATGAGTGGAGGCTAAATAATTGTTGGAGTGCCTTATTTAATGCAGCAATTTGTATATTTGAGACATTTTTTTCTTTTTCTTTTTTGTGGAAGAGAAAAGACTTATTTCTATGAATCAGACGTTTCTGTTGAAGTGATAAAATTATGAATGATTTAAAATTTTTTTATTGTTCCTTAATATGGTCGTTCAAAAAAGGATCCTACAATTTTGTAATAAAAAAATTATTTGTCGGAATTTTTTTTTAGGAAAATAGACGGAGCGAACAAAAATTAAGTCCCAAGACATTCCGCCAGACGGACTAGCAGAATGTGTGCATGCACAAATTCCACCAGACGATACGGTTGAGGTCAAGCGACATTTAATTTTGGGTTGCGGCGGTTGGATGACAACGGCTGGCTGGTGGACTTCGATCGCGGAAGTTGGATGACAACGGTTGGATGGTGGACTGCTATAAGAGTTGGACACCGTTTGATTTTCGTCATGCAGTCTCGCGAAATATGAATTTGCTTAAATTCCGTCAGACCGACTGGCATAATGTATTGACCCTGCCAAAATTTTCATACTCTTTTTTCTTCTGTCTATTTCTGTAAAGAAAAGAAAAAAATTCGGCCAACAAAATTTTCATTTTTAGTAAGTATTCTTGTTCATTCTTATCAAATGGTCCTTTTTGGGGGGGGGGGGTTTGTTAGATGAAAACTAAGCAACAATGTCGAATAAGGCCTAGCGTCGAACCAGGACTAAGACCTCTGGTTTGGTTTAGGATTGTTGTTGTAGAAAAAAGTGTTCTATTTGCCATGAGAAATTGTTCCAAAATAGAAGTAGTTTTCAAAAAATAAATAAATAATAAGAAGCTATAGACCATCCCTAATTCAGTCTTCCTGTTGTGCTCAGCTCTGGTTTTTGTTTTAAGGAAATGTAGTTCATAAATAAATCAGCGAGCTTGCCAGCAACTCATTTTTAAGTCAAAAGACTTGTTGACCGGAATTGTAGACAAATTTGTCAAAATTAAGTTTGTTTAATGAGTCCATGACTTTTGTTCCAAAAATCAAAAAAAGGTTATTGATATAGGCACAACATATATTGTTAGGAGGCAACATACTAAATGTTGATTTTTACTACCCAAAATATCATTTGTAATTGTTTGGGGGTATCATCGATGACAGAATTCTGACAATTTTGACTATCCTAAGACAAAATAATTCTCTTTCTTATGACTATTAAGATTTTGACAGTCCTGACTATTGTTAGGACTGCCAAAATCCTGACAGTCCTATGTCGTTTCCAGCGGGACTGTATTGAAATCTGAAGTATGAAATCCTAAAATTTGGTTCGAAACTTGAAAAAAATCCAATGACGGATCATTAACCTAAAAAACTATCGAGTGATGTATAAGAACACATGGAATAAATATAGAAACTAAAATAAAAAATATATAATAGGAAGAGGAACAAAATGTTCAAAAATATAGAAGAAAGAAAGAAGAAGAAGAAGAAGAAGTGAAATAGAATAATTTAGATTGATTGGAAGAAGAAGGTGAAGTAGGAAGAAGAAAGAGAGTTAGAGAGATGTAATATGTGTTGTCCCATATCTTTTTTTTTATGACAGTCCCTAGCAAATTTTCAATACTTTTGAGTTGCCCGCTATCGAGTGTTGCCCTCCTAACAAAATGGATTGTGCCTTTATAAAAGGCCATTAAAAAAAGTGCTTGGTGAACTTAATATCAAATTTTATATATTAATATCAAATTTTATATATATATATATATATATATATATATATATATATATATATATTATATTTGGTCTGTTTCAGATTCGTGGCAAAACCATCTCAGCCAGTCCGGGATGACAGAAAGGAGGGTCGAACCCAGCCAACACCCAAAGGGACCCTCCGTCTTAACCACCACGCTAAGACCCATTTTGCATGCTCGCACGCACACACACATATATAACAACAACAACAATAACAACAAGAAGGAGCAAGTTCACAAATTTAATAAATCTCTAACCTCATACTTGTTTACCTAACGATCCTATTTTTATACGGACTTGTTTATATGATAAGCTTAATCTTAGGATCAAGCTCAAGCTCAAACTCGTGAACTTTCCAACTAAACTCAGCCGACTATCCAATAGCTTGGCTTAACATCCCTAGCTACTATCAAAAGAGAAGGGAAACATAGACCACTTCATTGGTTAGTCTTGTTTGTAACTCTTCTCTTCTTCTTTTTCCTCCCCTTCTTTTTTGTGTGTCCAAGGATGGATATTAATACTGAACGGTGCTAATTTGTTCTATGATGTTCAGTGCAGGAGAGTGTAGGACTGGCCGCAAGAGAATCAAGACAGGCCGGGCCATTGTCCTGACTGGGACCACAATACCTGAGCTGCATTTCCAGTACTAGACGACTTATCGACGGTTGTGTCCCACCGCGCACCAGACCGTAGAAAAATTATTCAGTGGAACATACTCATCACGTGGCATTGATGAATGGTAACATAATAATATTTTACTATTTTTGATAAGCGTAAACAAAATATAAACTATAGTGTTCATATTCCTACATACGTCATGTCAGTTAAAGCTTCTTTGGAGAAAGAGAAACAGTACCCAGGACTGGCCATGACCCACTAGACCTAAAGGTTTTGTTTGGGTTTGGCTACCGAAAAATAGTATAAAAACTGGAAAACTAATTAAATAATTTATATTTTCTATTTGATATATTGTAGAAAACTCAATTTCTAAACTTTCTGTTCCATCAACATCAAAGGAAACTGTAAACCCACATAGTTTTCATCCCAACAAAATAGTAAAAGACCATGAAAGTGAAGACAACATTTATTTTTATTATTTTATTTGCACAAAGTAATGCAAAGTGATAAATATAGTCCATGTTTATATTTATTTCAATAGTGAGACATATTATATTGTTATCATCATGTTTATTTTTATTTTTATAAATTTTTTTTTTTTTTTGCAAACAAACGATCTTTTTTTAATTTGAAAACTTACATTTTTTTTTCTTCCAGAAATTCAAATGAAACTAAATTTCCAACTTCTAAATAGTTTCCGGTTGTCCATCCGAGAAGGGAGGAGATATTCCCCAGTGCTTCGTGTGCAAGAATTCCGAAAAGAATACAAGCAGGAACCTCATTTTCACATTTCAGAATTCTACTGAACAAGAACTAGACAAAATAAATGGCCAGACACATTCCAAACAATACCGTCTCCTCAACTGAAGAAAAGATCTTTCCAAACATAAACTCCGACAGAAAACCTGCATTTGCATTAATTCTAGAGTAAATTATCCTAGTGGCACTCTAATGTTTTTAACATCTTAACTTTTCACTGCTCGATTTTGGCACCCCAACTTTATAAATTGTCCTTTGAAACACATTTAGTCAATTTTGAAGCACACCGAAACCACTTCAAAAGAATATATGACAATACAAGTATTTAATTTGCGCTTCTGTACCCTGCAAGATATGCTTTTAAAGTGGTTTCGATATGCTTCAAAATTGACAAAATGTGCTTCAAAAGAAAAATTTATGAAATTTTGGTGCCAAAATCGAGCAATAGAAAGTTTTTGTCAAAAACGTTCGAACTATATAGTTGTTGGAGTGTCATTAGACTATATAGTTGGAGTGTCTTTAGGGTAATTTTTTTAGCCTTGATTCTATGCATTCCACATTATACTTGAGAAGTATTTTAGCCACAGACAATTATAGGCTGTACAAACATTAACCTCTACTCTAGGCACCATCTACATGTACTTGAGTAATTTACTCACCAAGTTCCGTTAGCCGCTTAATACATAACAAGTCAGGAGTAGATTTTGTTAAAAAACACACTGTGGACCAAGTTGATTCAGCTGAAGGTAGCAAGATGCCATTGGCCAGACAAATCTCTATCTTGCAAGAGATCTATACATATCTAGATCGGCATCTGGAACAATTAGAGGCAACTTATCTATGTACATGAACAGCCGTCTCAGGTTTTCCATTGACACTGTAGCAGTGTCAACAATGTCCCTGCTATCTGTATATACCCATAAATCGCACGGTTTCAGTCCTTCGAGGCTGTCACGGCAAAAGGGGCATGATTGTGATCTCAAACGCCTGCAGTGGCAAAGTTGAATAGGTAACTTCCAGACCAGAGATCAAAAGAAAAATAGCATTGCGATCTATAAGCAATGTTAAATAGTACATTACCAAAGTTCAAATGAAGTTTTTAACAATACAAATCTATAATCACATACTAAGGATCAAAAGAAAAATAGCATTGGGATCTGGAAGCAATGTTAAATTTAATAAAAACGAATCTATATTCTCATACTAAGGATTATCAAGGGGGTAAAGAGAAAAAAAAATATATTGGCCAAGTCACCTGTAAACTGACATAGGGCTAGTTTGGTTCCATTTTGAGATGGAGCATTTGCAGTTTCCGACACCATCTTAAGCCAAAACAGGAAACAAAATCCATTTTGTTTCCAATGTTTGACATTTTCATCATACAAAAACGGCTGAAAATAGTAGACGCCAAACACTTTCAGAGGACCATTTGGCACTTGCCATTTCAAATGGGATTATGGAACCAAACTAACCCTTAATTGAAAAGAGCCAAAGAATCCCTCCTTTTAATCGGTCAGAAGAAAACAAAATGAGATATTCTTTAGGATGCCACAAGTTAATAATTGAGGGGGGGAACAAATAAAATGTGCAGGTCTAACAAAAGTGCATGACGAACTGCAGCCCCTTCATCCAGAGTTTCCTATCTTACAGTAGAAGTAACCACTACCCTGTACCTCTCTTTTTTACAAAAAAGAGGAACCAGCGAAAGAAGAAATGGGAAAATAAAAGGTTTAGGAGTATGATAATATTTAGAATTAAGGAATTTGGTATGAATATATTAGGATTATGAAATGTTGTCATAATTAGTTTCTGAGTACATACGTAATTGTGTTGCTAAATGCTCTTGTATGATCTAATATAATTATGATGGACCCATTACTTTTGTTCAATTTATGTTATGAGGTTGCCCTGCTCAGGTTGTTACTAATTGAACAAAGTAGTTGGTAATATCTTCTACAATTGCTCGAAAGCTTCATGATGATTGTAACTTATAAATCCATTTTTATAGAAGAATATATGTAAGTGCTTACTTTTATTAGGTTTCTTTATAGACTTATCTGTAGTAAATGGTATTATAGCTAATATTATATATGTATTTAAAAAGTAAAACCTATCTTCCTGTGCTGGTGGCTTTTACAAGTATGCAACACCAGATTGGGATTGGAATTGGAATAGTGCTAACATGTCTATGAAGTATGAAAGACTTCACATGTGAAATAGATCAACCATAAGAACAATTTTTTTAGACAAAGCCTAAGAGATGTTATGTTGGGGTCAGAGATTGTGGAGCTTGATCAGAAAATTTTCTACCAGTATATTAGTACGGGTATTTCGATAATTTGGCTGAAGTCGGTGATCGCCCTAAGGCCATCTCCAATGGAGATTTCTAAAATTGAGTTTCCATCCTACTTGGCATTGTACTTTGAAAATTTCTATCCTAGTTGGCATAGTTTCAACATAGAAATTGTACCCAAAAAAACACCCTCCCCAATGGTTCTCAATTTATATCCTACATGGCAGAAAATAAAAGGGTCAATTTATTGATTTAGTTTGAAAGTATGACCCAATATTTTCTATGACAGATGGAGAATTTTTTTAAGTTCTACACGTAGAAACTACTAGAAACCGTCATAGAAATTCTCCATCCTACATTAGTGTCACGTAGGATAAAAATTGGAATATAAACCACTATTAGGAGAAGTTTTTCTAAAGGGTTTCTACCGAAGAAATAGAAGAGAGAGATGACCATTGGAGATGGGCTAATATCTGCCTATAAATAGGACTTCCATCTCTTGTAATTGTAACTCTCACCAAAATAATAATAATAATAATAATAATAATAACAACAACAACAACAACAACAACAACAACAACAACAACAACAACAACAACGTTTGCAACCATTAGCGTACGAGAAGAACTCCTAACCATGTTAAATATTGTGTTCTTGTGTGCTTTGCCCCTAACAGAACCAGTTGCGAATGAACCTTGTTGATCTACTATTGCGAATGAACCTTGTTGATCGTTTCATTGTAATCTACTATTGGAACATCAGCTGATTCGATGGTTAAGCAATTCTACATTAATGCACCATTACTGAAGTAGTGTTAAGGTTGATTCATGAGAATTTATCAAAGATGATCAACATAAACATGCTGCATCATTTTAATCATGTTATTTTCTTGATACCTTGATAGATGTCAGTGATGCAAATAACCAAATAGTTTCTGCAATTGTTATAGTGAAGTTTGGAGATGGAGAGGAAAGAACGAGAAAAGTAGGAGAAGATGAGAAAGGAGATTGCAAGGACATAAAATCCTATGTTGCATCTCATATCTATTTATATTGACATGCAAAACACACACAATTACTATTATACCCTCATATGATAAATAATAATAAAAAATAACTCTTAACACCCTCTCTCAAACAGGAGCATATAGATCAGACATGTCCAACTTGCTACATAAATCATAAAATGGACCACGAGCAAGTGATTTGGTAAGGATATCACCTAATTGATCCTCTGACCGAACATAATGAGTGACAATCTGTTTCTTCAGCAACAAATCACGAACAAAATGATAATCCACCTCGATATGTTTCGTGCGCTCATGAAACACCGGATTTACTTGCGATAAATATTGCCGACTGATTATCACAATACATCTCCACCGGAATAGGAATCATAATCCCCATTTCATGAAGAAGAGACTGCACCCACATCATCTCAGAAGCTGTATGAGCCATCGCACGGTACTCGGCATCTGCACTAGAACGAGCCACAACATTCTGCTTCTTACTACGCCACATGACAAGATTGCCACCCATAAACGTACAATAGTCGAAAGTAGACCTCATATCACTGCGACTGCCTGTCCAACCAACATCACTGAACCCCGTCACCGTAAGCAACTGAGAAGATTTGTACAACCCTTTCCAGGTGCACCCTTCAAGTGTCGAAGAATGCGAAAGATAGCCTCCCAATGTGGTTGCCGAGGGGCATGCATAAACTGACTAACTATTCCAACTGCATATGTGATGTCTGGTTGAGTAACAGTAAGATATATAAGTTTGCCAACCAAACGTCTATAATATCCAACATCCTCAAATAATTCTCCTTTGTCAGCATCAAGCTTGTCATAATAATCCACAGGAGTCAACTGACCAACACTCCAACATCCTAGTCTCGGACGACACTCCAACGTCCTAGTCTCGGAGAGCAAGTTTAGAATATACTTGCGTTGTGATAGATATACATCATTCTTAGATCAAGCAACCTCGATTCCAAGAAAATATCGAAGAAGACCCAAATCCTTAGTATGAAACTAACGAGGAAGAATGACAAAATACTGAATGATCTGATGTGGTGCGCCGAAAGCCATACTGAATGAGAACTGAACTAAACTTGTCAAACCAAGCACAAGGTGACTGTTTCAGTCCATATAATGCTTTCTTCAATCGACATACAAGTTTTTCATTTCTTGCTACAACATATCCCGGTGGTTGATCCATATAAACCTCCTCATGTAAGTCACCATGCAAGAAATTATTCTTTATGTCCAGCTGATATATAGGCCATTGGCGATTAACCGCCACATAAATAAGAATCCGAACTGAATTCAGCCGAGCCACTGGAGAGAAAGTCTCCATATAATCTACACCATATGTCTGAGTATACCCTTTGACAACCAACTGTGCGTCTTTCTTTCGGACTGTCACTCAATTCCGTATTACATACACCTGGCAACCTGTTCAGTTTACTTTCTATAAGTCAGATTACTCGCGACATGCATTGCTCGGTAACATTTTTTCCTGATGGTTGTATTTTTTAGGACCTCAAGACTGAAAAGACTGTCGGTATAGGGCATGTGGCTGGAGGCTTATATCTGTTTGACGCACCTTCCTCTGTGGCTTGCTCGATCCTTTCGAGCTACAATGTCGTTTGGGCCATCCATCTATCCAAGCTCTCTAGAAATTGTATCCATCATTAGATATTCCTGTTTCCTTTCATTGCGAGTCGTGTAATTTAGCTAAACATCATCGGATTTTCTATTCGATTAGTCAAAATAAATTTGCATATGCTCCTTTTGAGTTGGTGCATTCTGATATATTGGGGCCATGTCTGGTTGACTCGATGATGGATTTTAAGTACTTTGTTACGTTTGTTGATGATTACTCACGTGTCACTTTTGTCTATTTGATGAAATCTCGCTCCGAACTAATTGACATTTGGTACAATTTTTATGCGGTAATCAAAACACAATTTGATGTTCCGATTAAATGTCTTCGAAGTGACAATGGTTGTATGTCTCATGAGTTCAATTCAGATATGTCTCGACATAGCATCATCCACCAAACTTTGTCCTTATACGTTACAACGGAATGGTGTGGCCGAACGCAAGAATCGTCATCTCTTGGAAACGTGTGCTCTTATGTTTCAAGCACGTACTCCCAAAATATTTTGGTTGGATGCGGTACTTACAACATGCTATCTTATTAATCGCATGTCGTCGGTTTTTAATGGTGCTACTCCCTTTCCTAGGCTATATCCCAAATGATAGCCGTTTTCTCTACCTCTCAAAACCTTTGGTTGCTTGTGTTATGTTTGGGATACCCGACCAACCCTTTCACAGTCTGAACTTGTTCATACTTACACATGCATAGCTTAATCTTTGAGACAAGCATATGACTACTGGCAGGATCAACCAGGTAGCACGTCCTCGTCGACGCCGGCTCCGCCCGTCCGCTAGCACGAGGCGAGGGACGACGGCGGGGCCGGATGTCGTTTCATCGAAAGCGGCACAGAGCAACCGTTCGGGTCCGGGGCCGGGGGACGACGTCCCCCGCGCCCCTCCGAGTCCACCGCATCCGCAGGCCATACACACGCGCGCACCGAGTGCCCAGCCGGTCCAAACGAGCCGACGGAGGGCTGTGACTCGGGGGCATCAAGTGGCACGAGTTCGGGTGCCCTCCCGTTACCGCACGAGGCGGAAGGGATGGCTCGGAACATCCGCAACGTGGCATTTCCCAAATGCGACCGGGTTTGATGCACAGGCAACCGAGGGTGTCACTGGCAATGTAAACCCCCTCGATTTTATTCTGTAGATAGTTAGATTAGTTTTGGAAAATTTTGATAGAAGATATTGAGGTTTAGAGTAGAGGATATTTACCTGGAATTTTAATCCAATTAATTTAAACCATTGGCACACCCTATCTTTGTCTAATTATTCGGAGCCCATTATCAGCCCATAAATTCCGTACAAATATTGTACTCTCGACTTAACTCGCCAAATTAGGCACTGGACTTTTCTGACTGTTAAAAATTAATTTTTGTGTGCTCTAAATTAATTGTGCAACATTCCGAAAATCGTAACCCATATTTAATTCCGTGTCGGACACCTGTGTCGTTACCCTCGATTTTGGGATACCAACTTAACCCGTTGAGCCGGACCAACTAAAGGGTCCAAGACTGACTCCAAGCCCCCACCATTTTTGGCCTTTGCACCGTTTCCGGATTTTGACCCCGCGGGTTCCAATTAAATTAAATTCGCGGGACGCGTTATCTCTATTTAAATCAAAATTTACCAACTTTGTAAATTTCATTTTTATCCTAAATTAATCCCAATGCCCTTCAAATTAGACCCGCGCCTAACGCGCAACACCCCTCACCATGACAATTTTTAAATATATTTTTCTCTGCAATTTTTGCGTCATTTCATGTGTCCATACAATTTTTCGAATTTACGGGGGCTAAGTCGCAATTATCAAATTGTGTGGCAACCTCCTATTGGACATGAACTAGTGAGAGGATCCCAATATAGGGTCCCAATCTCACCCACATATTCCTCACATGAAGAAACCCCTCTCCTCATCATGTAAAATCTCATCCATCCATTTTAAATGGATGGATCCCAACCCTTCAATCCACCCAACACACCCCCCTATAAAGTAAACTTTCACCCTCACCCTCACACTTCCCAACCGGCCCTAATCCCAACATTTGGGAAACCTCATCTCTCTCTCTCTCTCTCTCTCCTCCTCCATATTTATATTTTCCATACACACTCATCCATCTTCATTTCTTCTTCTTCTTCCTTATTCTTGTTCTTCCTTTCTCCTTCCTGGAGAACTCATCCTCCGGCCGACGACCGACTCCACTCCGGTGAACTCCGGGCTGCAGCACCGGCGGCTCCGACATAGCTACCTGACCGCCCCGACAGTGCGGCGGACCCGCGCAGCTCCGGCCTGGAGCGCCCCGCTGCTCCCGCAGCGACTGTCGACCGGCTGTGCTCGACGACCCAACCCCCTTGCGGCTGACCCCACGACCGCTCCGGCCAGTCACAGCAGTCGACGGCGATCTCTTCTCCCCGCACGGCCTGACAGCAGCCGTCCGGTCAGCCATTTCCCCCCCCGCGACAGTAGCTTCACTCCCCACGCCGGACTACACTCCTCTACTTCCTGTTTTCCGGCCAGAGTTCCCGTCTCACCACCACCACCGACCTGTGACATCTCGACCCCCGACCGGACCTAGTTCCCAGCCACCCCACTCCGTGCACAGCCACCCCGTCAGCTACTGCACGATTCCACTCCGGTGCACAGCCTCCCCGCTCTGGTTCCGACAGCGAAGCCACCCCGCTCCGGCAGTGTTTCCTCTCTTCCGGCCATCTCCACGTTTATCCCACCATCACCACCACCATTTGGCACCTCCCTCCACCGGCCATACCCCGGCATCGACATCGGCGAGGTCGACCCTCCCCTTTTCTTGTTTTAATTCTAGACTTTACTATTTCTTAAATTTGGATGTTTATATATAAATGGGCTGGTGTTAGCTAGGGTTAAGTGTTGATGGTTATATAGATGGTAAGTGTTTCGAGGATTATAAGTAGATAAAGTTGTTAAGGTTTAATTTATATAATGTTGGCATAAATATGGTTAGTGTAGGTTACTTTGAACTATGCGTTAAGGTTTACCTTGGTTAATACAAATGAGGTTTAATGTGAATACATGTGGAAATTTAAATGACTAGATGATGGGTTTAATGAGGTTGACATGGTTTAATATTTATGTAGTATAGTGAGAATGTATCTTGTATTATAAAGTTGGTTTTGGATGTTGAAATTAGTGGAAATGAGGGTGAATACAACTTGTGAGAAAATAAATACGATATTGGGCATGTGACGATGATTAAATAGGGTGATCAAAGACTTGGGGATTCGACTTGTAGTATGTCGGAGAAATGTATTTGTGTTAAGGTGCATTGTGGATTAGGAATGTTTCCTACATGAAGTATTACAATTTAATCAAGTTATGGATTCGAGGAAAAGTGAGTGTTTGACCTTTAAATAAATAATCGGGGTCTATGGTACATGATGGAAATTATAGATTTAATTATGGAGAATTAAATTGAGAAGAGTGTACAGATGACTAGTTGAATTGCTGTATTGTACCGATAGTCAACTGTGGTCAACCCCCCTAGTGTCTTGTCCCTGTGAGTCGTATTTGAGACTTAGTCTAGAAGTAGATGTGTGTAGCACACTTGCCTGTCCTAAGTGGTTTATTAATTCTGGTTTGTATCTCTTCACTAGGTATTGCGGGACCTGAGGACTTGGACGCGGTACCCGATCCCCGTCATCAGCAGCCGCACGCAGGCAAGTGTACCTTGCCACCCTGTATTTCAGTTTACAGATATTTATTGTTTCGTATGTACATTATGCACGTAGTTATATTGACGTTCGGTACTTCGCGTCCGGTTCATAACCGGGTGAAGACGTACGTCGTAGCATCCTAGGAAGATTGTCGGATGATTCGTAGTATCTCGATATGCGTACCTGAGTTTATCGATACCCCAGGACACACTCATACACTGTGATCGTGCCAGATTCCTGTATCCTGATACTGACATCATGACCAGAGACTGGGACGACCTTAGGGTCGCGTCTGTTGAATTATTTTTCCTTGTGTCGAGACTGTAATTAGAGGTTCAGGTTCAACGCACAATCGTTGACCGCTTGGGAAGGGGAAGACAGTTACTAGACGTTTGGGCTACTCTGCACGCGCTTATATATGTATATATAGTGATCCTGTTTCATAGTGTAGTGATCCTGTTTCATAGTGTAGTGGTAACACCCATGTGTCTCTGTGCTCGGAGCTACGGTACGACCCGTGTGTCTCTGTGTTCGGAGCTGCGGTTTTATTTTGGACAGCCCACGCGTCGAACATTGTCTTTAAACTGTGTCACACTAGTTGGTTATGATAGAGTACCCTGTCGTGCACTTGTACTTTCTGTTTACTTGGCATGCTATATTTCTGTACCTTGTTACGTCCCTCTGAGGACCTGGTTCCCTGCCAGTTTTGCAGCATAGACGATTACGGAGCATTTGGAGATACTGATGGAGTGGCATATCTTGCGAGCATGGTACCAGGTACTCACATTATATCTACCGGCATTATGGTTATTTTACATTGATTATTCATCTGCTGTTTTAGCCTAGTTTTGTAGACTCATACTTCTTCTCGAGTCTATTCGAGTTAGTGTGTTATTGGGCGGCCGACCTTAGCACATATAGCTCTTTCTTGTTGACTGATGTACATTGTGGATTGAGACAGAGGTTTACATATATGAAAAATTCTAGATAGTGCCCTTTATATTACAGCTTATACGTATTCGAGTCAGACCAGAGTCTGGTCGAATGCGTAGCTGGCGTGTCACGTAATCCTGGTCCTACGTATTTTGGGACTGGGGCGTGACATGTTTTTGTGGTGGCCCATGCAGGTCCGAATTAAATCGTCTTGGTCACCTGACTGTGCCAAACGAGCCTGCAAATTAGGAATAGATGTTATGATTGTTGAATAGGATCTCAATCCATAATCTATTTTAAAAACTCTTTGTATGTGATTATCTCCCTTGGACTTCCAATTTGCATTCGTTCAATCTTCCTCGATATCGCTATCCTTGTTTCTCGTCCCCTATTGTTCGGGGAGACGAATACTTGTGACTGATGGCTTTCCTCCAAAAGAAGATCGAAGACCAGACGGCAAAAGACAGAATTCGTATACCTTTCTCTGAGAAGATTGTTACATTGTCAGGATAGATTGATGGGTTCTTTGGATTCTAGAACTAGTGTGGAAGGTTGGCAAGAGAGTTAGACCCAGTGGTACCCTACCCGTGCTGGAGGTAACAGCGATCTTAGAAGTACTGAGAGCTAGAAGGATTGTTGAACATGACCTAGAATGATTTATGTGAATGCATAGCCTAATGATGGAAACTATTGGTTGTATATGATAGCAATACCAGGAATGATATTATGGACTAGAGGAGATAAAATTTCAAGCTCTCACTTGGAAATAAAATGATGAAAATTTTAGTATGTGAATATTAGTATGATTGTTGACATCATTATTATAATTGTAATTATGACTTGCAGAGATAAATAACGAAAAGAAGAAATTCGAAGAATAAAATTTTAGGAAAGACCTTGAGGAGAAGAGAAATTATACATTAGGCAAGAAGGAATTTTTTCTTTTGGAGGATTATTGTGGTAAACAGAACAGGAGAATTTATTTTGAGGTTAAGTCTGGACGATGACACCGTCCTAGCATGAGTTGATTGAGCCAATACCATGCGACACTCGATTGTCGACGTAGTTGCATTTATATTTTTTTAGGCCACCAGGTTACCCTGAGTTGAGTTCAGGGAGCCTAGGAGTATGGTGTCCATCTACCTTAGGGGTATACAATTCAGGAGGTGAACCAGTGTACCACCATGTTATAGCAGAGTTGAGGATGTTTTCTAGATAATCTTTTAGGCCTGCCACCTGACAGAAAGAGTTTGTTACAGAGTTGACTCCAAGACCCGAACCGATTATTTTTCCGTCTTCGGACTAGCACCGACAGAGTTTGGTTGAGTTGAAAGTCCATAATAGAGGACCTCTTAGACAAGGGTTTCGGTCGGGCTAGTGTTTTTCCATGAGAAGCAACCATCTTATAGTACCGAAGAAGGACGAGACGGTATGTCTGCGTATTGATTTCAGGGACGATATGTTTGTGTATCGATTACAGGATTTAATGCTGTAACGAATAAAGAACAAGTACCCTTGACGCGCATCGAAGATTAATTTGAATCAGCTAAGTGGCGCAGGTGTATTTTGAAGATCGATCTCAGACCCAGTTATTATCAGATCAAGGTACGGAAAGAGGACATCCAGAAGACGGTCTTTCGGACGAAGTATGGCCACTATGAGTTTCTAGTCATGCCGTTTGGTTTAATCAACACGCCAGCAGTATTCATGTGTTTGATGAACAATATTTTTCACCAGTACTTAGATAAGTTCGTGGTGGTATTTATAGACGATATCTTGATATATTTCAAGAGCCAGGAGGAGCATGAGAGATATCTCAGGATTGTGTTGGAGACGCTGAGACATGAGAGGCTGTACGCCAAACTCAGCAAATGTGAGTTTTGCTTGGACTGAGTACCATTTCTGGGACACATAATCACCGGAGATGGACTATCAGTTGATCCGGAGAAGATAGCTGCAGTAGAGACTTGGCCTACCCCTACATCAGTTACGGAGGTTAGGAGTTTCCTCGGACTTGCCGGATATTACCGGAGGTTCGTGGAAAACTTTTCGAGGATAGCTGCGCCTATGACGCGACTGACGTGTAAAGGCGAAGAGTTTACCTGGACCGACGAGTGTCAGGCGGCTTTCGATGAGCTGAAGAAGCGTCTGACATCGGCACCGATTTTGACACTACCTTCCGGATCAGGAGGATTTATAGTGTACAGTGATGCGTCAGGGAGCGGATTGGGATGTGTACTGATGCAACATGGCAAGATGATAGCCTACGCATCGAGACAGTTGAGAGTTCATGAGAAGAACTATCCGACGCACGACTTGGAGCTAGCTGCGGTGATATTTGCACTAAAGCTATGGAGACATTACCTTTATGGTGAGCGTGTTGAGATTTATACAGATCATAAAAGCTTGAAGTACGTCTACACGCAGAAGGAGCTCAATATGAGGCAGAGACGTTGGCTAGAGCTGATGACAAATTATGACATTGAGCTACAGTACTACCCTGGCAAGGCGAATGTAGTAGTAGATGCCTTGAGCAGGAAGCCTATGGCATATTTTTACGACTCGTCGCCAGATGTTAGAGGATTTTCAGGAACTCAGGATTAAGAATGTATTGCCAGGCATGGATGGACAGATGGCCAGTCTTGAGGTTCAGTCTACTTTGATTGAGAGGATCAAGGCAGCATTGCCTACAGATGCGAGATTTCGACGTCTGCGAGAGAGAACAGAAGCCGGCCTGCAGACGGGACTCAGGATTCATGAAGCCGGAACGCTGAGGTGAGGAGATCGCCTATACGTTCCTAGTGGCAAGCTACGCCAAGAGTAGATGACCGAGGCTCATGGCTCGATTATTCTATTCATCCCGGGGGTACGAAGATGTATCGAGATTCGAGGCAACATTACTGGTAGTATGGGATAAAGAGAGAAATTGCAAGATTCGTGACGAAATGTTTAGTTTGTCAGCAAGTCAAGGCTGAACATCAGAGGACTATTGCAGTCGCACCCCATTTCCGAGTGGAAGTGGAAACACATTACCATGGACTTCGTCACAGGATTTCCGCGGAGCCCTAGCGGGAAGGATGCAGTTTGGGTTGTCGTAGACAGACTCACCAAGTCTGCACATTTCTTGCCCTTCCGAGTTGGGCAATCCACAGAGATACTAGCTGACATGTATATGAGGCAGATAGTACGATTACATGGAGTGTCTGTCAGCATCGTATCGGATCGTGATTCCAGATTCACGTCACATTTTTGGCGGAGTATGCAGGAGAGCTTAGGAACTCGTCTCAAGTTCAGCACTGCATATCATCCACAGACTGATGGACAGTCAGAGCGCACGATACAGATATTAGAGGATATGTTGCGAGCGTGCATGATTGATTTTGGAGGATCTTGGGAGGACCATCTACACTTGGTGGAATTCTCCTACAATAAACAGTTACCAGGCCAGCATACAGATGGCACCTGTTGAGACATCATACGGCAAAAAATGTAGGTCACCAGTTTGTTGGAGCGACGTGGGAGAGCGTCAGATACTTGATCCAGAATTGGTGACACAGTCAGTAGAGAAGGTCAAGCAGATTCAGAGCCACCTGCGCGCAGCACAGGACAGACAGAAACACTGGGCAGATGCGCACCACAGACCATTGGAGTTCAAGGAGGATGACCACGTATTTTTGAGGATATCGCCCACTCGTGGTACCATCAGATTCGGAGGCAGAGGCAAGCTGAGTCCGAGGTATATCGGACCTTTTGACATTTTGGAACGAGTTGGCGAAGTAGCTTACCGTCTTGCATTACCTCCATCATTAGAGGGAGTACATGACGTATTTCACGTATCGCAACTGAGGAGATATGTCGCAGACCCAAGCCACGTACTTGATCATTCGGAGATTACAGTCAGGCCCAGTCTGTCTTACGTAGAGCAGCCAGTTGAGATCCTCGATCGCAGCGAGAAGACTTTGAGAGGGCAGACGATTCGACTGGTCAGAGTGGCATGGAAGCACCATTCGCCAGGCGAGTCTACTTGGGAGCGCGAGGATTCTATTCGGCAGCGATTTCCGTACTTATTTGAGGAGCAAGATACGAATTTACGTACAACATTTAATTACTAGTTGTTTTAAAATTCTGTTAGATATTATCGTGCTTTACTTTTAATTTCGGGGACGAAATTTTTCTAAGTTGGGAAGAATATAAACCCCCTCGATTTTATTCTGTAGATAGTTAGATTAGTTTTGGAAAATTTTGATAGAAGATATTGAGGTTTAGAGTAGAGGATATTTACCTGGAATTTTAATCCAATTAATTTAAACCATTGGCACACCCTATCTTTGTCTAATTATTCGGAGCCCATTATCAGCCCATAAATTCCGTACAAATATTGTACTCTCGACTTAACTCGCCAAATTAGGCACTGGACTTTTCTGACTGTTAAAAATCAATTTTTGTGTGCTCTAAATTAATTGTGCAACATTCCGAAAATCGTAACCCATATTTAATTCCGTGTCAGACACCTGTGTCGTTACCCTCGATTTTGGGATACCAACTTAACCCGTTGAGCCGGACAAACTAAAGGGTCCAAGACTGACTCCAAGCCCCCACCATTTTTGGCCTTTGCACCGTTTCCGGATTTTGACCCCGCGGGTCCCAATTAAATTAAATTCGCGGGACGCGTTATCTCTATTTAAATCAGAATTTACCAACTTTGTAAATTTTATTTTTATCCTAAATTAATCCCAATGCCCTTCAAATTAGACCCGCGCCTAACGCGCAACACCCCTCACCATGACAATTTTTAAATATATTTTTCTCTGCAATTTTTGCGTCATTTCATGTGTCCATACAATTTTCCGAATTTACGGGGGCTAAGTCGCAATTATCAAATTGTGTGGCAACCTCCTATTGGACATGAACTAGTGATAGGGTCCCAATATAGGGTCCCAATCTCACCCACCTATTCCTCACATGAAGAAACCCCTCTCCTCATCATGTAAAATCTCATCCATCCATTTTAAATGGATGGATCCCAACCCTTCAATCCACCCAACACACCCCCCTATAAAGTAAACTTTCACCCTCACACTTCCCAACCGGCCCTAATCCCAACATTTGGGAAACCTCATCTCTCTCTCTCTCTCTCCTCCTCCAAATTTATATTTTCCATACACACTCATCCATCTTCATTTCTTCTTCTTCTTCCTTATTCTTATTCTTCCTTTCTCCTTCCTGGAGAACTCATCCTCCGGCCGACGACCGACTCCACTCCGGTGAACTCCGGGCTGCAGCACCGGCGGCTCCGACATAGCTACCTGACCGCCCCGACAGTGCGGCGGACCCGCGCAGCTCCGGCCTGGAGCGCCCCGCTGCTCCCGCAGCGACTGTCGACCGGCTGTGCTCGACGACCCAACCCCCTTGCGGCTGACCCCACGACCGCTCCGGCCAGTCACAGCAGTCGACGGCGATCTCTTCTCCCCGCACGGCCTGACAGCAGCCGTCCGGTCAGCCATTTCCCCCCCGCAACAGTAGCTTCACTCCCCACGCCGGACTACACTCCTCTACTTCCTGTTTTCCGGCCAGAGTTACCGTCTCACCACCACCACCGACCTGTGACATCTCGACCCCCGACCGGACCTAGTTCCCAGCCACCCCACTCCGTGCACAGCCACCCCGTCGGCTACTGCACGATTCCACTCCGGTGCACAGCCTCCCCGCTCTGGTTCCGACAGCGAAGCCACCCCGCTCCGGCAGTGTTTCCTCTCTTCCGGCCATCTCCACGTTTATCCCACCATCACCACCACCATTTGGCACCTCCCTCCACCGGCCATACCCCGGCATCGACATCGGCGAGGTCGACCCTCCCCTTTTCTTGTTTTAATTCTAGACTTTACTATTTCTTAAATTTGGATGTTTATATATAAATGGGCTGGTGTTAGCTAGGGTTAAGCGTTGATGGTTATATAGATGGTAAGTGTTTCGAGGATTATAAGTAGATAAAGTTGTTAAGGTTTAATTTATATAATGTTGGCATAAATATGGTTAGTGTAGGTTACTTTGAACTATGCGTTAAGGTTTACCTTGGTTAATACAAATGAGGTTTAATGTGAATACATGTGGAAATTTAAATGACTAGATGATGGGTTTAATGAGGTTGACATGGTTTAATATTTATGTACTATAGTGAGAATGTATCTTGTATTATAAAGTTGGTTTTGGATGTTGAAATTAGTGGAAATGAGGGTGAATACAACTTGTGAGAAAATAAATACGATATTGGGCATGTGACGATGATTAAATAGGGTGATCAAAGACTTGGGGATTCGACTTGTAGTATGTCGGAGAAATGTATTTGTGTTAAGGTGCATTGTGGATTAGGAATGTTTCCTACATGAAGTATTACAATTTAATCAAGTTATGGATTCGAGGAAAAGTGAGTGTTTGACCTTTAAATAAATAATCGGGGTCTATGGTACATGATGGAAATTATAGATTTAATTATGGAGAATTAAATTGAGAAGAGTGTACAGATGACTAGTTGAATTGCTGTATTGTACCGATAGTCAACTGTGGTCAACCCCCCTAGTGTCTTGTCCCTGTGAGTCGTATTTGAGACTTAGTCTAGAAGTAGATGTGTGTAGCACACTTGCCTGTCCTAAGTGGTTTATTAATTCTGGTTTGTATCTCTTCACTAGGTATTGCGGGACCTGAGGACTTGGACGCGGTACCCGATCCCCGTCATCAGCAGCCGCACGCAGACAAGTATACCTTGCCACCCTGTATTTCAGTTTACAGATATTTATTGTTTCGTATGTACATTATGCACGTAGTTATATTGACGTTCGGTACTTCGCGTCCGGTTCATAACCGGGTGAAGACGTACGTCGTAGCATCCTAGGAAGATTGTCGGATGATTCGTAGTATCTCGATATGCGTACCTGAGTTTATCGATACCCCAGGACACACTCATACACTGTGATCGTGCCAGATTCCTGTATCCTGATACTGACATCATGACCAGAGACTGGGACGACCTTAGGGTCGCGTCTGTTGAGTTATTTTTCCTTGTGTCGAGACTGTAATTAGAGGTTCAGGTTCAACGCACAATCGTTGACCGCTTGGGAAGGGGAAGACAGTTACTAGACGTTTGGGCTACTCTGCACGCGCTTATATATGTATATATAGTGATCCTGTTTCATAGTGTAGTGATCCTGTTTCATAGTGTAGTGGTAACACCCGTGTGTCTCTGTGCTCGGAGCTACGGTACGACCCGTGTGTCTCTGTGTTCGGAGCTGCGGTTTTATTTTGGACAGCCCACGCGTCGAACATTGTCTTTAAACTGTGTCACACTAGTTGGTTATGATAGAGTACCCTGTCGTGCACTTGTACTTTCTGTTTACTTGGCATGCTATATTTCTGTACCTTGTTACGTCCCTCTGAGGACCTGGTTCCCTGCCAGTTTTGCAGCATAGACGATTACGGAGCATTTGGAGATACTGATGGAGTGGCATATCTTGCGAGCATGGTACCAGGTACTCACATTATATCTACCGGCATTATGGTTATTTTACATTGATTATTCATCTGCTGTTTTAGCCTAGTTTTGTAGACTCATACTTCTTCTCGAGTCTATTCGAGTTAGTGTGTTATTGGGCGGCCGACCTTAGCACATATAGCTCTTTCTTGTTGACTGATGTACATTGTGGATTGAGACATAGAGGTTTACATATATGGAAAATTCTAGATAGTGCCCTTTATATTACAGCTTATACGTATTCGAGTCAGACCAGAGTCTGGTCGAATGCGTAGCTGGCGTGTCACGTAATCCTGGTCCTACGTAATCCTGGTCCTACGTATTTTGGGACTGGGGCGTGACAGGCGAGGCCGGGAACCGACTGACGGGACCGTAGCGTCGGCAGTTGGCTGCACAGGAGCAGGGAGCCTGCCGAGGCTAGCGGGTCTAAAACCACTCACGTGCCGACACGGCCGCACCCGAGGCTGCCGCACACTGCCCGAGTCGTACCCCAGCAAGGAGCCGCAAGGCTAACTCAAGCTTGTCATAATAATCCATAGGAGTCAACTGACCGACACTCCAACATCCTAGTCTCGGAGAGCAAGTCTAGAACATACTTGCATTGTGATAGATATACACTATTCTTAGATCGAGCAACCTCGATTCCAAGAAAATATCGAAGAAGACCCAAATCCTTAGTATGAAACTGACGACTAATGTAGGCCTTCAAGTCCACAATTACAGCATGATCACTCCCAGATATAATGATATCAACAACATAAACAATCAACACGATAATACATGCTGAGAAAGAATGACAAAATACTGAATGATCTGATGTGGTGCGCCGAAAGCCATACTGAATGAGAACTGAACTGAACTTGTCAACCAAGCACAAGGTGACTGTTTCAGTCAATATAATGATTTCTTCAATCGACATACGAGTTTTTCATTTCTTGCTACAACATATCCCGGTGGTTGATCCATATAAACCTCCTCCTGTAAGTCACCATGCAAGAAATCGTTCTTTATGTCCAGCTGATATATAGGCCATTGGCGATTAACCGCCACATAAATAAGAATCCGAACTGAATTCAGCCGAGCCACTGGAGAGAAAGTCTCCATATAATCCACACCATATGTCTGAGTATACCCTTTGACAACCAACTGTGAGAAAGTCTCCATATAATCCACACCATATGTCTGAGTATACCCTTTGACAACCAACTGTGCCTTGAGGCGCTCAACAGAACCATCGGGATGATACTTAACAGTGTACACCCATCTACAACTCACTGTCTGCTTCCCAACAGAAACTGATGTAAGCTCCCAAGTCTAATTTTAATGTAAAACATACATCTCCTCATCCATTGCACTTTTTCCAACCAGAAGATATATCCTGCTTGTAAGTTTTGGGAATGGAAATAGAAGACAATAAAACAGCAAATGCATGAAAAGATGATGAAGCACGGCGTAATAAAATATAGTTAGAAATATGATGCTTATTCTTTGTGGTACAAATGCGTTTTCTTTTTCTGAGAGCAATAGGAAGATCATCTGGATCTGTGGTGATGGGAGCAGAAACCTCAGGCACAGAAGCCGATTGGTTGAGGGTTGAATTCTGCAGAACCACTGGCATGTCCTTGGATCTCTGATAAACCTGTAAAGGGGAAAATGGAGACAGAAATTGATTCAGGAATGACCGGAAGTGGTGTGGAAGATATCAAATCTGTTGTAAAAGAAATACAACGGTCTCCTGAAGGAAAAAAATGTGTAGACTCAAAGAATGTAACATCCGCACTGACATAATCCTTGCGTGACCGTTGACTGTAACAACGATAACCTTTTTAAGTACGAGGATAACCAAGAAAGATCCACTTCAGAGATCTAGGAGCCAACTTATCTCGATTAAGTTCCAAGTTATGAATAAAAGCGAACACCCAAACACTCGAGGAGGTAAGAAAAAATGTGCGACATCTGTATGTAATATGAAAAATAAAACTTTGTTATTTAATACAGATGATGGCATGCGATTAATTAGATAACATGCAGTAAGAACATCTGTCCAATACTATTTAGGGACATGCATATTGAACATGAGAGTTCGAGCCACATCTAAAATGTGTCGATGTTTGCGTTCGGCTATACCATTTTGTTGAGAGGTGTTGACACAACTGGTTTGATGAATCATACCACGATCAACACAGAAATTGTTCACATAAGATTTGAGTATAATCCAAAGCATTATCAGAACGCAGAATTTTGATACGTTTATCAAACTGATCATAGACTTCATTATAAAAGGCAGATAACACATTTCGAAACTCAAATCTTTCTTTCATTAAATAACACAAAAGTTATTATGGAATAATCATCAATAAAAATAACAAAATACTGAAATTCTTTCGAACTTTTGACTCTAGACGGACCCCAAATATCAGAATAAACAAGATCAAAAGAGTATAATTAACGACTCTCACTACGACGAAGGAAGGAACTACGGTGATGCTTGCCTAACTGACAACTCGTATTCAAGACTAGAAACATGACTCAAACTAGGAACAACTTGACACAACTTAGCCAAAGACGGATGTCCCAAACGATAATGCCACTACAACGGAGAAGTAGAAACAGAAGTAAAAGCCTTTCCAGGTAGAACCAAGTAGTACAGTCCATCATTTTAATACCCCGAACCAATCATCTTCTTCGTCCTGAGGTCCTGAAAAACACGAATTGGAAGAAAATATCACAGAACATTGAAGAGATTTGGTTAACTGGCTCACAGATAACAAATTAAATGATAAAATTAGGCACATATAATAAATTAAATAATGATAGTGATTGAGTAGGGTGAATGACACATTTCCTAAGCACATGGCGAGTAGACATATCAGCCAAGATAATATTATGTTTCATGGGACTACGATTATGAAATAGAGGTTATACCAGACATGTGAGAGCTTGCTCCTGAGTCGATAACCCAAGAGGTGGATGGTGACTTGGTTGCCACAAAAGCAGAATTACCTATATGTGTCATGGTTACAGTAGGTTGGGAGGTGGTACTAGCAAGCGCGTTCAACTTCTGGAGGATCTGTTCAAATAGAGATGAGGTATCGGACGTTGAAGTCTAATTGAAATCCGAAGTATCATCTCTGGGAGTAGAAGTGGTGAACTGTGACTGCATTTTTTCATCATGCACTTGATGTGCATATTCTGGTTTGTCCTACTTGTCCCAACAATAATCTTCGACATGACCGAACATTCCACAATAGTTACACTTCCGTAGTTGACCACGGCCACCACCACCACCACCGCTGCCACCACCACGACCATTGTCTCTACCACCACGGCCTCTTCCTCGACCAAAACTACGACCACCATCTCACCGCCACGTCCACTACCACGTCCACCACCATGACCAACAACACTAAAAACTAGGGCAGAAGAGTCAGTACTCGGCACCATAGAACTCTGTTCCAGAAAGGAACGATTGAGACGGGAGAAAATATCTGCCACAGTAGGTAACTGCTCTCCAGCAATAATTTAAGCTTTATAAGATTCGAGCGCACTAAGCCGGCTAGGATAAGTGAAACATGAAACCTTTTCTTCTGTCTCTTAGCTTCCTTCAAATCAGTAGTAACATGATGATATTGATGCAGTTCCTCCCACAAAGCCTTCTTTGAAGCCAGATATTCATTCTCAAGCTTCCCATTTTGTTTTGTATTAAACAATAACTCGTACAACTCATATATACGGACAACGTTTCGCTTCTACGAATATGATTCTTCCAAAGATGCCAAATCTGTTTGCTTAATTCACACCACTGAACATTAGCAGCGATATGCGGCTCCATACTATGCCACAATTACGACATAACGTATGCATATGCACTCATCCAATCTTCATACTCAGCGAAAGTTTCAGACGGGGGTTCTTCCGTCAAAAACTTCCAACTTCTTCTTCGTCCTTAACACAACTTTGATAGACTTGTACCAGGCAAGATAGTTCGCACCATTGAGTTTCACCGCTGTAATCGACTTTCCCAATTCATCATTATGAATAACAGTAAAAGGAGAACCACCTCCGCTACCACCACCACTATTAACCTCGACAGAAGGTTCGGTCCCCACCATACTTGCAGATGCAACAGAAAGATGAAATCTTTGAAACCCTTGATCTCACAACGAACCTCAACCGACGACGATCAACTAACATAGATCTGTAAAAACTCTAGATCTCATAAATGAACTACGAACGACCACGAACAACGAACGACGAATCATGAAAAGTAGACGATCGGTCCTGTCGTAGATGGAATGTACAGTACTTTCAAAATATACTTTGATACCAAGTGAAGTTTAGAGATGGAGAGGAGAGAAGAGAAAAATAGGAGAAGAGAATATGAGAAAGGAGATTGCAAGGACATAAAACCCTAGGTTGCATCTCATGTCTATTTATATTGATATGCAATTCACCCACAGTTACTATTATACCCTTATATGACTCTTAACAGTTATCATAAGACAGTAACATCATTATTATAAAAATTATTACTCACATAGCATGCATGATGAATGTGTATTTTTAATCTAGTGGCTGCTGAATGACATACGAGTCTCCTTACAATCATGCATAAGATTGTAACTATATGACAATTTTAACATAAAAGATGATTTATTTCTGACTACTGATTCATTTATTCAAACGGAAAAAAACCCGGATTTAAACACTCATTGGCCAGTAAGAATAAAGAATGGACCAAGACAACACATGATCATAAATGTATGAGCGCCATGAGATTTATCGAAGTCAATGGAGAGGTTCAATAGACTTCTGCATCGGTCTTGTGTAGCGTTATCTTATGAAAACGAGACTAACGATTCTAGAGGTTACACAAATATAACTTTTACATATTTCAAAAACATAATTCCTACCAACTAGGAAGTTTAGGGAGCTAACCTGAAATGGTTTACTAACTGCTTATGCATATGCCTATTATTATTAATTAAATCCAGAATGCAGAACTAGTTTATAAAAAAAGATAACGAGTTTTTTTTATAGTTATATAGTCTAGTATCTCAGTTGAAACTTTCCTGAAATTGCCATAGCATGTAATAGTTTTATTATGCAATGCCAAGATGATAATCATCCTCTAAATAAATCCTTTGCATTGCAACTACCAATTTTAACTGAAAATGCTTATAAGATTGTATGTGCATGTGCAGTGTCCACCAACAACTGCACTGATTAGGATGACCGATAAGATATTAGATAGAATTTCTAGATATAGGGGTAGGCCTAAACGAACTTGGACTGATGTTATAAAAAAATGGTCTTTGTTAACTATCCAAAGGATATGGCCTTACCAGAGCTGAAAGGAAGAAAAAGATTCAAATAGACGACACTAAAAGTTTGGGATAAAGGCTTTGTTGTTCTCGTAGTTGCTTACAAAATAATATTACATGGTTGTGATTACTACTCTTATTATTTGTGAAAAATAATAATTCCGACCATTTAATTTTCCTAAAGAACCAACCATGACTTGTTCAAAGTCTAACATAAAAAATCTAGCAATAAGGCAATATCTTGGATTTTTTTTTTTGGAAAATGGAAAATACTAATACTTCTGGATCAGAGGAAAATAGCACTTCTTCATTGGGATGGTATTTAAAGAGAACAAGTTTTTAGTGATATTCCCATGATCCTTGGGAATGTGCTGCCTATGGGAATCACACATTCCTAACTTAATGAATGTTGAGGATCCTTGTATCAGATATGCAGGAATCCTATGGGAATCACAGATTCCCAGGTAAGATTCTAGCGTACCGAAAACAATTTAAATAATACAACTTCTGAAAGGTCAGAAGTAACAGCACAAGAAAATCTCACATTTACCTCTTCCTTCCACGCGCTAAGTCTCGCTCACTAGATTACAACGAAACTAATCCTTCTCAGAATATGCTCCATTAGATGCACAGAACAAACAAAAACTCATTTTCTTCAACAACCGGTCATTGGACTCTATTCCCCAGTCTTCTTTATTAACCACGTTAACAGCATGGACTGTGCTTGACAATATATTCTTAGTTTTGACAGAACTTTATCTCTACTCATGTTAAGGTTTATTTGCTGAAATCTGATTTGCATTTCACTTTACTTTCCTATTATCACCATCTACCAACTCTGTCCAACAAGTCCATTAGTAAGTTTAAATTAAATAACTTAACTCCAATTCCAAAAACTCAGTTTCGGTATCAATTTCAGACCCTTCCTATGAGTATTTGTTTCACAATTTCGGAGAGTTTTGGTGGTTCTGATTCAGTTGGTTTCAGTAGTTTTGAAGGTTTCAGTTCAGACCCTTCCTGTGAGTATTTGTTTCACAATTTCAGAGAGTTTTTGACAAATGAATACTTATATTGTCTTACATACTGTACTCAGGAGCTTCAAAAATTAAGTAGAGAAAGGAAAGATATTGAGGACAATATATTTTACTTTTATGGGAAAAAACTCAGTTCTAATAAATTTACGGCCACCCTCAATATTAAATCCTAGTTTCGTCCCTGGCATATTGGTTTCAGCTCATACTCATAATCTAGCTTTTATTATTTGCACCGTGATTGTCTAAGTTAAAGTTACTTAAAATGTTACCAAGAAAGCACAGACACTCCAAAACTAATTTCTCTCTGGTCGGGCACGATACGGACACTCCAAAATACAATAAGCCACAACAAAGTGGCATGTCTATGTTGTTGTGTTTGTATCATGTCCTTCCATATTCTTACCTGTGTAGCATAGGTATCAGATTCTTTGAGAATGTGCACAACTGAATCTGATCCAACATAATAAAAAGTAACACATTATGAAAATTTACAGACAAACCCTTGTACGCATCTTTTGTTAAGGTAAAGATGCTAACTTTGGCTTCTCAGGAAAGAATGACATGAGAGAATCAGAAACAGTCTTGAGCTTATTGTAATGATATTCTAATGATCACCTTGGCTCCACATAAGCGTAATAAATAGAATTGTCAACTTAGCCGCTGTACATGCTGAAATCCTTCAATTTTCATCAAAATTCAATATTCCACAAAAGTCAAAAGTATATCGTTATCAACCTCAACTTGACATATTCCTTTTAGAAGGAAGAATGGACGATGTAGTTTAATGATTTTTTTCATAATATAAGCATTCTAAAAGTCTAGGACACACAAACGCAAACATTCCAACCACCTCCCACAACATCTAAGGCCATAAGAAATATTCTTATCATACTAGGAGAATCATCAATTACCTATAGTTAGTATGATTACTTCCCCTGTCCACCATAAGGCTAGGAAGCTAAGAGAACTCTCAAAAAATTTATACACAATTCATCTTTCAGAACTTAGTTATCCTGAAACTGCTATATCAACTGCTTTAACAGTTGACCTCAGTTTATCATCCTGCAAAAGAACTCAATAGGGCTTCTTGGCCAAGAAAAAAGAGTTAATTGATTTCTCTTGATCAGAAAAAACAAGTCGACTCAACTAATTGCATGACTCGTTCAATGTGTTGGTTAGGTCTTGCTATATTTCTAAGGATATGCTTTGGGGTTTGGGTACAGGAAGACCCCCCCCAACCCCCCCACCCCACCCAAATGTTTCACTGATTTACATGTCCTCACCCAACATTAAAACATTGTCGTTGGAATCATTGTCTTCCATTTTTTTTTCCAAAACCATAATTAGGGGTGTATATTGGCGACAATATCCCTAATTTGAAGTTTTTAGTATATATTTAAAACCTTTTAAAATAAAAGAACAAAAAATTCGACCCATCACCTTCTCTACCCTGGTTGTGCTAGGCAGAGGTGGCAGATCCTGTCGGATCACAGCCACCAGCCCCATCCTTCCCTCTCACTCTCTTCCGCATCTTTTCCACCCTTTCTCCGTCCTACTTGAAACCGATGCATGGTCAGGTGAATCAAGTCTTTTTATACTAACATAGGTTTTGTAGTTTAAAAAGTACAATAATCAATCTTGTTGGTTTTCTTTTCTTTGTCCGTCCCTACATTCTCGTCTTGTGGTACTATACCAATTCAATATTCTGAGATGGCTCTCTTTCAATGTTGCTGATGTTGATGGTTTCCTAGGGCCCTTCTGGAGATGTAGAGTTGAGGGATTTTTTTTTTTTTCCTTTCATATTACATTCTACATCATATACTGCAGGTAGAACACATGTGAATCAAGTGGGAAGGGTGGTGGTGATGGTGAGGGAGTCGGAACTGTCAGCATCAGCGCTGGCTGTTGCTGGCTGGAGTACGGGGAGAGTGAGGTTGAGAGGAAGAGAGGGAGGAGGAGAAAGGAAGTTGCTGACAGTAGTACTTGCCTCTGCTGCCACAGGAAGAGGGCGGAGAAGGTCATGGGTTTATCATCTGTTTTTTTTTGCAAGTTTTTAAATGCTTTAAAATTATTTTTATTTTAATAAATCCAAATCAGGATAGTACAGTCATTTTATCCCCTAATTTATGTTGCACAGACATGGAGAAATGGTGTACTTGTCTGTATCATGTCCGTACCCGTCCACATAGGTAACACTTATTGAAAATGTTTGTATCATGTATCTGTGTCTTTATCCCTATCTGTGTCCATATTCGTGCATCATAGCCCTTATACTAATAGTTTTGGAAGGAATTGGATGGTACCATTTATTACAAGGTTGTACAACTTTTGTTTGTAATTTATTCTTATGGTCTTGTAAGATAACATGTGTATCGAAGCTATTGTGATATTAACGAACTGTTTTCATCCTCAACTCTCATTTTTTTCTAATTTTCTACTTATGCCAACCCTAGTTTCTTCTTATATATTATCCTACTTGACGATAACCTGTAAAATTGACTTTGTGGTGCCGCCATTGTCTCTCAAAAAGTTGAAAATATGACAGAGATTAGAGGCTATTAAAAACGAAGACTTGCTTAGATTGAACAGTATGACAAGAGAGGGAGGTTATTACCAGTCATTATAGCACCTCAAACACAAAGCATGGCTACAGTTTGGTAGTACAATCTTGATGTTCATCTCCATACAAATCCCACATTCTTCTTCTCTTTCAGCATCTATATCTGAGAAACGCTTCCCTTCACTGTCATATTTTTTCTTATACCTCTCCATGCATAACGCCTTCTGCTTTTTATCCTCCAGGTCAGTTATCCCTTTTTGTAGTTGATTTAGGGAAGGAAAAATTACACCTGCCGTAGAGCAACAAATAAAAACAGTAGAAAAATACCTGGGACAGAGATAAAGAATTCAAGAACAAGTCAAGCCAACATATACCATAGAACTCTCTTATACTTGCTTTCCTTTCACGAGTCGACATTGTAGTTGTTCCATCAGCATAAACCTGAACGTTGAAGAGTTAAATAAACTTGAATGCTGCAAATGAACATTCAAAAAATGATCAAGTAAACTAGAGACCTTATATATCATAATTCTAAGAAGTCCAAGAGCTCCAGCCAGGCTGCAGTCTGTCCACCGTACTAGAAAAAGAAATAAGTGGGCAGCTGGACTATATGACATTCGCATCTGAAAACAAGCACCACCCATAGGAAAATCTGAAGCCCTGCATCATGTAATGAAAATCAAAAAAGAAGAACTCAAGGCAGCTTGTCTGACTTCCCCCACAGAAATATAAAATATGTTGACTTTAAATATACCAAGTTCTAAGTGTAACCAAAGGGTCAAGTAATCCAATTCGTAAGGAACAAGTCAAATAAATGAATTGTTTAAAAATGGGAAAGTTATATGAAGAGAAAGAGAAAGTTCAATCATGAACTCATTTACAACTCTTTCCATAAAATCAGAATTAGATAAACAAGTAATCAAAAAGTACAAATTACTTTTACTGAAAACAATATGTATGGAAAGTAAAAGGTATACTACACATTAAAACCAAGTCCAGGACAAAAATTAAGGGGAAAAATATTGAGTGTGGACCAACAGAGAAAAGTGAGAAGAGAAGATTGGAAGTGCAGGCTATCTCTGTTACTCTAATTTTTGAATTGGTCTTGTGAAATAGCTGACTGGAACAGGATCAAACTCTTCATTACAACTGCCAAAATGACTTTATGAAGCCATATTCTGGCACACTCAGAACTATAGGCTTGGGTTCAAAAGTTAGCATTGATAAGATGACTAATCATCTTATGTAGATAAACGAAATAAAATTTCATATGTTGTTTATCATATTTTAGGCTCAAGCATCACCATTCTACTATTGTCTAACTTTCTAGACAAAGAAAAAAGTCATTAAATTATTTACCATATTTTAGGCTCAAGCATAACACACTACTATTGTTTAACTATCTAAACAAAATAGAAGTCATTATGTTGTTTACCATTGTTGATATGGTATGTTGCGTGTCATATTTAAGTATAGTATAAGCACATGGGAATATCCTGAGGACATATTTGGGATGCCAGAATATGTCACAGGATATTCCATTATGAGATTATTGTCATAATGATTGAGATCATTGTATTAATGACTGTAAGGCTATATAATGCCAATGAGACAATCAATAAAATAATCAACTAATTTCAACATGGTATCAGAGCCAGGTTTCCACAAACCCTAGCCGTCACCAAGCTTCCACAAACCCACAGGAGGATTTCTTAGATCTCCTCCACCGAACTCTTCCACGCCCCCCCTCCTTCCCTTCTCCGCCCTTCGCAGGCCGCCCTTCGCTGTTGCTGCCCCGTCCCGCTACTGCTACGGCTACTACTGCTGTTACGGCTGCGACGGTGGCTGTGACATGCGTGCTGCCGCCTCCTCCGCACCAGCACGAGACAACGCCTAATAGGGATGCCTAGATCTGAAAAAAGGGGGGACATGTTCGGATCTAGAAGCGGACGACGAGGACGAGCGTGAGTCGTGGAGCGGACGTGACGTGATTGGATAGACGACGCATCGATGGAGGAGATCATCAAGAAGCTAGATTCTGCAGAGGTGGCGACGTTGATGAAGTTGTTGACGATGTCGGCTGGTGACAACACGACACGAACGTCGCCGGAGTTGAAGCTTCCCTCCATCGATCAGAAATTAGATGGACCAGCCACCTATCTGAGTTGGTCACCGCGGGTGAGAAGAACCCTCGCAGGAAAAAACATGGAGGGGTTCCTGACGGGCGAGGCGACAGAGCCGGACGAGGGATCGACAGGACGCGATGAGTGGAAGTCCACTCATATGGTGATCTACATCTGGCTTCTCAACTCCTTAGTCCAGTCTATTGCCGCCACAGTAGATGGTATCGAGATGGTGAAAGATGTGTGGGAGAAGTTGAGAAGGACCTATGATGGTGTGGGGAACAACTTACGGGTCTTCCAGATAAAGGGGGAGATTGATGACACCGTACAGGGAGAGAAGACGGTGCAGGAGTATGCCACGGAGTTGGAGCGTCTGTGGTTGGATTATGATCACTCCTCAGATCGGACGAGCTGCGGGGACCCTAAGTGTAAGAAGAGACATGTGTGTTTGCAGGAGAGTACGATGAAGTTCCTCAAAGGGCTGACTGCAGCTTTCGCACAGAGGACGACCCTACTTCTAGTCCAACCAAAGATCCCTAGCCTTGAGGAGGCTATCTCAGCCATGATCCAGGAGGAGACGCATCAGGCTGCAAGCCGAGACAGGTGGTCCCCCCGAAGCAAAGTCAGCACTAGCGATCACCAGCTCAGGAAACACAGGATCTAAGGGAGAGCCCTGGCAGCATAACCAGCAGTGCTACAACTGTGGGGAGATGGGTCATCATCGGTATGCTTGTACCAAACCACCTAGGGAGGGAGATTCAGGTGGTGGACGAGGACCGTTCGGCGGACGAGGATATAATGGAGGACGTGGTCGTGGTCGTGGTCGAGGGGGTAGACGAGGCGGCCGAGGAGGTTATCGGGCGAACCTCCTGATATCAGAAGGGAACGGAGAAGCTGATGGCACATTTACTGTGGAGGACCAGGCACTGGGAGACATGAGGAGTAGAACAGAGGAGGCGTCCACCTCATTCTTTGTTAGGGGCAACGCTGTCATGTATGCCCATCCATCAGAAGGTACTGACGAATCACTTGCCCTTGCGTCTATCTCTTCCCTTAAATCATCAGACTGGATTATCGACTCGGGAGCATCTCGGCATGTGACGGGGAATGCTAGTGAGTTTTCTTCCTACACTCACCTAGCATCAGCAGACAGCATTCAGACAGCTGATGGCACTTTCCAGCCAGTGGTCGGTAAGGGTACTGTTAATTGTAGGGTACTGTTAATTGTACAGGTTCAGTAAGATTATCCAATGTTTTACATGCTCCATCCTTTCCAGTCAGTCTCTTGTCCATTAGTTCTATAATCCTCCAACTTAAATGCATTGTTTCTTTTGATATTCCTAAGGTGACCTTTCAGGAGAAAGGGACAGGACGAAGACTTGGGACTGGCACTTGGCATGAGGGACTGTGGTACCTAGATCGAGAAGGACTGGACTCAGCATTAGTATCTATGGCAGAGAAGGCTGGCATGGAAAGACTGCAGCAGAGGACTGAGGATACCTTGATACTCCATCATCGGAGGATGGGACATTCTTCCTTTGATACTCTAAGTAAGTTGTATCCAGAGATTTATGCAAAAACAAATAAAGAGAAATTAGTATGTGATGCGTGCGAGTTAGGAAAACTTACTAGGAGCTCATATGTTGGCACGGGTCATAGGAGCACTTTTGCTTTTGAGGTAGTACATTCTGATGTTTGGGGTCCATGTGCTACTAACACTATGAATGGTTATAAGTACTTTGTTTCTTTCATTGAGTGTGCCTCTCGTGTTACCTGGTTATATTTGATGAAAAATAAGAATGATGTACCTGCTTGTTTTCGGGATTTCCATAAGCATGTCCAGACTCAGTACAAAGCAGTTGTGAAGGTACTGAGGTCTGACAATGGAACGGAGTATACCAACAAGACGCTTGCAGAATACCTGTCAACACACGGAATACAGCATCAGACCACCTGTGCATACACACCAGCACAAAATGGAGTTGCAGAAAGAAAAAATAGACACCTTCTGGAGGTCGCAAGAAGTATGATGATCGACATGAATGTCCCACAGAGTCTTTGGGGGCATGCAGTGTTGACAGCAGCTCAACTCATCAACAGGATGCCCTCGAAGGTCCTCGGATGGAAGTCCCCATGTGAGGTATTGCAAGGCAATAATAGTGGGATACTCCCACTGAAGGTGTTTGGGTGTGTGTGTTTTGTGAAGGACAACAGGCCATCAGTTGGGAAACTTGACCCTAGAGCGGTCAAATGCATCTTCGTAGGCTACTCGGCGACCCAGAAGGGGTATGTGTGCTGGAGTCCAGTAGAGAAGAAGAAGTTTGTCAGTATGGATGTCCACTTTCGGGAGCATGAGCCATACTACCGCCAGGACGGAACTTTACACAACACGCCTAATACTGCCAGTATTAGGCGAGAGGGGGAGATGGAGAACTTGGTGGTAACCGATTTAGAAGTTTGGCATGGAGGCACGGAGAAGGGACAAGAAGGTGAAGTTGTTAGGCCTACGGCTCAGGGAGAGTTACTTACCTACAGCAGGAGAGAGAAGCAAACTACAGGACCAGTACCGACAGTGCCAGTGCCAAGTCCCTTGCCTGCGTTCGTCCCAACTCCTGAGGCACCGACACCAACCCCCCTTCAGGTGATACCCCCTCCTTCACAAGATATTATTCCTCCTACTTCTACTCCTCCCACACCACTATCTGTACGGAGGACCACTCGCAGCAATGCAGGAAATCCTCCAAACAGATATGGTTGGGATATCGCTCAGTTTGTTTCTTATTACCATATCCCTTCTTCTCATTGAGCATTTATAGCATCTTTGGATAATATTACTGTACCTAACAATTGGCAGGTTGCCAAGAACGATCCAAAGTGGAAAGCGACAATGCACGAGGAGTTGGGAGCTCTGGAGAAGAACCACACTTGGGAGCTTGTGAGACTGCCAGAGGGGAAGAGAGCAGTTGGATGTAAGTGGGTCTTTACCGTGAAGCAGAACCTAGATGGACAGGTTGAGCGCTACAAAGCTCGACTAGTAGCCAAAGGATACAGTCAGACATACGACATCGACTATGACGAGACCTTTGCACCAGTTGCAAAGATGAGCACTGTCAGGACTGATTTCTCTGGCAGCGAATGGTGGATGGAAGCTACACCAACTGGATGTGAAGAATGCGTTTCTTCACGGAGATCTAGTGGAGGAGGTGTACACAAAGATACCACCAGGATTTGGTACCAATCAGACAGTAGGCAAGGTCTGCAGGTTGAAGAAGTCCGTGTACATGGAGATACCACCAGGATTTGACACCAATCAGACAGTAGGCAAGGTCTGCAGGTTGAAGAAGTCCCTCTATGGACTGAAGCAGTCTCCTCGAGCGTGGTTTGACAGATTCAGAAGGACGATGATAGGGATGGGATATCAGCAGATCAATGTTGATCATACTGTGTTCTTCCGTCGGAGTGGAGGCCACATCACCATGCTTGCGGTGTATGTGGACGATATGATTATCACAGGAGATGATGAGCAGGAGATCGCCCAACTCAAAGGAAAGCTTGGCAAGGAATTCGAGGTGAAGGATCTCGGCCTTCTTCGGTACTTCCTTGGGATTGAGATTGCTCAAGAAGCAGAGGGGATTGTTCTCTCTCAAAGGAAGTATGCACTGGACCTTCTCACAGAAACTGGGATATTAGGGTGCAAACCTGCAGCGACACCAATAGATCAGAGGTTCAAGATTGATGCTGAGGCTGGAGAACCAGTTGATCGGGACAGATACCAGAGACTGGTTGGCAAGTTGATCTATTTGAGCCACACACGTCCTGATATCTGCTTTGCAGTAAGTGTGGTGAGCCGCTACATGCATGACCCACGGAAGGGTCATATGGATGCAGTGTACCAGATTCTAAGGTACTTGAAAGGTGCTCCCGGGAAGGGACTAATATTCAGGAAGAACAATCACGTGAACATCGAGGGCTACTGTGATTCTGACTGGGCTAGTTGTGCTGATGACAGGAGGTCTACCTCGGGATATTGCATATTTGTAGGAGGTAACTTGGTCTCCTGGAGGAGTAAGAAGCAGTCTGTGGTGGCCAGATCGACAGCTGAAGCAGAGTACAGAGCTATGGCCTTGGGAGTTGCAGAGCTGCTATGGTTGAAGAATATGCTGGTGGAGCTGAAGCTGGATCAAGGAGCCAAGATGAAGCTGTGGTGTGACAATCAGTCAGCTATTAGTATCGCCAACAATCCAGTACAGCACGACAGGACCAAACACATCGAAATTGATAGATTATTCATCAAAGAGAAATTGGATAGTGGATTACTGGAGCTTGGCAATGTTCCAACCAGGGATCAAGTAGCAGATGGACTAACCAAGGGACTCGCCTCAGTGAGCATGATTAGAGGATGTGACAAGATGGACTTAGTGAATATCTTTCACCCATCTTGAGGGGGAGTGTTGATATGGTATGTTGGGTGTCATATTTAAGTATAGTATAAGCACATGGGAATATCCAGAGGACATATTTGGGATGTCAGAATATGTCACAGGATATTCCATTATGAGATTATTGTCATAATGATTGAGATCATTGTATTAATGACTGTAAGGCTATATAATGCCAATGAGACAATCAATAAAATAATCAACTAATTTCAACAACCATATTTTAGGCTCAACCATAACAGTCTACTATTGTTCAACTTTCAAAGTCATCATGTGGCTTACTTTCAAAGTCACATATGTTGTTTATCTCACAATTATAAAAATATAGGTCTTTATTATTTCTTCTATCTTCATTCCTATGTTACATATTTGGTTCTTTTGTAAAGGGGTGGAGAAAATTAAAAACAAGAGGAAACTGCACCAAAAATCGTTTGATGCAGACGTGCACCATGATTGCGCAATAGTACTTCCCTAATAGAATACATCTTCAGAGTTTTACAAAAAAAAAAAAAGAGAAGTGTCCACAAAGTGAATTTAGCGAATTATTTGGACATTATCAGTGTCACACATCTTTGCAACCTGGAATGTCAGAATATCACCATGTGACCTAAACCAGAAGTAGCTAGACTGATGTGATAACAAAGAAAAACAGAACCAGCCATTTTGCTAGGAAGAAACAGCGGATGAAAATTAGTATTGTCCCTGCCTGACACTCCAAAATAAAATAGGACACGTCAAACTGGTGTCATGTCATATTCAGCGGCCGCTGCAACGTAAGCCTTATGTAATGGAAGCTGCCACCGACCATGCAGCACAAAGCCCACCAAATTACACAAACAGATTTCTACCGTTGGCTACCAACCTAAATCCGTTGCATCTTTTTGAATGTTGTATTAGTATGATGAAGAATGGAAGATGGGCTGGAAATTTGTATTAACATGATGGAAAATGGAAGATAGGGGTACCCGAAAGAAGCGAGAGCAAAAGGGAGGGAGGTGTTGAAGAATAAAAAAAAGATGGATTGGGCCAGAACAATCTCTACTATTTAAAAGCAGGAAGCCTGATGGCATGCAGGTTGTCGACCCAGTATCCATTCTCAAGATGTATAGTGAATCAGCAATTGTCAATCTGGTAACGTGCATGCTAATCATCTATCTGATCACTGAAGCTGCACGAACATTATCCATGGCCAAGACCTAGTCTCAAACTAAGAGATCATAATATGAGCTCATAAACTTATAGGGCCTCAAAGCATATATATCTTCAAGTAATACAGAAGATTATGAACAGCTGGCAACTGCATCATTCAATCATTATATAACCATACTCGGAAGAAGTTGAAAAAAAATTCATAAACTTTTGCTTGTTCTTTTCTTAGTCCATCAAGACTCCTTTGTTCCAACATAAAGCTTGCCCTACATATATAGGACTGCAACTCACTAGCTGGAGTTGACCTGGCTCGAGAACTTCACTAGGCTCTCTTTGTAAATGAGCTGAGATTGAACAGGGAATGAGCTTGATTGCTTAAACGAGTCAAGTTTGAACTTAGTGAAGCTCGACTTTAGATCTCGCAAACAAGCTCAACAAGGACTCGACTTCGCTCAACTCTCGCAAGTCTTAACTCGACTGGACTCATTTGCATCACCATACGTATGAAATTTTAATTTTATTCAAAACGTTGCCCTCCTTAAAGTTTGGGGATATGTGTGAGTTCCATTCGAATTATAAAATATCTTATGAAACCATGCATCTCAAGGACAAGAACCATCTACAGTATATATGAATGATAATATATCTTAAACTTACTCCCTTGGCACCATACTGAACAGTGAACATACAAACAAACAATTGCAATAGTAACTACATCAAAGCCATCCTTAACTTTTGGGGTTGACTGCATAAATTATTTTTTTCCTCCATTGGCCTCGTACATATTCTAATGACATTAATCCATGTACATTTTGGCCTATCCCTACCATACCAGCACACTTAAGTACGGACTTACCTCCCCATTGAACGGTTCAAAAGACTCGAAAGCATCTCAAATGATCTGCTTGCAACTTATCCCCATTTGAAGTTACCTCTACTTCTACAAAGAAGGTCATTTGTTAAGTTATCTTGGGAGAATTATTCATTTTCCAGTTGTTCCTTTGGCATATTCAATATGATTTCTGCCAACATCTCTATTCTCTACAACATTAGTTTTATTTAGTACAAAAATAGTCTCAATATAGAAAGAGACCAACAAATAAGAAAACAAAGATAGGCTCATCGAATAAATATGGAAACACATTGTGGAAAGGTGGACCCTTATTCAATCTACAAATATACTAAATCTAATAGAAATAGACCCAAATAACCCACTAATCCTAAAAGAGCTAAAACAAATCATATTCTTCTATAGGGCTTACATAGTTGTTGTACTTTTTATTTTTTGTTCATAAAGGTAGCAGCTAGTGTCGAGGAGAAAATTAACGAAACAATTAGATGATCTAATAATTAGAATTTCAAACTTTTAAGGGTTGATTAGTAACATATTGGACAGAAATGGCTGAAAATAAAATAAAACCTTGCTTCGCACAAAAGATTAGCCTGTAATCATCACAGCGAAAACCAGAATCCAGTCCAACTAAGTAATTAGCTAGAATTTATAAAAATGTGAAAGTGAGAGAAGTGCATAAAGTAAAGAGAAGGGTCAAAAGAGAATCACCTACTAGTCCATCACCTAATCACTTTTAGTTGCAGCAAATGCATGTAGTCACAAGTCAAGAATAATTGTAATACACTATATTTCCATACATCGTCCTCCTAGAAACTTTCTAAAATTATACACTTTAACAGTATTCCAAAAAAAAAGACTTTTAAGGCCTCATTCTTTAACAGAGTTTGGAAAAGGAAATTATGGTTTGGACCAAAACCCCAAATAACTGAACTTTGGAGCATTTGGGCTGGATTTCGGAGTTGGATGAAACTCCATTCTAACTCTATAACACCCTTCAAGATGGAAACTTCAATCAGATTGATTTTTGTAAAACTTAAACTTAAAGATATATATGTCTAGTTTTCCCATTGGAGTTTCATCTTTCCAAACCCCTAGTTTCAAAACTCCAAACACTGAAATAAACTTGGTTCTCAAACTGGGCCTAACTGGAGACTAATTTAGCAAGTAGTGTTGTTAATGGCGGATTATGGTGGCAAGCCAAAAATCTGCCATATAAATATGGCGGATGGTGTGGCGGATATATATATATATATATATATATATATATATGAGGAGGGATCCACATCCCTCCCTATTATGCATCCCCAAGCATCCCCATGTTTACAACCATTGGATTTTGTTTAAGTCATCTAATCTTAACCATTAATTTGAATGGTAAAGTCATATAATCTTAACCGTTGATTTGAACAATTCAAATCAACGGTTAAGATTAGAGTAGCAAGTAATCAGATTTTTGATCCAATTAATTAAAAATTCCAAGTGGCCATGCAATTGCAATTAACCAACCTTCTAATAATGAGAACGGCTTAATTTTAGCATTGCACTTCAATTATCAATTTTTTTAACTAAATATGATATTTTTGAAAAAAGAAGAAAAAAATGAAGAATAGTACTTATGAATCTTACTACCAACCTACCTTAAGTTTTTATATCGTTTTTATTTATAAAAGTCGTGATTTCAAAATGTGATTCAAAGATTACAGTAGTTAATTAGTTTCCAGAAGTATCATTTGATGCAATTTTCTTTCTTTGGGTCCAGAATCCTCGATCATCAAGCCTCAACTCTAGTGAGTACTTCCCTAAACTCATAATGAAAACTAACGAATCATCACAATCAATCATAAAACTCGAGAACTTCCGCAACAACACAACATCAATGCATATTCTGTGAAACATAAAAGAGTAGGAAAACAGAGAATAGAGTGTTGGCATACTGGATATCGGCTTCGAGTAATTGAGAGTCCTTGAACGATTTTCGCATCTGAGAAGTAGTAGAGGAGCTCCCGCCGAACATCTGCTACCACTAAAACTCATCCAAAAACCCTAAATAAACCCTTAGAAAGCCCTAGCTTTCTCTCTAAAAAATTGAAATAATCTAGCTCTCTCTCTCTCTCTCTCTCTCTCTCTCTCGAAAATACTGGTAGGTGACGGTTGAAGGAAGAGAGAAGGTGAAGAGAAAACTTCATCGCATGCCACGTACCAAAAGAGAAAAGGGAAAGAGGCATATTTATGAGAGATTTTCCTTTGGTGGACGGTTTAATTTGACCACAAGAAATGTTTGCGCTACAAAACCCGCACGTGCTACAAGAGTCCAACGTCTTAGTCCACGTCTTAGAAGCCAGAAACTCCTAGACGGTCAACGAATCTCAGTAAGAACCTTCGATTCGGCGTTTCTTACTTGGGAGCTCGTTTGGAGCTCGTTTTCCCGATGACGGGAGCTTCGTTTCTCCGGGGACGGAAGCTCGTTTCCCCGACGACATGATCGCTTCCCATAATATGACCATAATTTTAGAAGATGACATAAATTTTGTGAGAGAAATTGTAATATTTTCAATACACATTTATCAAAGTACCAAGAAACTAAAAATTTCTTACTTTGACGTCCTAAAAAATTAACATGCGAAAGATCTCTCTGTAACTTTGAACTAAACTTTATAAATTCTAATAAATTTTAAGATATTTACAAGTTTTGATAACAATAATTAATAAACATTAAAAATATTTTAGTGCACGCTCCCATCACGCTCCCAAATTTAGAATCTTCTAAGTAGTCGCGCTTCCCCGACCCCGCTTCCGTCCCCGCTCCTGCTTCTGACTTCTAAGGTCCACGTCTTAGTCCTCCAATGATGAGATCCCCGTTGACAAAAGTCATCACATCCTCTAAATGTTCTTCCTTGCCTTTCCCCTTCCCATCCTTAGGCTTTTGCAATCCCTTTCATAATGACCCATCTCGCCACAGTAATCACAGTCTTCCTTGCGATCCACCCTCGCACTATGATGAGAAATCGTTCATGTCCTCGAATGTGACTTGGGTCTTCCCTTTCTTTCAAAAGCATTTGCAGATTCTGACTCCAATGATCTATGTTGCTTATGTCGAAGTTCCTGGTTCAGTTTTTGATCAAGTCCATGGTAACGAACCCATGGGATAAAGTTACTAGCGACACCACAAACATTTTCCAACAATCCGACTGAGCACTCAATAAAAGCATGGCCTAAAGCTCCATCGTCGAAGTCATTTTCATAGACAATTTGTTCACAATATTTTGATCCTTGTTGAGATGTTGCACCACCGAGGCACCCTCAATGTATTTCGCGTTGACTGTTTGACGTATAAGAAAAGCCTTGTCAGCTATTTTTCATACAGGGATTGTAGCTTTCCCTCACTTCTTCAATGAGGTCTCTGTAGAGACGTGGTGAAATATTTAATTGTCCAACCATTGGTAGATAAATCCAATAGTCTTTCGATCAAACTTACAATCTTTTGCGATCACATCATTTAGCTTGACGTTGTCGCCCTCCAAAGTATTATACAAATCCTTGTAGTAGAGGAGGTCCTCTATCTTTGGCATACAAATCATCCAGTTGTCTCATGTGAGGGTCACCATGTGTGGATAGGTCTTCTTCATAGCCATGGTGGTGCTTTCGTCCCTCGAATTGAGGGCTCTAATACATCTTTGTTGGGATCACGACGGAAGCAAAGACCACCTAGCAAAAACACGAATCATGTCCTGCTACAAGGCCAAATAAAGATAGTGAAGTTTGGAGATGGAGAGGAGAAAGAAAAACAAGTAGGAGAAGAGAGAATATGAGAAAGGAGATTGCAAGGGCCTTTAAACCCTAGGTTGCATCTCATATCTAATTATATTGATATGCAATATACCCACAATTACTATTATACCCTCATATGATAAATAACAAAATAAAATAACTCTAACACCTTCCCTCAAGCAGGAGCATATAGATCAGACATGCCCAGCTTGCTACATAAATCAGAAAATTGACCACTAGCAAGTGGTTTGGTGAGGATATCACCTAATTGATCCTCTGACCGAACATAAGGAGTGACAATCTGTTTCTTTAGCAACAAATCACGAACAAAATGACAATCCACATCGATATGCTTCGTGCGCTCATGAAACACCGGATTACTTGCGATAAACATTGTCGACTGATTATCACAATACATCTCCATCGGAATAGGAATCATAATCCCCATTTCATAAAGAAGAGACTGCACCCACATCATCTCAGAAGCTGTATAAGCCATCGCAAGATACTCGACCTCTGCACTAGAACGAGCTACAACATTCTGCTTCTTACTACGCCACATGACAAGATTGCCACCCACAAACGCACAATAGCCAGAAGTAGACCTTCTATCACTGCGACTGTCTGCCCAATCAGCATCACTGAACCCAGTCACCGTAAGCAACTGGGAAGGTTTGTACAACAAACCCTTTCCAGGTGCACCCTTCAAGTATCGAAGAAAGAGAGATAGCCTCCCAATGTGGTTGTCGAGGGGCATGCATAAACTGACTAACTACTCCAACTGCATATGTGATGTCTGGTCGAGTAACAGTAAGATATATATAAGTTTGCCAACCAAACGTCTATAATATCCAACATCCTCAAACAACTCTCCCCTGTCAGCTTCAATTTTGTCATGATAATCCATAGGAGTCTCAACTGACCGACACTCCAACATCCCAGTCTCGGAGAGCAAGTCTAGAACATACTTGTGTTGTGACAGATATACACCCTTCTTAGATCGAGCAACCTCTATTCCAAAAAAATATCGAAGAAGATCCAAATCCTTAGTATGAAACTGACGACTATGGTAGGCCTTCAAGTCCACAATCTCAGCATGATCACTCCCAGATATAATGATATCACCAACATAAACAATCAACACGATAATACCTGCCGATCAACACAGAAACTGTTCACAGAAGATTGAGTATACTCTAAAGCATTATCAGAAAGCAGAATTTTGATACGTTTATCAAACTGAACATAGACTTCATTATAAAAAACAGAACACATTTGGAAACTCAGATCTTTCTTTCATTAAATAGCACCAAATCATTCTGGAATAATCATCAATAAAAATAACAAAATACTGAAATCCTTTCGTACTTGACTCTAGACGGACCCCAAATATCAAAATAAACAAGATCAAAAGTCTCTAATTGACGACTCACTACGACGAAGGAAGGAACTACGGTGATGCTTGCCTAACTGACAAGCCTCACATTCAAGACTAGAAACATGACTCAAAATAGGAACAACTTGACGCAACTTAGCCAAAGACGGATGTCCCAAACGATAATGCCACTGCAACGGAGAAGTAGAAACAGAAGTAAAGGCCCTTCCAGGTAGATCCAAGTAGTACAGTCCATCTTTTTCATGCTCCGAACAAATCTTCTTCGTCCTGAGGTCTTGAAAAACACACGAATTGGGAGAAAATGTCACAGAACATTGAAGAGATTTGGTTAACTGGCCCATATATCACAAATTAAATGAAAAGTTAGGCACATATAATGAATCAAATAATGATAGTGATTCAGTAGGGTGAATGACACATTTCCCAAGCAATTGACGAGTAGACCCATCAGCCAAGATAATATTAGGTTTCATGGAACTACAATTATGAAAGAGATATGTTATACCAGACATGTGAGAGCTTGCTCCTGAGTCGATAACCCAAGAGGTGGATGGTGACTGGATTGCCACAAAAGCAGGATTACCTATATGTGCCATGCAGGATTACCTATATATGCCATGGTTGCAGTAGGTTGGGAGGTGGTACTAGCAAGTGCGTTCAACTTTTGGAGGATCTGTTCAAATGGAGATGAGGTATCAGACGTTGAGGTCTGATTGAAACCCGAAGTGTCATCTCTGAGAGCAGAAGTGGTGACCTGGGACTGCATATTTTATCATGCACTTGATGTGCATATTCTGGTTTGCCCCACTTATCCCAACAATAGTCTTCCACATGACATGACATTCCACAATAGTTACACTTCCGTGGTTGACCACGACCACCACCACCACCGTGGCCACCACTACGACCATTGTCTCTACCACCACAGCCTCCTCCTCGACCAAAACTACGACCACCATCTCTACCGCCACGTCCACTACTACGTCCACCACCACGACCAACAACACTAGAAACTAGGACAGAAGAGTCAGTACTCGGCACCACAGAACTCTGTCCCAGAAAGGAACGATTGAGACAAGAGAGAGTATCTGTCACTGTAGGTAACTGCTCTCCAGTAAGGATTTGAGCTTTATAAGGTTCGAGCGCAGGATCTAAGCCGGCTAGGATAAGTGAAACATGAAACTCTTCCTTCTGTCTCTGAGCTTCCTTCAAATCAGTAGTAACAGGATGATATTGAAGCAGTTCCTCCCACAAAGCCTTCTTTGAAGCCAGATATTCATTCACAAGCTTCCCATTTTGCTTTGTATTAAACAATAACTCGTATAACTCCTAGATACGGGCAACGTTTCGCTTCTGCGAATATGATTCTTCCAGAAATGCCCAAATCTGTTTGCTTGATTCACACCACTGAACATTAGCAGCGATATGTGGTTCCATACTATACTACAACCACGACATAACGTATGCATCTGCACTCATCCAATCTTCATACTCAGCGAAAGCTTCAGACGGAGATTATTCCGTCAAAAATTTCAACTTCTTCGCCCTTAACACCACTTTGATAGGCTTGGGCTTGGACCAGGCAAGGTAGTTTGCACCATTGAGTTTCACCGCTGTAATCAACTTTTCCAATTCATCATTATGAATAACAGTAAAAGCAGAACCACCTCCGCTACCACCACCACTATTAACCTCGCTAGAACATTCGGTCCCCACCATACTTGCAGATACAACAGAAAGACGAGGTCTTTGAAATCCTAGATCTCACAATGAACCTCAATCGATGACGAATAACCAACGGAGATCTGTAGAAACCCTAGATCTCATAAACGAACCACGAACGACTACAAACGACGAACGGCAAATCATGAAAAGTATACGAAAAACAGCCAAAAAAATTATATGCTCTGATACCAATCAGGGGCTACCGCCCCGGAACCCCTGTCGAACTCACGGCCGAGTTCGATCAGCCCTGTCGTGGATGGGATGTATAGTACTTTCAAATATATGTTTTGATACCAAGTGAAGTTTGGAGATGGAGAGAAGAAAAAAAATAGGAGGAAGAGAGAATATAAGAAAGGAGATTGCTAGGGCCTTTAAACCCTAGGTTGCATCTCATGTCTATTTATATTGATATGCAATACACCACAATTACTATTATACCCTCATATGATAAATAACAAAATAACTCTAACAAACATAAAATACGAAAGATATGTGGTATCTGTTTCCATCTAGACAAGTCCTAATCTTTTATTCCCAAAGATTGTAATTACAATGGCTTCCTTAACTCCCTTACCCCAATAGTTAAGCCCCTTACACCTCATAAGATAAAAAAGATACAAATAGAGATCGCTACAAAAAAACCAACCCATTAGATGGAATCTCTCACCTAGTAATGACGATCCACCGATGCCTGGGTAACAATCCCGAACCCTATAAGAGAAAAAAAAAATGCTCCTACAATAAGTGGAAGAACCCTAGGAGCCGCAGAACTCTTAAATCGATAGTGGAAATCCTTGAAACTCTTCTTGGATGTTCCCCTTTACTCCTATTTATAGGGAGTCAAAGAAACACTAACAAAATTAGGAAAACTGAGTTGACTTGAATTCCAAGTTAGCCAAAAACTAGTCCAGATTAGGCATCCTTAAGTCCCATGTGTCCCACCTGAAAGCAAGTTTGATCCCCAACAGAGGAGTGAGCATGGGTTCAAATCCCAGCCAGGCAAAAATTATTTGAACGGGAGAGGGTCATTGTGCTAGTAGCCCAGAACAAAGATGGTCATTAATGACTGGCATTATCTCTCAAAAAAAAAAAAACAATCATACACTTCAATAGTATTCCAAAGAAAGGCTAAGACCTCATTTCCGAACAGAGTTTGGAAAAGAAAATTAGAGTTTGATCCAAAACTGAAATAACATAAACTTTGGAGCATCTGGATCGGTGCTTGGAGTTGTATGAAACTCCATTTTCCAAGTCCATAAACACCCTTCAAGCCCCGCACTCAGCGGAACTTCAATATGATTCAACTAAACTTCATTTTCTTCTCCTAACAAAATTCGCCAAACACTCCCAAAGTTAAACATAGAGCTATAGTTTTCTCAATGGAGTTTCATCTTTTCAAACCAAACCCTATATTCAAAATATTAACAAACTTGGTCCTGAGACTAGACCTAATTGTTGACTTATCGAGCAAGTAATCGGTAGCTTAATCCAATTAATCAGGTCGACCAAAAGTAATATAATTGATCAAGGAGTCACGGACTTGAGCGTGTAGCGCTTAATTTAGCATTGCACTTCAATTATCAAGATCATCGAACCAAAACAGGGTATTCTAGAAAAAACATTCTATAAAAATGGTATTTACGAAACTTATTACCAAATAAGTTTGTAAACACGGTTATATTAGTGAAATTCGTGTTTGCCAATCACAATTTCATTTCCAAGTCGTGTTTTGTAAAAGCGGTTTAAAAAAAAAACCGTGTTTTTATGGGAATTTCTTTTTATCATCAAGCCCTGTACTTCCCTAAACTCATAAAGAAAACTAAGAAATCATCACAATCACCATCAACCTAGACAACTTCCTCAACAACTAATTAACATCGATGCATACTCTAAGGAACTAATCTAAGAATTCAGACATCAAGAGTAAGAAATCATTGGCATACAGAGTGTTTGCGTGCTGGATGTCGGCTTCGAGCGATTTGAGAGAGTCCTTGAATGACTTCCGCATCCGGGAAGAAGAAGAAGACGACGAGCTCCCGCCGAACATCTGCTGCGACTAAAACTCATCCAATGAAAACCCTGAAGAAACCCTAGCTCTCCCTCCCTCCCTCTCTCTAGACGTAAACCCTTGATTTTTTTCTCTCTCTAGAAAAATACTGGCTGGTGTCGGTTGAAGGAGGAGAGAGAAAGGGATATAGCAAACTTCCGTCGCACGCCACATATCGTGACAGAAAAAGGAAAAGGAGTATTTAGAAACGAAATTTTTATTTCTTTTTCTCCCCTTTGTTCGGGACCGTTTTGTCGACCACTAAAAGAGACCGAAAGTCACTTTCGGCTCTTGTGGGAGTTGTACCAAATCTCTAAAAGTGGAGGAGTTTTCTACAATCTATTGATTGATTTAGTTTCGATTTGGAGGAAAATTATATACCATTATTTCAATACAAATTCTTGTTTCTAATTTGTTTCTTTCACTCCAAAGAGATATATATTGAAATAATGGTGAGGGAGGATATATGGGATCAGCCACGTGTCCGCAACATGGCAGCCATTCATTGGAGAAGAGGTGGGGCTGGGTGTGGCCCACATAGTAGTGAGGAAGAGAGGATTGTAAGAAAGTTATAAGCATTCGGTAGTAAACTTAGCATTATTGTATGTATGTATATATATATACACACACAAATGACGTCTAGCCTAGTGGTTAAGACCGATGCATATTACTCAGGAGGTTTCATGTTCGAGTCTCCTGTGTGCCATTTAATTCTCCTTTGGGGGGAACTAAGTGTCACGCCCCGATCTCCCGCAGGCAAATCGGCCGTTCCCGCTAGGCGGGAATCACCCTCGCCAGTGCTCCCGCGGAACGATCGCTTGACCCATCCGGGCGTGATGCCGCACGAGCGTGAGCCACGCCCGTGCAAGGCCATGGTTCATTGGCTGGCGGTAAGAGTTCTAAGCCACAGAGTCGCACAGATTGTCCGAGTGCAGCGGAGTTATGAACGCATAGCGATTCGGTAACAGGTTCACTGAGTCGACAATATAGCGGAAGCATTGGAACACAAGTTTGAAGTAAAGCAACTCTTTTATTGATATAAACATGTGTTACAGGCGGCGTATAGCCGAGATTACAAGTCGCTCAAGCCTCTCTCACTGAAACAGTAAAAGCGTGCCAAATGGCTACAATTGTGGAATGTTTGTACAAGCGATGGTCAGGCGACGCTCCAACATTATGTCTTGTATATGCGCTTCAGTCCCGGACGCACCGTTGCAAGGCTTCAGAGGGAGCTCCTGGCCTTAGCACGCACGAAGGAGGCATCCGCACCGAACGAGGTTCTCCCGCACCCTGCACACAAACTGGTGGATTATCAGTACATTGAATGCATTGGTGGGGAAGCTACTCGTCCGCTCGACAAATCCAAACACGTAATATAAGTTTCGTGCACAACTATTAAGTTATCTTTCTAGTTGCCTTAGGATCAGTTTCATGCAAGTATTGAATAGCCTAACGTGTCGGGCAGTGCGTCGTGCGATGTTAAAGGAAACACGGCGAGACTTACCACTTACCATTTCTCCTTCCCTGTCCAAGGCAAACATTGAGGCAAACATCGTTAATTCAAGCACGGCAAGGATAACATTCAGGAGGCATAGCATATGCAAACATGAGGGTCATTTTAACATGATCGTTCAGGTATTCAGTTGTTTCTTGATGCGATGCAATGACTCGCATGCGGATATCCGCTAAGCGAGGATGACTTATCTATATGAACGTTTGTCACTGGCATAGCCATAAAGGACCGCTTAGTCTTTGAACAAGGATGGTGTGCAACGAAGCACGTGAGGCGCCACACGCCATCCTGTCCGCACGTGAGACTATCGTGAAGTTCCATCCGGATCGGATCGGTCCCAGTGCCCCAGTGACCGCCCGTGGAACAAGATCCGAAGATCACCTTTTTATAAGTTGTCCGCGACATGCAGGTCAGGGTCGGTTTCAATCCACAACTTGAATGATAATCCATGATTCGTGATCTGAACGAGTGTTTGCTCCAAGAGCTGAGATTCGTTCGTTACGTGACGTGATTCTCGTTCAGATGTAGACTTGATGTGATTATCATTCAGTTGTCACGTTATTGGATTCACGTTCAGTATTTATTACCCTGATGCGTGTCCCTGGTTCGGGGATTGCCTTGGAGACCCAACGGTCCCGGATACTTGCAGGTTTATTCAGGCACGGAACGACTACGTAGTAGTCTCCCGGGATTTGAATGAAAACATGGCAACATTACAAGCAGACAAGCATGTATTTCTAAGGGACATAAGTAAACATGTTTGCTCGGACCCGAAGGTAAGCCGAGAGATAAAGCCGTTAGCGACTTAGCATGCGAGGGTCTGAATATAAGCAGTATTTCATTTTCCATGTTCTAGCATAGCAATACAAGTTGGGATTATTCCCTTAGCTAGGTGCGTTGGATTTATTAGCATGCATGGGTGATTCACCTAGCGACTAGAATGAATATTCCAGATTTTATGTGTGCTGGCTAAGCAAAGACAAGTTCACCGTAGCCACCCACCTTAGCGATGATTCGCCTCGGTAGAGCGATACGCCTGAGCGAGCCTCTGAAAGCCTAAGCTGAATTCCTGTAGGGGCAAGTCTGGATATCCTTTGCTTCTCGTTCGAGGCAAAGCAGGTCGGGATAGCTGCACTATTGCCGTTTGAGACGGCAGTCCGCTTGAGCGGAACGGGGTGTTACACTAAGTGGTGAGTTGGTGATGGGTGCAGCGCAGGTGCGGGCCTACGGGCCGATATATATATATATATATATATATATATATATATATATATATATATATATATATATATATATATATTAAAGGTCAGAGCCCTATTGGTAAATAAATTCGAACATGTCCTTACTGGGGCATGATCCCTTGACCGCTCGGGTCGCATGTCTCTGCTCTACCATCAAACTAGAGCCTCATTGGCGCACGTGTGTTGGAGTATATATATATCATACTTAACTCTTACTATCATAGTCGTATCCTTGCGTGCCATTATAAATTGTTTGAATTACTTCAACCTCGCCCTTATTTTGTTAGTTGAAACATAAATGGTTTCGTAAATGATTAAAAACTAAAAGATGAGTTCATAATGATAACCCTTATGTATATGCACTAAAGCAATATCCATATCCTCTTATTATTTTAAAAACATGAATAGCATCCCTTAGTCTAAACGTTAATTAGTTGGATTGTTGAATTAGTACTTACTTTTAATAGTTTTATAAGTTAGTCAAAACCTTGATTGTTACCCTAAAACCTAGGCCAAACCTAGGAAAGAGTTGAAGGCACTTGTTACGGACTGACAACTATGACAAATCGTTGGTAAAGTAGCGACAGCTGCAGCTAGACCGTTGTAGTAGAGTAGTCGAAGTATTTGTAGACATATTGGTCAGGTGACATGGCAATATTAGACTACGATACTTGACGGTTACATAAAAAAATCATGGTTGTGAGATTCAAGACAAGTACCCCAAGATTCTTGACCCAATAAATATATTCGTCTTACAACCTAGACAATAGCCTCAAGAGACTGTGACTACTAGTAGAACTCTTGTAAGTTGGGTAGTGTAGATGAGTTAGAAATAGAATAATGTATGGACAATAAATGAGGAAGTATTAGAATGACAGACCATGGCTTTTAGGAAGCACTGCTAGATACCAATGTAGTATAATAGCTATAGTGATTATTATGAATATGGGTTAGTGTCAATTTCGAGGACGAAATTTTTGTAAGTTGGGAAGAATGTAAAACCCCTAGATTTTTATAAACCGTATTAACTATTTAATTAATTAATTAATAGATTTATAGTAATTATTAGCTAATTAGAAGAAATAGAATTTATTTTATTTTTATTTTAGGTGATTGTGCAATAGAAGATTTATGGAGCAATTATAATTTTTTCTTAATTTATTCCATGTAGGAGACCCTGTGGACAGTTAATAGATTAATTATATGATCTAAAATAATTTTGAGAATTTTATATGTATATATATATATATATATATATATATATATATATATAAATTTTATTAATTAAAATAGAAAATAGAAAAGAAAGAAAAGAAATCAGATTAACTAAAAACTCAAAACCCTAACTAAACCCACAGTAGCTATTCCCTAAAACCACTGCTAAAACCACTGCTAATGCAAACCGCTAACCCGCAATTTCCTAAGCCAGCGGCAGCATCATGTTCTCAGACCCGCGACCCTTTCCTCACCCGCTCCCCTCTCCCTCTATATATATTGGCTAAATCCCAAAATACGTAGGACTAGGAACACGTAATCATGCCAGCCGTATGTATATGGCAACTCCAATATATGGATACCATAATACATACGTACGCTGTAATATGAATATAAACTCACATGTGGTATAAATATTGTCACAAGTCACTGATATACTAAATCTCATCCACACAACCAGTCACAAAAAGGAAATAAATAAACTAGAATAATGAGTGAATAATCCAAAACTAATAGTCGGGTGGAGACAAATCCACTACCAATGACTATACCAATACTAAAATGAGAGAGGGATATAAAATCTCTAATATAAAATAAGGTGATGATAGAAGTGTATCAGCGAAGTGATCCCTCGCTAGAGATAATCAAAGATGCTCCGAAGGTAAGACCTCATCGGAAGAGATAAGTGGTAAGTCCTGATCCGTGCTCCTACGAATAGTCATGAACATCTACACCTGAAAATGGACCAGGTCCTCAGAGGGACGTAACAAGATACATAGAAGCAAGCCAATTTGAATACAGTAAACATGCATAATGTTTGAAAATATATAAGTACGCTGTACAAGACAATCTATATGAATGCAAATGATGACAACTTTTTGACGTATGGGTAAGGGTAGGCTACTCGATCTAAGCCTCACAACTCACACACCCGTCTAGAACATCAAAAATCGACATACCTCGGGGGTAGCGACCAGCGCGACTCTACAGAAATCGACATACCTCGGGGGTAGCGACTAGCGCGACTCACTCCCGTAGTGCGAGCTAGATACTACGGTTTACCAGAGTGGTTAAAGCCCATACGCCTACTGATTGTCCTCTCATGATACTAAGTGTCATGTGTGTGTCAACATATCTAATATATAGTAATGACTGAAAGAACTACACATGCAATAAATATACAGAAATGCAATGAATGTACAGAATATAATAAGCATGCAAAGTACTGTAAACAATTTGGTAAGGTATCTTGCCTGGTAAGAAAGCTGCAAAGTGTAACGTCTAGGAGTCAAACACACAGGATCAGAAGTTACGGCCTCAGAATGAACGTCTCCAGATGCTGAAATAAATATCACCAACGTTCCCAGAATAAGCGAGATAGCTAGAAAACACTACCCTTTCGTCCAATTTGGACACAGGGGCAAAACGGTAAATTTGGGTCAAAGCGGGATCCACATATGGCCCACTTTGTACCGAAAAGCATGCCAGGGGTAAATGTCTCTAAATGGGATAAATTATAGGTCAAACCAATTCTAAACTTCAATACGAACTCAATGGTACGTATAATTTTGGATTTCGATGAGCCGAACACAAATTTGCCCAAAAAGTCAACCGTGGGGCCCACAAATATGAGGCTTAGTCAACTGTCTCAGAATTACGTGAAAATTGGGTCACAGGACCAGCGCGATACCACGAGTCCAGTGGCGTAAGTTTTGTCGCATTATGACGAGCGTACACTAAATGGGGCGGGATTTTGCAAAAGTCGCGATACGGGGTATTTCTGCGGATACGGGCTGATTTCGACGCGCACACGCGTCCGAACCAGTTTCCGCGAAAGCCCACACGTCTGGGTATACCTTGCGCGCCTTTCGGTATGCTTGGTACGCGATGGGGCAGTCCCGTTTGGCGGGGCACGCTCCGTATCGCAATTTCTGGAAATTGGAAAATGTAGGTTTTCATGATTTTTAACTTAGTTTAATTCTACATACATCATCAAATAAAATATTATAATTAATAGAAATTAATCTTGGTTAGGTGGTCTTCGCATACCAAAAAGAAAAACTAAATTCGAATCTTTGTGGCGGGAGATACGAGTCCGTGAACATGGGTCATCGCAACAGAATTTCTGAAATTAAAAGTGGTCATTTTTCCTCGACTTGGCGTCGATTTTTGCCTAGGTTTACGTGCTGAACGATGGAAACTAAACTACGAGATTTAGAGAGGGATAGGTGGGGATCATACCGGCGAAGACGGGATTAAGTTTGGTCGGGCGAGGGCGCGGAAAACGAAGCGTGAACAGGGCTTCGCTGTTGTTCAAAATGCTGCGATGCACGGTTGAAGCAGTCGACCGTGCTGGGGAACTCCGACGGGTTTGCGGTGAACTGCGGCGATCAGGGTCGACGCGGGATAGAGTGATGGAGATTTAGGGTTAGGGTTTGGGGTCTAAGTCATCGTATATATATATATATATATATATATATATATATATATATATATATATATATATATATATATAACGAAGGGGGGTCGAAGGAATTCGCGGGTTTGGAAATTATATGCAGCGGGTACTACTGCTGCTGGGTTTTGATTCCACGCGGGCCGGGTTGGGTTGGTAATGGGTAGCGGGTAGGATATATAATGGGTTTGGGTTAATTTATTTATAATTCTTTTCCTTTTTCTTTTTCTTTTTCTTTCTTTTTCTTTTTCTTTTCTTTTCTAATTCTTTTTCTTTCTTTTTATTTTCTAGTTCTATATCTTTTCTTTCTATAAACTTTATATATATATATATATATATATATATATATATATATATATATATATATATATATATATATATATATATATATATATTTCTAGAAATTTGTATTAGTGCGTACGATAAATCTATTAATCGTCCATAGGGTCTCCTACATGTAAATAATTAAGAAAAAATTATAATTGCTCCATAAATCCTCTATTGCACAATCACCTCGAAATAAAAATTAAATAAATTCTATTTCTTCTAATTAGCTAATAATTACAATAAATTAATTAATAATTAATTAAAATAGTTAATACGGTTTTTAAAATTAGGGGTTTTACATTCTACCCAACTTATAAAAATTTCGTCCTCGAAATTTACACTACCCATATTCATAATAATCACTATAGCTATTACACTACATTGCTATTTAGCAGTGCTTCATAAAAGTCATGGTCTGCCATTCTAACATTTTCTTATTTATTGTCCATACATTATCCTATTATCCTCTAACTCGTCTACACCACCCAACTTACAAGATTTCCACTATTAGTCAAAGTCTCTTGAGGCTATGGTCTAGGTTGTTAGACGAATTTATTTATTGGGTCGAGAATCTTTGGACACATGTCTGGAATCTCATAACTATGATTTTTCTTTGTAACCGTCAAGTATCGTAGTCTAATACTGCCACGCCACCTGACTAGTATGTCTGCAAATACTTCGACTACTCTAATATAACGGTCTAGCTGCAGCTGTCGCTATTTCGCCAGCGAATTATCATAGTTGTCAGTTCCTAACAAGCGCCTTCAACTCTTTCCTGGGCATAGTCTAAGTTTCAGGGCAACACTTAAAGTCTTGACTAACTTATAAAACTATTAGAAGTAAGTACTAATTCGACAATCCAACTAGTTAACGTTTAGACTAAGGGATGCTATTCATGGTTTAAAATAATAAGATGATACAGATATTGCTATAGTGCATATACATAAGGGTTATCATTATGTACTCATCTTTTAGTTATTAATCATTTACTAAACCATTTATGTTTTCTTAACTAACAAAATAAGGATGAGGTTGAAGTAAATCAAACAATTTATAATGGCACGAAAGGATACGACTATGATAGGAAGAGTTAAGAACGATATAAGGGATGGAGATTGAAGAGAAGATGAGCCACCCAAGGGGCGAGATGGTGATAGGAAAAGAATAATACTACTGCTACGCGTGTCATCCATTAGCTTCGTGGATATGCCATCTAGTTAGGATATCAACATATCCTCATAACTGCTAAACTACCTTATATAATTCTACGGCTACTATGTACCTAAGATCTTGTGTCACAATGGGTCATGAGTATGAAATGACACATATAACTAAGGGACCTACCTGTATCTATGACTTCCTGTGCCTGTGTCACGCCCCAGTCCTAAAGTACCGAGGGACCAGATACGTGGCAATGGCCAGTAGCACACACTGATGGACAAACCCAATTTAATGGATCCATCAGGGCGTACTTAAGCTGTAAAATAAAGTCTACGACAACATGGCACAACTAATCTCATCCACACAAGATAAAATATGATCCACAGATATAAGAAATATAAATCATCAACTCGTCTCTACAAAGTGCTTCGGGGAACAACCCGATAAAAATCTGATACAATGGTTCAACAGACCATAATATAATGACTGAATAAAGTAAATACTGAGCATGAAACATAGATGCTCAGAAAAAGTCTTCAGCTAACACCTCGTCCTCGGGTGTCGGTACAGCTCCTGTATCAGCTCCTGCTGCGGTCCCGTATACCTCGGGGTAGATCTCGTCTGCAAATCCTGGGGACATAATCCTGATCCAGGTCCTCAGGGGACATAGCAAGGTACAGATAATACAAGCCAAAATAAATGCAGTGCAGCAGATAATAAAATAAATAGGGTAAGTATGTAACCATCTATGTGAAATACAAGTGAGAGCATCACGAGTACTCAGGCTGAGCCACTACAAGCTCTGTGTCGGGGAGCCGGTAGCAGTAATAATGAGTAATGGGCCAAGCTCGGGTTTCAGAGTCTTGCACCTCACAATAATAGGAGGTTTATATATATGATCAGCCTATAGCCTGTGTGTCTCTCCCCACCCAATGTAACCACACGTCTCATGTCCATAATGTCTCATGTACATGGCACGCAAGATCATAGCTAATGCAGCAAGTCATATAGTATCTATGAATATAATATCAATGTCAAATCCTGCATCCTATACAGAATTACCATGAATATCTCAGAAAGATTCTGTCACATGAATAGTGTCAAGTGTCCTGGGTATAATGTACTTGATAAGACAAGTACGAGAATGTAAAGGGGTCACGAATGTCCATCTCTAGGTGACGTACACAACTCTGCATACAGTGTTGGCACCCAACTAATAATCTGATGCTAAGTAAGTCACACGGTCCTAGGTTAAGCATGCACAGCAATATAAGTGAAGCAAGGAAAATATGTAACAATATTGAAAAGTTTGGCAAGGTACACTTGCTTGGGGTTTGAATACCAACAGTTATCCCTGTATCAGTGGATCCTGTAGGTACTCCTCCAAAAGCTGAAATAAACATCACCAACAGTCTCAAAAAATATCAAATAGCTAGAAACGCCTGTCCTTAAGTCCAATTTGGACACAGGGGCAAAAATGACATTTCCGGGTCAAAGCGGGGTCCACATGTGGGCCGCTTTGCACCGAAAAATATGTCAGGGACAAAGGTCTCCAAATTCATCCAACTTAGTGTCAACAAGTCAGGAACGATGATACGAACCCAACGGAACTTTCAGAATTGAATTCCGATGAGCCGATCACAAAATCGCCCGTCAAGTGGAGACGTGGGGCCCACGATACGCGATTTTGTCAATGTTCTCAGAATCGAAGCAAACTTGGGTCACAGAACCAGCGTATTGCTACGAGTTCGATGGCGCAAGTTTCATTTCGATCCGATGTGTGTATACAAGGTTACGACGCATTCCAGAACAGGCGGATACGGGGCGTTGTCGGCGGATACGCATTGATTCCGGTGTGCACGCACATCCAAATCAACTTCTACGAAATCCTGCATGTCCGTATCAGCGGCGCGCACGTTTCGGTAAAGACCGCGTGGGACCAAGTCGTCCCGTTTGGCGGGGCGCACTCAGTTCTGGGGTGAAACAAGGCGTTGGTTTTCCTATTTTTGGATCGCGGTTTGCGATCACCACAGGACGCGATGCGCCGAGCGGGTTGCACGGGCATCGAGAGGGTTACACAGTCTATGCGACACAACTAACGGAACAAAAAATGGAATAACGAGGAGAGAGAACGAGTTACCTGAATCAGGGCTCCGTGAACCGAGAATTCTCGTATCCGGGATGCTGGTTCGCGTCCTGGTTACCGTGTCCAGTCTACACAGGATCTGTGTCCGGGCTAGGGTCTGTGTCCGGAGACAGTGGGGTGGACTCGCCGGAGACTGCGCTGGCCGGGGTTGGCTTCGCCGGAGGGATTCGACGCGTGCGGAGGCGGAGCGGCTCGTCGGGGCTGCTGGGGTGATCGGCTCCGGGCTGAGCGGTGATCGGAGCTCGGGGCTGCTGGGCTCTGCGGGTGGTGGAGATGGTGGGGATGGTGATGGTGATGGTGCTGGGCTGTGCTCGAGGCGGAGGGACGGTGGAGATTAGGGCGGCTGTGGAGGTCGTCGGGTCTCGGCTAGGGCGGTGATGGTGGAGGGACGGCGGAGTCGAGGGGTCTAGCGGCAGAGGAGAGTCATGGTGGCGGTGACAGGCAGGAATCGGTCGACGGAGGAAGTCTGTCGACTGGTCGAAGACGGGTGGAACAAGGAGGAGAAGGCGGCGGGGCTGACTAGGGTTCAGGCGAGGGGATCGTCGGCTGCGGCGGAGAGGAGTATGTGGGGTTTTGCGGTGGCGGCGGTTACACGAACGTCGAAGCTATAAATAGCCTGAACAGTAAATTCGGTGGGGGATTAGGGTTCGGTTAGGGTTTCGGGTTCGGGTCTAATTCGGATCTGACCCGACCCGCTAAGTCTGGGTTGGTCTGGTTCGGTTTGAGTTGGTTTGGTTTGGTTTAATTCAAATTAAACCGGGTTCAGTCAGGGTTTATTTAGGTTTAATTCTATATTGGTTTTTAGGGCTTTAAAAATGTTTTCGGAGTCCATTAAATTCACAAAAAATTACCCTATGTCCGGTTTTTTATTTTACACCATAAAATATTATTTTCATAATATTTTAATATTAATTAATATCATTTAAAAATCTTTTAATCATAAAATACCTTAGTTTTTATTCCAAAAAATTACCAAAAATTGGGAAAAATATATTCTGAAAAATCAGGGTGTTTACAATCTACCCCCCTTAAGAGGATTGCGTCCTCGCAATCGAAGAATAAACTACTAAAGAAAAGAACTATGGAAATTACAAGAATGCTTAGGGTATACCTGCATCCACGAATAAGTGAGGATAACACTGGCGCATACTATCCTCTCGTTCCCAAGTCGATTCGCCAGGAGAGTGATATTTCCAAGCTACACGGACCAGTCTAATTGTCTGTCCTCGCAATATCTTCTCACTGATGTCGAGGATGCCAACTAGTTGTTCTTCATATCTCAAGCTAGGGCCCACTGCGATCTCTGAATGATCGACTACATGACTTGGGTCAGTCACATACCTTCTCAGCTGTGAGACGTGGAATACGTCATGCACTCCCTCTAAGGATGGAGGTAACGCAAGACGATAAGCCACCTCACCAATGCGCTCTAGAATATCAAATGGCCCGATGTATCTTGGGCTCAACTTGCCTCTGCTCCCAAATCTAATAGTACCTCGAGTGGGCAAAATCCTCAAGAATACGTGCTCTCCTTCTTTGAACTCTAGGGGACGCCTGTGCGTATCAGCCCAATGCTTCTGTCTGTCCTGAACTGCTCGAAGGTGATTCTGAATTTGTTTTACCTTCTCCACTGTCTGCATTACCAACTCTGGATCCAGTATTTGACGTTCACCAACGTCACTCCAACATATTGGCGATCTGCACTTTCTACCGTACAGTGCCTCGAATGGTGCCATCTGAATGCTGGCCTGATAACTGTTGTTGTAGGAGAACTCCACCAAGTGCAAATGATCTTCCCAAGATCCTCCAAAGTCTAGCATACACGATCGCAGCATATCCTCCAAGATCTGAATCGTGCGCTCCGATTGACCATCTGTCTGTGGATGGTAAGCTGTGCTGAATTTGAGTCTGGTGCCAAGACTCTCTTGCATGCTTCGCCAGAAATGAGATATAAATCTCGAATCTCGATCCGATACAATACTAACCGACACTCCATGTAATCTTACGATTTATCGTATATACATGTCGGCTAGTACCTCTGTGGACTGTCCAACTCTAAATGGCAAGAAATGTGCCGATTTAGTGAGTCGATCCACGATAACCCATACCGCATCTTTTCCGCTGGGGCTCCTTGGAAATCCTGTGACAAAATCCATAGTGATATGTTCCCACTTCCATTCTGGTATAGGAAGTGGCTGTAACATACCTGCAGTCCTTTGGTGCTCTGCTTTTACTTGCTGGCAGACTAAACATTTTGCCACAAATCGTGTAATCTCCCTCTTTATTCCATGCCACCAATAATACTGCCTCAAGTCTCGGTACATCTTGGTTCCTCCTGGGTGAACAGAGTACATAGAACTATGTGCTTCAGTCATTAACTCCTGTCTCAATTCTCCATTTGGAATATACAAGCGATTTCCACACCTTAATGTCCCGTCTTCATGTATGCGAAGTCCTGTCTGCATGCCTGCTTCTGTCTTCTCTTTAAGTCTTCGAAATCTAGCATCGGTGGGCAATGCCTCTTTAATCCTCTCCACGAGTGACGACTTAACTTCGAGATTAGCCAGCAAGCCACTCTGTCCTGGTAAAATAACCTCTATCTGAAGCTCCTGTAGATCTCTCAATAACTCAGGCTGTATTGTCAAGAAATAAGCCGTAGGCTTCCTGCTGAGTGCGTCTGCTACGACATTCGCCTTTTCCGGGTGATACTGCAGATCTATATCAAAGTCTACCATCAACTCAAGCCAATGTCTCTGTCTTGTGTTGAGCTCCTTCTGAGTATATACATACTTCAGACTCTTGTGATCAGTAAAGATGTCTACCTTCTCTTCATAAATATAGTGCATCCAAATCTTCAGTGCAAATATAACTGCTGCTAGCTCCAGATCGTGTATTGGGTAGTTCTTCTCATGGACCTTCAACTGTCTCGATGCATAAGCAATAACTTTGCCATGTTGCATCAAAACACATCCTAGTCCACTACCTGATGCATCACTGTAGACAATAAAACCTCCTGACCCTGAAGGAAGAGTCAAGACAGGTGCTGTTGTCAATCTTCTCTTCAATTCTTCAAAGGCCTTCTGGCAGTCTTCTGTCCATGTAAACTCCTGGTCCTTACGTGTCAACTTCGTCATAGGCTCCGCAATCCTTGAGAAATTTTCTACAAACCTCCGGTAATATCCAGCAAGTCCGAAAAAACTTCTCACTTCTGCAACTGATGTGGGTGTAGGCCAAGTTTCTATTGCAGCAACTTTCTCCGGATCAACTGAAAGTCCTTCTCCTGAGATGATATGTCCCAAGAAAGGCACTTTATCCATACGAAACTCACACTTACTGAGCTTGGCATATAACTTCTCCTGTCTCAATGTCTCTAGCACAATTCTGAGATGCTCCTCGTGCTCTTCGTGGCTCTTGGAATATACTAGAATATCATCAATAAATATAACCATAAATTTATCCAAGTACTGATGAAAAACTCTGTTCATCAAACTCATAAACACAGCTGGCGCGTTGGTTAAACCAAACTGCATTACCAAGAACTCATAATGTCCATACTTGGTCCTGAAGGCTGTCTTCGGTATATCCTCCTTCCTTACTTTAATCTGATGATAGCCGGATCTAAGGTCAATCTTCGAGAATACCCTAGCACCACTCAATTGATCGAATAGATCATCAATGTGGTAAGGATACCTGTTCTTGATGGTCACAGCATTCAGTGCCCTGTAGTCAATACACAACCGTACTGTTCCATCCTTCTTCGGTACAAATAATATGGGTGCTCCCCAAGGTGAAACACTGGGCCGAATAAAATCCTTCTCCAAAAGATCATCAACTTGTTCCTTCAACTCCACTAACTCCTTAGGTGCTAGTCGATATACTGATGAAGTGATAGACTCTGCTCCTAGAGTTAAGTCTATTGTGAATTCTATTTCTCGATCAGGCGGTAAACCTGGAAGATCACCAGGAAATACATCCACAAACTCTGATATGACTCTTGGGTAACCTGACTCCCCTTCTACAGATAGTACCCTAAGAGTAGGCTGAACTCCTTGCTCTACAGCTCCCCGAAGAAACTCAAATTCTGGATGTCCAGGTGGTCTAAATATAACCCGTCCAAGTCGGCAATCAAGAGTCGCATGGTACTGACTTAACCAGTCCATACCAAGTACAATATCATAATCCGGCATGGAAAAACTCAAAAATTGAGCGCGCATCTCTCTTCCACAGACTACTACAGAACATGATCTATAAACGTCACTAATTGGGATAATTCCACCTCCCGTAAGAATTCTCTTAATCTTCGGAAGGGGTGCGGTAGCTACTCTATGGGTGGCTACAAAGCTAGCTGCTATAAATGAATGCGATGCTCCAGAATCAAATAAAGCTACAGCTGGTAATGAAGCTACTAAAATAGTACCTACGATAACCTCTCCTGCAGTAGCTTCCTCCTCAACAGCTAATGCAAATGCCTATCCTCGTCCCTGAGCTTGACCTCTCTGCTGCTGAGCCTGCTAAAATAGGGCTGCCTGTGGTGCCAGTGGTGGTCTCTACTGATATCCTCCTGGAGCTGGTGGTCTAACTCCTCCAACTCCTGTCTACGGTGCTCCTACTGCTGGATAAGCTGGTCTTGGTGCAGGTAAAGCTAGTCTCGGTGCTCCCACTCTGCGCTCAGTGTAGTCTCTGGTTGGATGCTGGTTGGATCCGCAAGCCAGGCATAGTCTCAACTTGCGTCTGCATTCTCTCTCAATATGACCTACCTTGCCGCAGTGGTGACAAGTAGGGAGAGATATGGCCCTGTGTGCTGCTCTCTCTGGCATACTCCTCTGGGATCATTTTGCAGAATCCCCATATGATGTCCTGGATGGTGCTGATGTGATTGGCCTCTTCAGATTTGACTCCCTTCTAGTAACACGCTCCATGCGTCGTGCTGCTGCAAGGACGTCGGTATATGATGTAGGTGCAACAGATACAATCAACCTCTGGAGCTCGAACTTCAGTCCGTCAAAGAACTTCTCAGCTTTCTCTTCCTCTGTCGAAACCAAGGTTGGGGCAAAGCGATTCAGACGAATAAATTCTGCGTTGTATTCTTTCAGTGACATATTGCCTTGGATAAGGCAGTTGAACTTGTCTCTGAGTTCCGACCGTGCAACTGCTGGGATATACATCTCTTGGAAGAGTCTGGAGAACTCTTCCCAAGTAACTCGGTCCTGTCCGAGCCTCCTCTCTTCTGATAACCACCAATGATGTGCATTTTCAGTCAACTGCATCCTTACCGCATTCATCAATTTCTTCCTTGGAAGTTCAGCTGCTTCCAACTGGTGCTGTATGTTCGTGAGCCATTCGTGAACTTCAGTTGGCCCCTCTTTGCCAGAAAAGGTACGAGGCTTGAGCTGGCGGAAATCAATGATAGATCCCGTTGCTGGTCGCCTAGATGGTGGGTTTGCCTGCTCCAATGCGGATACCAAGCTGGTTCTCAAATACTCTGCCTCATGACGCTGAGCCTCTTGTTGAACCTGCTGTTGGGCTTGCATCATGACATAAATCATCTGAAACATCTGTTGCCCGTCCATGGCTTGCCCTGGCGAAAAAATTGGCATCTGTGGAGTGAACTGTGGCGGAGGTGGAATGTCATCACGCTGGAACCTTGGATTAGGCTGGCCGGTTTGATTTCCTTGAGATGATTGTCCTCCATTCCCTGGTGTCACTCCATCTACATAAATAACCACATCATCGTGTGGCGTATCCAAGGGATTCTCATCTCCGTTCCTGGGATCCATTACTCTGCAACCATAAGATAAACTATGAGAATGCTCAGAGGAATCAACACAGGATGCAAATCAAGTAACAAATTCGAGTTCGATATAGAGTTCAAAAATGGTTCAAACAATGGATGAGATCCTATAACTTATCATATCCTTAGGGCAGGCTTGCTAGGTCCCTAAGTTAAAACCGATCGATTTAGTCGTAGACCTGCATGGGCCACCAAAAAAACCATGTCACACCCCAGTCCCAAAATACCGAAGGACCAGATACGTGGCAATGGCCAGTAGCACACACTGATGGACAAACCCAATTTAATGGATCCATCAGGGCGTACTTAAGCTGTAAAATAAAGTCTACGACAACATGGCATAACTAATCTCATCCACACAAGATAAAATATGATCCACAGATATAAGAAATGTAAATCATCAACTCGTCTCTACAAAGTGCTTCGGGGAACAACCCGATAAAAATCTGATACAATGGTTCAACAGACCATAATATAATGACTGAATAAAGTAAATACTGAGCATGAAACATAGATGCTCAGAAAAAGTCTTCAGCTAACACCTCATCCTCGGGTGTCGGTACAGCTCCTGTATCAGCTCCTGCTGCGGTCCCGTATACCTCGGGGTAGATCTCGTCTACAAATCCTGGGGACATAATCCGGATCCAGGTCCTCAGGGGACATAGCAAGGTACAGATAATACAAGCCAAAATAAATGCAGTGTAGCAGATAATGAAATAAATAGGGTAAGTATGTAACCATCTATGTAAAATGCAAGTGAGAGTATCACGAGTACTCAGGCTGAGCTACTACAAGCTCTGTGTCGGGGAGCCGGTAGCAGTAATAATGAGTAATGGGCCAAGCTCGGGTTTCAGAGTCTTGCACCTCACAATAATAGGGGGTTTATATATATGATCAGCCTATAGCCTGTGTGTCTCTCCCCACCCAATGTAACTACACGTCTAATGTCCATAACGTCTCATGTACATGGCACGCAAGATCATAGCTAATGCAGCAAGTCATATAGTATCTATGAATATAATGTCAATATCAAATCCTGCATCCTATACAGAATCACCATGAATATCTCAGAAAGATTCTGTCATATGAATAGTGTCAAGTGTCCTGGGTATAATGTACTTGATAAGACAAGTACGAGAATGTAAAGGGGTCACGAATGTCCATCTTTAGGTGACGTACACAACTCTGCGTACAGTATTGGCACCCGACTAATAATCGGACGCTAAGTAAGTCACACGGTCCTAGGTTAAGCATGCACAGCAATATAAGTGAAGCAAGAAAAATATGTAACAATACTGCAAAGTTTGGCAATGTACACTTGCTTGGGGTTTGAATACCAACAGTTATCCCTGTATCAGTGGATCATGTAGGTACTCCTCCAAAAGCTGAAATAAACATCACCAACAGTCTCAGAAAATATCAAATAGCTAGAAACGCCTATCCTTAAGTCTAATTTGGACACAGGGGCAAAAATGATATTCCCGGGTCAAAACGGGGTCCACATGTGGGCCGCTTTGCACCGAAAAATATGTCAGGGACAAAGGTCTCCAAATTCGTCCAACTTAGTGTCAACAAGTCAGGAACGATGATACGAACCCAACGGAACTTCCAGAATTGGATTCCGATGAGCCGATCACAAAATCGCCCGTCAAGTGGAGACGTGGGGCCCATGATACGCGATTTTGTCAACGTTCTCAGAATCGAACCAAACTTGGGTCACAGGACCAGCGTATTGCTACGAGTCCGATGGCGCAAGATTCGTTTTGATCCGACGTGTGTACACAAGGTTATGACGCATTCCAGAACAGGCGGATACGGGGCGTTGTCGGCGGACACGCGTTGATTCCGGTGTGCACGCACATCCAAATCAACTTCTGCGAAATCTTGTACGTCCGTATCAGCGGCGCGCACGTTTCGGTAAAGACCGCGTGCGACCAAGTCATCCCGTTTGGCGGGGCGCACTCAGTTCCGGGGTGAAACAAGGCGTTGGTTTTCCTGTTTTTGGATCGCGGTTTGCGATCACCACAGGACGCGACGCCCCGAGCGGGTTGCACGGGCATCGAGAGGGTTACACAGTCTACGCGACACAACTGACAGAACAAAAAATGAATAACGAGAAGAGAGAACGGGTTACCTGAATCAGGGCTTCGTGAACCGAGAATTCTCGTGTCCGGGATGCTGGTTCGCGTCCTGGTCACCGTGTCCGGTCTACACAGGATTTGTGTCCGGGCTAGGGTCTGTGTCCGGAGACAGCGGGGTGGACTCGCCGGAGACTGCGCTGGCCGGGGTTGGCTTCGCCGGAGGGAGTCGACGTGTGCGGAGGCGGAGCGGCTCGTCGGGGCTGCTGGGGTGATTGGCTCCGGGCTGAGCGGTGATCGGAGCTCGGGGCTGCTGGGCTCTGCGGGTGGTGGAGATGGTGGGGATGGTGATGGTGCTGGGCTGTGCTCGAGGCGGAAGGACGGTGGAGATTAGGGCAGCTGTGGAGGTCGTCGGGTCTCGGCTAGGGCGGTGATGGTGGAGGGACGGCGGAGTCGAGGGGTCTAGCGGCGGAGGAGAGTCGTGGTGGCGGTGACAGGCGGGAATCGGTCGGCGGAGGAAGTCTGTCGACTGGTCGAAGACGGGTGGAACAAGGAGGAGAAGGCGGCGGGGCTGACTAGGGTTCAGGCGAGGGGATCGTTGGCTGCGGCGGAGAGGAGTCTGTGGGGTTTTGTGGCGGCGGCGGTTACACGAACGTCGAGGCTATAAATAGCCTGATCAGTAAATCCAGTGGGGGATTAAGGTTCGGTTAGGGTTTCGGGTTCGGGTCTGATTCGGATCCGACCCGACCCGACCTGCTAAGTCTGGGTTGGTCTGGTTCGGTTTGAGTTGGTTTGGTTTGGTTTAATTCAAATTAAACCGGGTTCAGTCAGGGTTTATTTAGGTTTAATTCTACATTGGTTTTTAGGGCTTTAAAAATATTTTCGGATTCCAATAAATTCACAGAAAATTATCCTATATCCTGTTTTCCATTTTACACCATAAAATATTATTTCTATAATATTTTAATATTAATTAACATCATTTAAAAATCTTTTAATCACAAAATATCTTAGTTTTTATTCCAAAAAATTACCGAAAAATTAGAAAAAATATATTCTGAAAAATCAGGGTGTTTACAGCCTGTGCTCTTTTACATTTGTTATTGTGAGTACTCGGCCTATGGGGTATATCTAGTACTATTCGTGTATCAAACTTATACTAAGCACGAACGTTCGTCTTTCCGAAATAGGGGAAGACGGAAAACGACAATAAAGAATTTCAAGGAGGAGGTGATAGAATACAAGTACGGGATTCAAAGGGATTAGAGAATTTTGAAAGGGAGTTGCCAAGGCAGTTGTGGATTAAAATCTTATTTTGATAAATTCCTATATGCATGTTCATATCAGAACAGTTAGGTACCTGACATGATATGCTCTGACTAGTCTAGAGGGCAAGTATATTTGTCTAACAAGTGGAGTCAACTATATCTCAATCCACATAGAGTAGTGATACAAAGAGCGAACCAAGTGCACTACGGTTGATCAGACCATAATACACCAATTCTGATTTAGACAATGTATTAGTGTGGGCCCCCAATAATACATATGTCATGAACAAGCTCAATAAAAGAATAAGCTTGCAAAACTAGGCTATAATAGCAGTATAAGTCGAGGTAGTAAAAATATAAGTACGCTTGATTTTGATGGAGGAAGGTACAGAATAATCTAAGTTCACCAAGAAGATCGGTGTTGTGTCTCTACAGTTTTCATAATAACTCCTTGTCAAGGTCTTTAGTCTACCAAATTGGTGTATGAGCCTCTAAGTTCTACAGTCTGGGTAAACACTATCTTTTTATGCAATTTTATAGTTGGTGTCATTCAATTATACTTCATTAATGAGTCAACAGGACTATGTGTTACTAGGTTACGAGCCATACTGTAGCGCCCCGTTCTCCCGGTGCGGAGAGCGCGGCTAAGAAACACAAGACGGTATCGTTCGATCGGGATAGATTGAATTAAGAACTCGTCCTCGTTATGGATTTGTTTCTTCGGAATCGATTCCCATATTCAGTGGACTGCGCCCCAAGGATCGGCTTAGCGGCAGAGTCAGGAGGGACCTCTCTGCTGCTATCTTTTATTGCCTCGGTTTTCGATGTCGCTTGTTGCTTTCGTGCTTTGAGTTGGTTTTGGGATTTGCTTGTTTTCCTTGAACGGTTTTGATGGTTTTCATTGTTTTCGTTCATTGACTTGTACTTCTATTCCGAGATTGGAAAGAGAGGAAGAAGTATTAATCGAGCTGTTCGTGTGCAGGTGAACGAGCAGTAGGGGGCTTGCGAGCGGAGTCGTGAAGCGCCTCTTTCCTTCTTCTTTCCAAAATCTAAGTGAGTGGCTACCAACCCGATTAGCTAGTCCTGCTTCCAAGCTTCACAGCTAATAAATCTGCACTCTTCTATGCCCCGATCAAACGATACCAAATAATAATAAAAGAAACCAAGATAAAAGACAAATATACTTGGTTATTATGCTTGTCAATCAAACCTGTGAACTGTTGCCTTATCGTATGCTTGTTCGTGCAAATGTTCTATAAAACGTGCTAAGTATAGAACACATCTTGTATATGCATAATTGTTCAGGGAGGCTATGCTAAATAAATCATGCATTACTACTTGTCGTGCACTCGTGTACTTGCACTCGTGTTCTTGCAATCGTGTTGCCTCAACTGCATGAATTGTTAACGTGTTAATCGTGTACGATCATGGATAACTTGTGCACAAGGTATAGTTCTACGGACGGTCGCTGGGGCACTGGCACCGATCCGATCCGGGCGGAACTCGTGTAATAGTCATCGTGTACGGGACAAGGTGGCTTGCAGCGCCTCGTGTACTATCGTTGCATGCTATCCTTGCCTCGGACTAGTCCACTATGGCAATCATGCCAGTGATCATCGTGTATATTTAAACATGTTGCATACTAACTTGTGTCTTCGTGGCAGGGAAGGCAAGGTAAGTATTGTGCAGGTCATTCAGACGGGCAGGTAAAATCTACCGAACGGTGGCACGTTCATTTCAGTAAATTCTATATGCTGCTGACTTGTAAATGAACTAAGGCAAGATAGAAACCCACAAATATGCATGCTTCATTAAAACAACGTGTTGATTGGTATAGTCAGGCTAGCTCGCCTTCACCAGCATGTTTCGATATGCTGACCCTCGTTGAAACAGGTTCTCCGCACTAAGGCGAACCAAGCGAGGAGCCGAAGTCGTCTACCCGATCCAGTCCAACTGTTGGCGCATCTTCACCGCGCCCCCTGAAGCATTTGAAGACAGGAGCTGCAACTCTTCATACACAAATGCAGCTCCGTGGCAAAGCCGTCATCCAGCCTGGAGGTCTTTATCGTATTGAGTTTATAAAAAGGATGTAATGTACAGGACTGCTATCTCATTTTGAGTCATCTCTTTTGTAAGCCGTTCGGCATATTAGCTAACTCGTTCAAGAGTTTGTAATAGATGTTCATTATCAATAAAGAGAACTTTTTTATGTTTCAAATCTGTGTTTCAATTTATCTGCGTACTCTGAATATGTGCTTGCTATGCAAATCATTAAAGCCTTGTGCGGGCGCAACTCCAGGCCCGCACGGCGGTCACGACTCGGGGGACGCCTCGGGGCGTGACACATACTATCCAACTATAAGAATTTAACTAATAGTGTTATTGAACAACATAGTGTATATACCTAGTATAGATCATCTTTTTAACCCCTATCAAGCACGAAAGAAGATAAGATTGACGTTGAGAAGGGATCAAGCAAGATGCAATGCAAGCAATCAATGAGAATGCGAAATAAAATCAAGGGAGGTGGTAAATAATTGGATGAGATCCTATATTCTAATCCTATGCGCAGGCTTGCTCGGTACAGTAACATAACCGAGACAATATGCTCTCGACCTGCATGGGTCACCACAAAAATATGTCACGCTGCAGTCCAAAATATGTAGGATTAGGAACACGTAAGCATGCCAGCTGTATGTATATGGCAACTCCAATATATGGATACCATAATACACACGTACGCTGTAATATGAATATAAACTCACATGTGGTATAAATATTGTCACAAGTCACCGATATACTAAATCTCATCCACACAACCAGTCACAAAAAGAAAATAAATAAACTAGAATAATGAGTCTGAATAATCCAAAACTAATAGTCGGGTGGAGACAAATCCACTACCAATGACTATACTAATACTAAAATGAGAGAGGGATATAAAATCTCCAATATAAAATAAGGTGATGATAGAAGTGTATCAGCGAAGCGATCCCTCGCTAAAGATAATCAAAGATGCTCCGAAGGTAAGACCTCCTCGGAAGAGATAAGTGGTAAGTCCTGATCCGTGCTCCTGCGAATAGTCACGAGCATCTACACCTGGAAATGAACCAGGTTCTCAGAGGGACGTAACAAGATACATAGAAGCAAGCCAATTTGAATACAGTAAACATGCATAATGTTTGAAAAAATATAAGTACGCTGTACAAGACAATCTATATGAATGCAAATGAGGACTACTTTTCGACGTATGGGCAAGGGTAGGATACTCGATCTAAGCCTCACAACTCACACACCCGTCTAGAACATCAGAAATTGACATACCTCGGGGGTAGCGACCAGCGCGACTCTACAGAAATTGACATACCTCGGGGGTAGCGACCAGCACGACTCACTCCCGTAGTGCGAGCTAGATACTACGGTTTACCATAGTGGTTAAAGCCCATACGCCTATTGATTGTCCTCTCATGATACTAAGTGTCATGTGTGTGTCAACATATCTAATATATAGTAATGACTGAAAGAACTATACATGCAATGAATATACAGAAATGCAATGAATGTACAAAAATATAATAAGCATGCAAAGTACTATAAACAATTTGGCAAGGTATCTTGCCTGGTAAGAAAGCTGCAAAGTGTAACGTCTAGGAGTCAAGCACACAGGATCAGAAGCTACGGCCTCAGAATGAACGCCTCCGAATGCTGAAATAAACATCACCAACGTTCCCAGAAAAAGCGAGATAGCTAAAAAACACTACCCTTTCGTCCAATTTGGACACAGGGGCTAAACGGTAATTTCGGGTCAAAGTAGGGTCCACCTGTGGCCCACTTTGAATCGAAAAGCCTGCCAGGGGTAAAGGTCTCGAAATAGGACAAATTATAGGTCAAACCAATTCTAAACATCAATACAAACTCAACGGTATGTCCAATTTTGGATTTTGATGAGCCGAACACAAATTTGCCCAAAAAGTCAATTGTAGGGTCCACAAAGAGGCGGCTTGGTCAACTGTCTCAGAATTGCATAAAAATTGGGTCACAGGACCAGCGTGATACCACGAGTCCAGTGGCACAAGTTTCGTCGCATTCTGACGGGCGTATACTAAATGGCGTAGGATTTTGCAAAAGTTACGATTTGGGAAATTTCTGCGGATACAGGCTGATTCCGACGCGCACACGCGTTCGAACCAGTTTATGCAAAAGTCCACATGTCTGGGTATACTATGCGCATCTTTCGGTGCACTTGGTACGCGACAGGGCGGTCCCGTTTGGCGGGGCGCGCTCCGTATCGCAATTTCTGGAAATTAGAAAAAGTAGGTTGTCATGATTTTTATCTTAGTTTAATTCTACATACAACATCAAATAAAATATTATAATTGACAAAAATTAATCTTGGTTAGGTGGTCTTCGCATACCAAAAAGAAAAACTAAATTCGAATCTCTATAGTGGGAGATACGAGTCCGTGAACATGGGTCATCGCAACAGAATTTCTGAAATTAAAAGTGGTCGTTTTTCCTCGACTTGGCGTCAATTTTTGCCTAATTTTATGCGTTGAACGATGGAAACTAATCTACGGGATTTAGAGAGGGATAGGTGGGGATCATACCGGCGAAGACGGGGTCGAGTTTGGTCGAGCGAGGGCGTGAAAAACAAAGCGTGAACAGGGCTTCTGTAAACCCCCTCACCCAAAATTAGGCCTACTTGGCTTAGATAATGAAATTAGGGCTAGTTTGAACCAATTAGAATTAGAACACGGCCTTTATTTAAGTATACAATAATTTATATCACCTAGCACACCCTAGCGTTGCTTCAAAATTGGAAGCACTACACTAGCCATTGCCTTTCCATAAATTTCACCACCTCATCCTAGACAAGCCCGCCTACTATTCTGCCTTTTGTGTAACTTATAATTATGCCTTCTTGTGCTACATTTTAGTCGCACAATAAACGTCACGGACGTATTTATTTAATTTTAAATAAAATATGACTTTGTACCCTTGTGCGTTCCAATTAAAATTGGAGACACAATCTTGACCGTTTTATACAACCCAAATTTTATTAATACTCTACACTGTACCCTTTACGTCCCTGACACTTGTGTCCCACCAAATTTTATTCCCATGTACTTCTAATTAATTCCAGAATATCTTGCGCATTCCATTTAATTAATTTAAATCTAATTTCCATCTTTGTACAATTTTCCAATTGTTGGAGACTTTTATGCAAAAATGCATCTAGGTGTCCCCACCATTGGACAATACGTGAAGAAACCTAATTTTCCCTTCACTTGGATTTTTCTATAATTTTTCGGGATGTGCAACGTGCGCACATCGCCCTCATATATTAAACCTATCCTTGCATTTAATTAATGTAATTTATAGCCCTCCCCAACACCCCTATGAGAGCCCAAGGCCCAAACCCAAGATGTGTTGACCAAGCCTACTTACCTTGGTCAACCCCAACCCAAGTCCCCATGTATAAAATAGCTTTCTTCTTCCCTTTCTCTTGATTTCCTCTCAAAGAAATCACCTAAACCTAAATATAACACAACCGACCCTCTCCCATCTACTGCTCTCCTTCTTCCTCCTTCCTCCCGCCGACCGGAGTCGACCCTCGACTCACCGGAGATCACAGAGCCACCTCGACTCCCTCTCCCTCACGTTCACCTCGACCGTTCCCCTCCGCCTGGGCTAACCCCAACGGAGCCAACGCCATCATGCTGCCGAACTCCCCGCGGCCAACCGAACTCATCGGAGACCGACTGCATCGATCCCCGGAGCCATAGAACCGCCCTGAGCCTCCTCCTCCGTCCACCTCCCCACAACGACAGAACCCGACCGGAGCAGCCCCGACACCCCGTTGCCATTCGCCTGAGTCGCCCCCATCGACCCAGCGACCAACCCCCTCCCCCGTCGAGTCCTCCGCCCTGTCAGTCGCCATCCACCGCCATTACAACCATCTTTACCCCGTCCTCCTCCGACTGCATCTCCCCTTCTCTGATCGACCCCGGCCTCCTTCGCCGTTGCACCGTCGACCCGAGCCGCTGATCGCCGGAGTCGACAACACCCTCACCACCTCTTCTCCACCTCCCTGTCATCCCCTCCGGTGAACTAGACCGCGCAGCCCTGAGCCGACCGGACCACGACCCCGTCTCCACCACCATTTACCCTCCCTGGCCTGAGCTCCTCCCCCATGGCCGGACTTCCCTGGCCTGAGCTCCTCCCCCATGGCCGGACCCCTGGCCGGAGTTCAGACACCACCACCTACATTATCAAAACCACCATCAACATAATCCACGACCATCAACATCACCCTCATCGTCCTTATCATCGCCATCGTCGCCGACATCGTCACCATTCCCATTATCATGATCGTCAACATTACCCTCGTCCCAGTCATCATCCGCATCACCACCATTATTACCATTTTCGTCGTCATTACCATAATCGTCACCTTAACCATAACCTAATCATCACATTGTCATTACCCTCATCCTCGTGTTCATCATGAACCCGTCACCCTAGCTAGACAAACCGCAGCAGTCGCCCCGATTTCCGTACCTGTGCACGCTGACCCCGGAGACCTGTAGGATTTATCTGCGCGACTTCAGGAGCAGATTATTGGTGCTATGCAGCTCTCTTGCCAGGCAAGTATACCTTGCCTTTGTTGTACTATTTAAATTCTGTATTATTATTTGCATGTTTATATTATAAACTGTGCACATCCGAGAGAGACTCGGGTGCAGTCAACGAATGCGTTGACGTTAGGACTTGTGTCTGACCTAGTGTCTAGTAGACCCACCTAAAGTTGGGGAGTTATTGGTATGACTCCCAGGCCTTGACATATTTCTTACACGTGTTGTGAGTCTCATGTAGGGCACGGACCTGCGTATGTGGTTGGCCACCTGTACGTGTAGGCGTACGACGGATAGGGTATAACTGCTAATAGAGATGCATATTAGACGACCTAGCAGTTATTAGTAGGCAGAGCATAGACTAGCATGGTACGATGGTCCATCCTTGACCTTTTTTGGTTGAAGGTTGGGCTATTGTTCTAACGACAGACTATGAGCCAGAGTTACGACGCCTCGGCGTAGTAGCTACAGCGTGTTGTGGATACAACATGTTTAGATCATTGGACAGGGAGGAAAACTAGTAGGTGTATGGGACACCCACTTCCTTTATTCAGATTCCCCGTTCGACGGAACGGTATGGACGTTATATACTTGCAGATTCCCCGTTCTTCAGAGCGGTATGGACGTTATATTATTCAGATTTCCCGTTCTTCGGAGCGGTATAGACATTATACTATACAGATTTCCCGTTCTTCGGAGCGGTAGGACGTTATTATATTGCAGTGCACCCTGGTATTGGGGGCATATATGGCATATACTAGGCAGTTGTCACGATTGGTGAATTACGTCAGCATATGTCTAGCCTACACCTTCCCATACACTTAAAGTTGTCCTCAAGTTGCATTTCACTTAGATGGTTAGGTCACCCTGGAGTTTTTACAGTATTTACATTATGGCATGCTTTTATGTATCTTGTTATGTCTCTCTGAGGTTCTGGCCCCTTTCCGGGTGTATTGTTCATGGGTATTCGCAGGAGCGCAGATCCGGACTTGCTACGTGTATTGCGATGAGAACTTCTCTTCGAGCTCGTGATTGGTAGTTGATATTCTCATATTGTATTTATCTTGTCTATTCTATATTCCAGTCCGGTAGTGGATTTGTTTCCATCCGACTACCATCATTAGATACTTTACATTGAGATCTAGTTATAGGTATTGGTTATTCATTTATATATGATTTCTGTAGATGAGATTTAGTTATGCCCTGTGACATATGTGTTTACCACTTGTGGATTTGATATTCATATTACAGCGTACGTGTGATATGGGTTCCATATATTGGAGTGCCATATTCATACGACTGGCATGCTCACGTGTCCTAGTCCTACGTATTTTTGGGACTGGGGCGTGTCATGTTTTTGTGGTGGCCTATGCAGATCTAGAGCATATTGTCTTGGTTACGTTACTGTACCGAGCAAGCCTGCACATAGGATTAGAGTATAGGATCTCATCCACATCTAACTATGACTCCTTCTCCCAATCCATTCTATTTGAATAATTGCACCTTGCTTGATTCATGTGCTTCCCTATTAGTTCCTTGAGCGTAGCCTTCTCCTAGAATATAGAAGTCCCTGTTGTTAGGTAATAAATAGGGTAACCTTCCTATTAAGAGTAACTAGAACCCTGACACGTCACTAAGTTTAGAATATTTAAGTAAACCCTAGCATCCCTATCTAAAGAATGGCTTACCATTATTCCTTGACATAATTATGAATGACCTAAGAGTAGTATAGGCACTACTAGAGCTAGTTAGAGATTTGACCCTAATGTTTGACCCTAGTATTGAGGAACCAATAGAAATCCGAGATCAAATGTAGGGACTGAACCAAATTTGCATAATGAGATAATGTTAGGATATAGATCCTTGTCTTGATATTAGCAGACAGTACCTCAGGAAGCCCAGAGCAACGAGTATGACATTCCCCTTGATCATACCTCAAATACGGAGATTTGCTCACCACCTTCCCTTTAGGAAACCATAATATTATCTTGAGTCCCTCTATTTTAATTCCATATCTTGTTCCTCCAAAACCTTAGTGTTTGCTAATTGTGCGACGACTAAATTATGATTCTTCTTTTTCTTCATCTTTTAAATCGTGCCACATAACTCTTATGATTGAAGGCCAAGTGATCTTATTCTATGATAGGATACATAGTTTGCTAGAGTATAGTTTGGTAATTTGAACTTTGAATTATGTGCTTGGTAGTTAGAGTTTGATAGTTTGAAAATTTCTTTAGATTGTGATCTGAGTATTCTTAGTTTTAAATCGCGTAATTTGCATCCGTAACTCTATACGAATTATATTTCCCTTTTTCTCTTAAAGGTCATTAACTCTTCAATTCTTACTATTAATACTTGTTCTATGAGCACTATGATTAAGACTTAAGATGACCATTACCTATGTAATACGATAGGATACCCTAATAAGTACCAAGACCTTTCCCTTGTATGCCCTAACAATAGTTCTACTTTATTTTACAAGAATTTTATTAATTTATAGGATCCCCTTAAGACTGTCACAGTATTAGTTTATTTTTTTAAGTTGGGTAGTATGCCTCACAACATAGTATCACATAGCCCTATTAACCCATTGATGAAGTATAATAGGATGACACAACTTCAGACTTGCATAAGAAGATGGAGTTTATTCAGACTGTAGAAATTAAAGACCCGTACCCCTATTTGGTCGACTAGCGGCTTAGATACGGAGTAGTATGACAACTAGAGAGACTGTAGAGTCTTATTTTTGTTTTGTTTGTGAACTTGAATTATTTTGTAATTTCGCTCATCATAATCTAGCGTGCTTATATTTTTGTACTACCTCGACTTATGCTGCTGTTACAGCCTAGTTTTGCAAGCTCATTCTTTTATCAAGCTTGTTTACGACATATGTATTATTGGACGCGTACACTAATACATTTCAGAATCAGTGTACTATGGTCTGATCAACCATAGTGCGCTTGGTTCGTCCTTCGCATAACTACTTTACGTGGATTAAGATATATAGTGATTAGTAGACGAACGTACTTGCCCTCTAGATATGTCTGAGTATATCGTATCTGTTACATAACTGTACTGATGCGAGCAGGGAATAGGAATTACCAAAATAGGATTTTAATCCATAACTGCCTTGACAATTCTCATTGAATTCTTTAAACGCCTTGATCCCCATACTTCTAATCTATTACCTCCCCTTGAACTCTTTATTATCGTTTTTCGTCTTTCCTTATTTCGGAAAGACGAAACCTCGTGCCTAGCATAAGTTGATACACATATAGTATTAGATATACCCTATAGGCCAATTACATTATTTGATGATTATTTTGTAACCAAGGGTATATCACATGTAATATATTTGGTGTTAAAATTTTTGAGGATTGAGTAACAGGATTAAGTAAATTAGAGGAATGAGATTTCTTAAACGTAAGAGCCTTATGTGATAGATGGGTAAATTCTAAGTTGGATAGCAGTTGCATTATCAGCTTGAGAGGAATTTCTTTAGATTGTGATCGAGCAAAATTTGATTGAAAGGTTCAAGTCATTTTAATTTTTTAGAATTTTGGACGAATAAGTAAGAGGATGAGGATCAATAAATTTCAATTTTTGGCACATAATTTGAATTTAGAGTATTGGAGGTTGAATCATCGATTGAATCTTGAGAAAAATAAATAGAACTCTAAATACGAACATGGTCGGATTGAATTATAAGATTTGATGATTTGAATTAAGAATAAAATTTTGATTGCAGGATTACCTATTTAAACTATTGAGGATATAAATTGAATTTAAATTAGAAGAGTACTAAAGTTTATAAATTGAAAAATAGGCAGAAAAAATTTGATTAGAATCATTTCTAAAAGAGATTTTGTTAGTTGGAGATCGCGATATAAAATTTGATATGCGAAGATGTTATACGGATTAAAATTAAATCTGGATGTTGATGAGGAAGCACGATAGGTTGAAATTTGATTTGGACAGTGCCATCTTAATCTTGAAGTGATTATAAAGGATTGATTAAAATTTTAATTATAACAAAGATATCGCGATTAACATGCCTTATGTATGTAAAAGAATAACAGACAATGCCTTATTTTAATTTCGAGGACAAAATTATTTTAAGTTGGGTAGATTGTAAACCCCCTCACCCAAAATTAGGCCTACTTGGCTTAGATAGTGAAATTAGGGCTAGTTTGAACAATTAGAATTAGAACACGTCCTTTATTTAAGTATACAATAATTTATATCACCTAGCACACCCTAGCGTTGCTTCAAAATTGGAAGTACTACACTAGCCGTTGTCTTTCCACAAATTTCACCACCTCATCCTAGACAAGCCCACCTACTATTCTCCCCTTTGTGTAACTTATAATTATGCCTTCTTGTGCTACATTTTAGTCGCACAATAAACGTCGCGGACGTATTTATTTAATTCTAAATAAAATATGACTTTGTACCCTTGTACGTTCCAATTGAAATTGGAGACACAATCTTGACTGTTTTATATAACCCAAATTTTATTAATACTCTACACTATACCCTCTACGTCCCTGACACTTGTGTCCCACCAAATTTTATTCCCATGTACTTCTAATTAATTTCAGAACATCATGCGCATTCTATTTAATTAATTTAAATCTAATTTCCATCTTTGTGCAAATTTTCCAATTATTAGGGACTTTTATGCAAAAATGCATCTAGGTGTCCCCACAATTGGACAATACGTGAAGAAATCCAATTTTCCCTTTACGTAGATTTTTTCGTAATTTTTCGGGATGTGCAACGCGCGCACATCGTCGTCGTATATTAAACCTATCCTTGCATTTAATTAATGTAATTTATAGCCCGCCCCAACACCCGCATGAGAGCCCAAGGCACAAACCCAAGAGGTGTTGACCAAGCCTACATACCTTGGTCAACCCAAACCCGAGTCCCCATGTATAAAATAGCTTTTTTCTTCCCTTTCTCTTGATTTCCTCTCAAAGAAATCACCTAAACCTAAATATAACATAGCCGACCCTCTCCCATCTACTGCTCTCATTCTTCCTCCTCTCTCCCGCCGGCCAGAGTCGACCCTCGACTCGCCGGAGATCACAGAGCCACCTCGACTCCCTCTCCTTCACGTTCACCTCGACCGTTCCCCTACGCCTGGGCTAACCCGAACGGAGCCAACGCCATCATGCTGCCGGACTCCCCGCGGCCAACCAAACTCGCCGAAGACCGACTGCATCGATCCCCGGAGCCGTAGAACCGCCCTGATCCTCCTCCTACGTCTACCTCCCTACAACGACAGAACCCGACCGGAGCAGCCTCGACACCCCGTTGTCATTCGCCTGAGTCGCCCCCATCGACCCAGCGGCCAACCCCCTCCCCCGTCGAGTCCTCCGCCCTGTCAGTCGCCATCCACCGCCATTACAACCATCTTCACCCCGTCCTCCTCCGACTGCATCTCCCCTTCTCTGATCGACCCTGGCCTCCTTCGTCGTTGCACCGTTGACCCGAGCCACTGATCGCCGGAGTCGATAACACCCTCACCACCTCTTCTCCACCTCCCTGTCATCCACTTCGGTGAACTCGACCGCGCAGCCCTGAGTCGACCGGACCACGATCCCGTCTCCCCCACCATTCACCCTCCCTGGCCTGAGCTCCTCCCCCATGGCCGGACTTTCCTGGCCTGAGCTCCTCCCCCATGGCCGAACCCCTGGCCGGAGTTCAGACACCACCACCTACATTATCAAAACCACCATCAACATCATCCACGACCATCAACATCACCCTCGTCGTCCTTATCATCGCCATCATCGCCGACATCGTCACCATCCCCATCATCATGATCGTCAACATTACCCTCGTCCCAGTCATCATCCGCATCACCACCATTATCACCATTTCCGTCGTCATTACCATAATCGTCACCTTAACCATAACCTAATCATCACATCGTCATTACCCTCGTCCTTGTGTTCACCATGAACCCGTCACCCTAGCCAGACAAACCGCAACAGTCGCCCCGATTTCCGTACCTATGCACGCTGACCCCGGAGACCTGTGGGATTTATCTGCGCGACTTCAGGAGCAGATTATTGGTGCTACGCAGCTCTCTTGCCAGGCAAGTATACCTTGCCTCTGTTGTACTGTTTAAATTATGTATTATTATTTGCATGTTTATATTATAAACTGTGCGTCCGAGAGAGACTCGGGTGCAGTCAACGAATGCGTTGACGTTAGGACTTGTGTTTGACCTAGTATCTAGTAGACCCACCTAAAGTTGGGGAGTTATTGGTATGACTCCCAGGACTTGACACATTTCTTACACGTGTTATGAGTCTCATGTAGGGAACAGACCTGCGTATGTGGTTGGCCACTTGTAAGTGTAGGCGTGCGACAGATAGGGTATAACTGCTAATAGAGATGCATATTAGAAGACCTAGCAGTTATTAGTAGGCAGAGCATAAACTAGCGTGGTACGATGGTCCCATCCTTGTCCTTGTTTGGTTGAAGGTTGGGCTATTATTCTAACGACAGACTATGAGCCAGAGTTAAAACGCCTCAGCGTAGTAGCTACAGCGTATTGTGGATATAACATGTTTAGATCATTGGGCGAGGAGGACAACTAGTAGGCGTATGGGACACCCACTTCCTCTATTCAGATTCCCCGTTCGACGGAACGGTATGGACGTTATATACTTGCAGATTCTCCGTTCTTCGGAGCGGTATGGACGTTATATTATTCAGATTCCCCATTTTTTGGAGCGGTATGGACATTATACTATACAGATTCCCCGTTCTTCGGAGCGGTAGGACGTTATTATATTGCAGTACGCCCTAGTATTGGGGGCATATGTGGCATATACTAGCCAGTTGTCACGATTGGTAAATTACGTCAGCATATGTCTAGCCTACACCTTCCCATACACTCAAAGTTGTCCTCAAGTTGCATTTCACTTATATGGTTAGGTCACCCTGGAGTTTTTACAGTATTTACATTATGGCATGCTTTTATGTATCTTGTTATGTCCCTCTGAGGACCTGGCCCCTTTCCAGGTGTATTGTTCATGGGTATTCGCAGGAGCGCAGATCCGGACTTGCTACGTGTATTGCGATGAGGACTTCTCTTCGAGCTCGTGATTAGTAGTTGATATTCTCATATTGTATTTATCTTGTCTATTCTATATTCCAGTCCGGTAGTGAATTTGTTTTCAGCCGACTACCATCATTAGATACTTTACATTGAGATCTAGTTATAGGTATTGGTTATTCATTTATATATGATTTCTGTGGATGAGATTTAGTTATGCCCTGTGACATATGTGTTTACCACTTGTGGATTTGATATTCATATTACAGCGTACGTGTGATATGGGTTTCATATATTGGAGTGCCATATTCATACGAGAATATACATTTGGAGGTTTAATTGGGAATCCATCTCCCAATAGGTACAATTCAGTTTTTTCCCTTAAATTAGGTTCTAAATATGAGATTTAACCATGAGAAATTAACCCATATGCATAGGCTACCCATAGGATTTGGTTTGGTGTTCATATGAGGCCTATTGTGAAAGTTATGGTACTTTTTGTGTCAATTTTTGGAGAATTTCGAGATTAAAATTTATTGTGGGTGTCAATTGGTCCTATAGATCAATTTGACATGTGCTATTGTGTTTGGGGCTAGTGTCGTATCCACAATTGGGTACGTGTAGGTCGTATCCCAACAATTTGGTGATACGTGTTGATTTGTGGGTTTTTCCTTCGACACATGACTTTGAGCATGTCATATTTTGACACGGACACATAGAATTGTATTTGACTCTTCGTATTGTTCATAAATAATATATATGACTTGCTCGTGTCCTTCGGGATACGTTTGGATGTGTGGTAGACTCGTGTCGTATCCGTATCCTAGATCTAGTGGGATACGGGGTGATACATTCCATGTGTGTGCAATTTAATTGTAAATCTAATTCTTTGTGTTCTTATTCTTGGAGAAGTATAAATATATATATATATATTATATATATATATATATATATATATATATATATATATATATATATATATATATATATATATATATATATATTGTAGTATGTATAGATATGTATATATTAAATAGATATTTATGTGTTGTTATATTTATATGTATATAATGTATGTTATATATTTTGTATGATTATGTGTACGTGTACGTATATGTGAAGTTATATATATATGCTACCATATATGTGTATATTATGTTACTATGTATTATTACGTACATATGTTTGTGGAAGAGTATATGTGTTTACATACTTAGTGGTATTATATATACATATTATACATTATGTATTATACATATGTTATGTGTGTTAATATATATATTATATATATATATATATATATATATATATATATATATATATATATATATATATATATGTATTGTAATAGAGGGCAGGAGTTTTGGCGACAGCAGGAGTGTCGCAACAACAGCAGCAATACCAGCACAGCAGCAGCAGCAGCAAGAGCAACAACGACAGCAAGCGTCGCTGAATGCAACAACAGCAGAAATAACAACAGCAGCAGCCGCTATAGCGACAACAGCAAGCATCACAGTAGCAGCAGCGGAAGCAAACAACATAGCAGCAGCGACAGCAGTTAGCGACGGCAGTAGGGAAGCATCTCGGAAACATCATTGTATCAGCGGTATCAGTGACTTCAGCGACGGTCAGCAGCGATTATTAGAGATAGTTTGGCAGTTTCTTAATTTAGATATTCATATATATATATATATATGGTAATTATTATATAAGTAAATATGTTCCTAATTGCTAGTTGTATTTTAATATACTATATGTATAATATTTCGTGTAGCATATATTAGTAATAAGGGTAGTTAGTATGAGTAAGTAGTGGGTATTACCTTGAGATACCAAGGTAAGTACCAAGGTAATTGGGGATACCCAAGGTATTGGGTTTGGGTATAAAGATTGGGGTTTAGTGTTGTGATACCAAGTTGGTTCAAAACCAAAGTATCCATTTAATGTATTAGGATTTTATATAGGTTATATTGTTTGATATTTGTGTGTGTGTGTTATATTTTATATCCCTTGTTTTACGTATCCGGAGATACGGTATCCTAGTATCCTAAGATGTAGTTTTATGACCTAGACTTTAGTGTTTGAACCCAATATCTTTGTGTTAGACTTTTGCAACCTAGTAATAGGTAGTTGACCATAGTTTGACCATAGTTGACCATAATTGACCTTATAGTTGACTTAGATTGACTTATGACTTAGAGTTGACTTGTTGACCTAGAAGTTGACTAGTTTAACTTATTTTCTTTCCGAAACCTTGTATTGATATTGTATTCCATATTTAGGTCTTCGAGACACCGTATCAGACATCTGTGAGACTATTCATTGGACTTCAGGCGAGTACATTCTCTGATAGTTTCTCATTTATGATATCCTCTATGTTCATTGTATCTAGTGTAGATATCAATATTTCTTGACACGATGGTTACAACGATTGGTATATCCGGATCTCATCATGAGATATTATTCCTTGTATATGGTGTATCTTGTGCAAGTCTTGTTTCATTGATTATCTTGTGCATGTACAAACACTAATTCTCGGGGAGATTTGCTACCTTCCTAGAGAATCCCGTGCCATAACATACCATGGTTGGATCTATTATACCAGTCGGGGTGGGAAGTATTTTAGTGTAGATATGTGATCATACCCTCTTTGTGCATATCTTTTTCCTTGTGAGTGTTGATCATACACCGCACGTATGATCAACCAGGCCATTATACTCTTGTGCAAGTTCCCAAGCCGATCACATGTTCAGCTAGTACTCACACACTTAGACATTAGTATTCTTGTTTATTGACATATTGTTCATTATTGTGTTTATTCCAGTATTTCCTTATTGTATATCTCTTGTATCTATTGTTGCATCTTGTATATTCACATCTATTTATTATTACATAGTTTTTATCATTGATTAGAACTGCTGTTAGAGATATACTCTGCTTCTTTCCTGACTGGATATATTTTTCCCAGATGACACTGAGGACTGGTACCCTACATATTATGGACCTCAGGATGTTGTGGGTTTAGAGTCAGGGACCCTGGCTCAGGAGGGATTTATCCTAACTGAGACAGATGACCAGAGTTTAGTAGTTTTTTTAGTATTCTTGTACTGGATTTGTCTCAAGCTTATTTTGTTAGTATTTTTCAGACTCATTGATGTATTATTTAGACTCATGAGTTGAATGTGACTATTATATTCTTTATCATATTCGTGCTTGTTTCCATCTTAGATCTGTGATTGAGTATATTGTTATTGTTGGTGGTTCATTATATTGCTAGATAGATTACTCAGACAACGTTTTACCGCCAATTCTGCTCCCGAGATGCAGTCTAGATTGCCTCCCCTTACCACCAAAGGTCTCCATGCCAAGTGTATGAAGAATCCCTTCTTTTGATGCGGGTGTCACCGACGAAGAGAAGTAGAGGTGGCTCTTGCTTCTATTAGCTCGGAGATCGGAAACACCATGGAAGCTTGTGAGAACCTTATTAAGAGCCACGGCCAAACTCTCATTAGCTTTTTTTTTTTTGGAGTCAATGATGAGGCGAGGGCAGGAGGCAAAATTTTATTCATCCAGTGACCTTCCATCTAACATCAAATACTAAGCTTACAAGCAGGGAGCTGAGATCTTGCTACCTTTCCCTCTCCTACACCTGCGTAGGCTGGGCATTATTCCCGACTTGTACCCTTACTCCGGGTGCTGGTCGTGACACGTTTTTAGTGGTGGCCCATACAGGTCAGGCTTCGCAAGTTGTGCGATGTCGTGGTAGTGCGATGATATAGTTGTACTACTACGAGCCTGATTTAGGATATATGATATAGGCTATAGGCTATAGGCTGAGAATACTCAATCACATCTATGAAAATTCTTTTGATTCATTCAACTATTCTCCTTTGATATTGATACTTGATCTCTTAATCTGTCCTTTCCTTGAGTGTCTTACATCATGTGCCATATTGATTCTTTCTTTCGCTTTGTCTCAGTATGCCGCCTAAGACTAGATCTCAGCAAGGGAGAGCAGTTTCTGAGAGGTCGGCGACATTCCGAGGGCCTGCACCAGTCACTTCTCCGATGATTGGAGTGTCAGCTGCTTTTGGAGGTCCACCACCTACTCAAAGGACTGTGCCAGATATATCTGAGGGGCTTCTACCTCCACCTTCCATGCTAGTAGAGGCGACACAGATGTTTACACTATTTCGTGAGATGCTCGAGGCACAGAGGGATCAGTCAGAGGCACATCAGAGGCAGACTGACATTTTACGGCAGGGCATCGAGAGTGCTCATCAGCTTGCTCGTGCCATAGTCGAGAGCGGAGTTCCAGTTCAGCAGCAGGATGTTCCTCAGGTTGCTCAGCTTCGGCCAGACAACATTCAGGACTTCAAGAAGCTGGAGCCTAGGGTCTTCAAGGGGGCGGAGGGCATCGTCTATGCTGATAATTGGCTCGAGGACATTGAGCGTCTTATGAGGGTGTCCCGTCTTTCTGAGGATCTGAAGGTTGAGGCGGTAGGACTTCAACTGTTTGACGTCGCTCGCACTTGGTTCAGGAATGAGCTAATTCTTGATGATGCAGGACAGTCTTGGGAGGTATTCAAGGATCTCTTCAAGAAAAAGTTCTTCGCTCGGGCAGACAGGCTAGACTTAGAGAGATAGTCTGAGAGTCTTATTCAGGGGAGCATGTCTGTGGAGGAGGACGCTGCGGAGTTCGGCAAGTTGAGCCAATTTACATAGTATTTGGTGAGAGAGCCGGAGGTTCGGACTATTCGTTTCCGTGAGGGTCTAAACTGGGATATGAAGATCCTTATTCCGTCTTTTTATGTGACATACTCGGAGATACTTGCGGAGGCACGCAAGATTGAGCGAGAGTTGGGTTTGAAGCCCAAGAGAGACCGTGATTCTTTCCTGGGGGAAAACTGTAGCGCCCCGTTCTCCCGATGCGGAGAGCGCGGCTAAGAAACACAAGTCGGTATCGTTCGATCGGGATAGATTGAATTAAGAACTCGTCCTCGTTATGGATTTGTTTCTTCGGAATCGATTCCCATATTCAGTGGACTGCGCCCCAAGGATCGGCTTAGCGGCAGAGTCAGGAGGGACCTCTCCGCTGCTATCTTTTATTGCCTCGATTTTCGATGTCGCTTGTTGCTTTCGTGCTTTGAGTTGGTTTTGGGACTTGCTTGTTTTCTTGAACGGTTTCGATGGTTTTTATTGTTTTCGTTCATTGACTTGCACTTCTATTCCGAGATTGGAAAGAGAGGAAGAAGTATTAATCGAGCTGTTCGTGTGCAGGTGAACGAGCAGTAGGCGGCTTGCGAGAGGAGTCGTGAAGCGCCTCTTTCCTTCTTCTTTCCAAAATCTAAGTGAGTGGCTACCAACCCGATTAGCTAGTCCTGCTTCCAAGCTTCACAGCTAATAAATCTGCACTCTTCTATGCCCCGATCAAACGATACCAAGTAATAATAAAAGAAACCAAGATAAAAGACAAATATACTTGGTTATTATGCTTGTCAATCAAACCTGTGAACTGTTGCCTTATCGTATGCTTGTTCGTGCAAATGTTCTATAAAATGTACTAAGTATAGAACACATCTTGTATATGCATAATTGTTCAGGGAGGCTATGCAAAATAAATCATGCAATATTGCTTGTCGTGTACTCGTGTTCTTGCACTCGTGTTGCCTCAAATGCATGACTGTTAACTTGTTCATCGTGTTCGATCATGGACAACTTGTGCACAAGGTATTGGTTCTGCGTACGGTCGCTGGGGCACTGGCACCGATCCGATCCGGGCGGAACTCGTATGTAGTCTTCGTGTTCGGGACCGGATAGCTTGTAGTGCAATCGTGTTCTCTCGTAGCATGCTATCCTTGTCCCCGGCTACGTCCATTATGGCAACCATGCCAGTGATCATCGTGTATATTTAAACCTGTTGCATACTAACTTGTGTCTTCGTGGCAGGGAAGGCATGGTAAGTATTGTGCAGGTAATTCAGACGGTCAGGTAAAATCCACCTAACGGTGGTATGTTCATTTCAGTAAATTCAATATGCTGCTTACTTGTAAATGAACTAAGGCAAGATAGAAACCCACAAATATGCATGCTTCACTAAACAACGTGTTGATTGGCATAGTTCGGCTAGCTCGCCTTCACCAGCATGTTTCGATATGCTGACCCTCGTTGAAACAGGTTCTCCGCACGAAGGCGAACCGAGCGAGGAGCCGAAGTCGTCTACCCGATCCAGTCCAGCTGTTGGCGCATCTTCACCGCGCCCCCGAAGCATTTTGGAGTCAGGAGCTTGCAACTCTTCATACACAAATGCAGCTCCGTGGCAAAGCCGACCTCCAGCCTGGAGGTCTATACATTTTGAAGTTATAAAGGGATGTAATGTACAGGACTGCTATCTCATTTTGAGTTATCTCTTTTGTAAGCCGTTCGGCATATTAGCTAACTCGTTCAAGAGTTTGTAATAGATGTTCATTATCAATAAAGAGAACTTTTCTATGTTTCAAATCTGTGTTTCAATTTATCTGCGTACTCTGAATATGTGCTTGCTATGCAAATCATTAAAGCCTTGTGCGGGCGCAACTCCAGGCCCGCACGGCGGTCACGATTCGGGGGACGCCTCAAGTGATTCTACGAAATTGGGTCATGACACAAACAACAGTGCAGTATCTGCAAAACGTCCTTATTTCCTGTCCAGACCTATCCAGCAGCCACAACAGCACCAGACTCCAGCTAGGGTGCCGTTTCACCAGGCACCACAGCAGCAGAGATAGTTACATCAATCTTTCTGCCATTTCTGTAAGAAGCCCGGCCACATCTGGAAAGTTTGTAGAAAGAGGTTGGGAGTTTGTTTGTATTGTGGTACTGAAGGGCATCAGCTGAGGGAGTGTCCTTCCAATCCTCGTCGTGCAGTTCAGGAAACAGCTTCAGCTCCGAGGGCACAAACGAGACCACCTACAGTACAGTCGGGGGGACCGCTTCCGACACAGCAGTAGCGTTATGTCCAGCATCAACAGCAGGGAGGTGCACGTCAAGGACGAGCATTTGCTATGACCGTCGAGGAGGACGAACCAACCGGAGATGTCATCGCATGTTCTATTCTTCTTGATTCTATTACAGCTTTAGCTTTGTTTGATAGTGGTGCTTCCCATAGTTTTGTATCTGTTTCTTTTGCTCTGAAGCATGGTTTGGTAGCTGAGTCTTTGCTTAGGACTTGCAAGATCATGACCGGGGGAGGCATTATCCTGGTTAATGATATTTGTAAGGATCAGAGAGTTACTCTGGGAGGCTGGGAGTTGAGTGCGTGTCTACTTGTAATGCCACTTTTGAGCTACGACATTATACTCGGGATGGATTGGTTGAGTAGGCACCGTGCTAGCATAGATTATAGAGGAGGTAGAGTTTTGTTTGGTCCGCCGGGAGAGCCAGAGTTCGAGTTTGCTAGAGGAGCTGCAGAGCAGGGAGAAGGCATTATTTGTGGAGCTATGGTGGAAGACAAGGAATTGCCGCATCCGTTGATAGTAGAGTTCTTGGATGTGTTTCCTGAGGAATTTCCAGGATTGCCACCAGATCGAGATGTTGAATTCTCTATAGACTTGGTGCCAGGTGCAGAACCAATTTTGCAACATGTCTATAGAGTAAACAACATTGAGCTGGTCGAGTTGAAGAAGCAGGTGGACGATTTGTAGGATAAGGGGTTTATCATATCGAGTTCTTCACCGTGGGGAGCCCCGGTATTGTTTGTACCAAAGAAGAATGGATCAGTGCACATGTGCATTGATTACAAGACATTAAATAATCTCACTATCAAGAATAAGTACCCTTTGCCACGGATTGATGATCTGTTCGATCAGTTGAGTGGTGTCAAGGTATTTTCTAATTTAGATTTGAGATCAGGCTACCACCAGATGAAAGTGAAGCCGGTGGACATATCGAGGACTATTTTTAGAACTCGGTATGGTCAGTACGAGTTTATTGTGATGCCATTTGGGTTGACTAATGCACCGGCAGTATTTATGAACTTGATGAACAAGGTATTCCATCAGTACCTTGACAAGTTCGTGGTGGTGTTCATCGACGACATACTCATATACTCGAAGACACCGGAGGAGCATGAGGAGCATTTGAGGATTGTGTTGGATGTGCTGAGAAAAGAGAAGTTATATGGGAAGTTGTGTCCAAGTATGAGTTTTTTCTGGACAAGGTGGAGTTCTTGGGACATGTTATAACTGGTAATGGTATTTCAGTGGATCCGAAGAAGATCGCAGCAGTAGAATCTTGGAAGACCCCGAGTTCCGTAGTAGAGATCATGAGTTTCTTGGGATTGGCAGGCTACTACAGGAAGTTTGTGCAAGATTTTTCGAAGATTACCGAGCCGATGACCAGACTCACCAGGAAGGATGTAGAGTTTGTTTGGACGGAGGATTGCCAGGTTGCTTTTGAGGAATTGAAGAAGAGGTTGATGTTTGCTCCTATTTTGACGTTGCCATTGAGGTCTGGAGGTTTCACTATTTATAGTGATGCATCGGGGAAAGGTTTGGGTTGTGTTCTTCAGTAGAATGGGAAAGTGATTGCCTATGCATCCAGGCAATTGCGACCTCATGAAAAAAACTATTCTACCCATGATTTAGAGTTGGCAGCAGTCATCTTTGTCCTGAAGTTGTGGAAATATTATTTGTACGGAGAGCGTGTGGAGATCTTCATAGATCACAAGAGCTTGAAGTATATTTTCACATAGAAGAAGTTGAACATGAGGCAGCATCGCTGGTTGGAACTGATAAAGGATTTTGATATATCTTTGCAGTATCATCCTGGGAAAGCTAATGTAGTTACCGATGCCTTGAGCAGGTATCCGGTAGCTATGTTTTTTATGCAGGATCGATATTTGTTGGAGGACTTGGAGAGCTTGGGCATTGAGGTGGTACTTCCTAGTTGTGCGATGTAGATATGGGGATTGCAGATACACTCAAATTTGATTGACAAGATCAAGACAGCACATTATAATGATGTATCTCTAAGGAGTATCAGAGCTCAGGTGAGAGCAGGATTGGAGGATTATTTCACCATTGCTGAGGATGGATCTTTGAGGCATGGAGTTAGATTGTGTGTGCCTAGTGGGGAGCTGGGTGAGGAGGTATTGCAGAAAGCGCATCGCTCTCAGTATTCCATGCATCCATGTGCCAACAAGATGTATCAGGATATGCGAGAGAGTGTGTGGTGGTATGGCATGAAGAGGGAAGTGGCATAGTTTGTATCCAGATGCTTAATGTGCTAGCAGGTGAAAGCCGAGAGGCAGAGGCTAGGGGGTTTACTTCAGCCATTACCTATTCCAGAGTAGAAGTGGGAGCACATTACTATAGATTTTGTGTCCGAACTTCCACGATCTCCAGGAAAGAAAGACGCAATTTGGGTCATCGTTGACAGGTTGACCAAGTCGGCCCACTTTTTGCCTTTCAAGGTGGGTTTGTCTACGAAGAAGTTGGCAGAGATATATGTGAGACAGATTGTTAGGATACATGGAGTTCCCATCCGCATAGTCTCGGATCAGGATAGTCATTTCATTTCTCATTTCTGGAGGAGTTTGCAGGAGAGTTTGGGCACTCAGCTCAAGTTCAGTACTGCATATCATCCCCAAACAGATGGGAAGTCAGAGAGGACTATTCAGACTCTCGAGGATATGTTGCGCACTTGTGTACTAGGTTTTGGGGGTTCTTGGGAGGACCATCTCTATTTGGTAGAGTTTGCTTATAACAACAGCTACCAGGCTAGTATAAAGATGTCACCTTTTGAAGCTCTGTACGGTCGGAGGTATCGTACTCCCTTGTCATGGAAAGATATTGGAGAGAGAGTTTTACTTGGGCCAAAGATGGTTGTGGATGCAGCGAAGAAGGTCCAGTTGATCAGAGACAGACTTAGTGTGGCGCAGGATAGACATCGACATTGGGCCAATAGCCACTGGAGACCTTTGGAGTTTGAGGTATAGTTTAAATTTTTATTTTGTGCTTGTTATTGGTTGTTTATTATAGATTAAGTTCTTAAGGTGGTGTTTTGTTCTAGGTGGGTGATTTGGTATTTCTGAGGATTTCTCCGACACGAGGCATGATTCGCTTCGGTGGAGGTGGAAAGCTTAGTCCGCGATTCATCGGACCTTTCACTATTCTAGAGAGGGTCGATGCAGTTGCTTATAGACTAGACTTGCCACCTGCATTGGAGGGAGTGCACAACGTGTTTCACGTGTCACAGTTAAGACAATACATGGCAGATCCTAGTCATGTATTGGATCACTCAGAGATAGAGGTAGGTCCTACTCTTAGCTATCCTGAGCAGCCAGTTGAGATTCTGGATCGGAGAGAGAAGGTGCTGAGGAACCAGACTATTCCTTTGGTACGCGTCGCATGGAGGCATCACTCTCCGAAGGAGTCTACTTGGGAGAGGGAGGATGAAATGCGAGAGCGTTATCCATATTTGTTTGTGCCTTGAGGTATGTTCTTGTATAGCTAGTTCTGTTCTTTAGTTCTATTCATTGTTATGTTCTATTATTTTTTGGGTGTAGTTTTCGTCTTTGAATTTTGAGGACAAAATTATTTTAAGGAGGATAAACTTGTCACTACCATATTTTCTAGGAAAGGGTATTTTAGTACTTTCATAATTTATTAAATATTGTGCATGATAATAATTATTTGTTGTATTATTTAATTGTTGTTAGGTGTTATTTATTTATTTTGGACTTGTGTTAGTGGACCTAACTAGTTTAGTTTAGACTCATGGACCAACATGTATTAATTGTTAGATTTGAGCCCAACTAGAAAGCCCATTGATTAGGAGATGGATTAAAATTAATTAAACCTTTAGACTAGAAGCTTCCCTCCTTAATTATTTTTTCATGAAAGGCCCCTAGGGGTATAATGGACATTACATAGTAGCTTGAGGAAGGGGTAGAGGGGGCCGGACTATTAAAGAGGGGGGAATTGATTTCTCTCTCCTCTTTTCATTTCCAAACTAGATCTAGAATTTTTCTCAACCAAATTCTTTCATTCCCATATCATTTCCTTACCAAATTTTATCCTAATTCTTTCGCAAATCACCATTGGAGACTAGTGGAGCAAGAATTTAGAAGGAGAAAGCAAGGATCTACAAAGAGGAGCAAGGATCTACAAGTTGGAGGCCAATTTTATCATATTTGGAGGTTTCATTTAGGAATCTATCTCCCAATAGGTAAAATTCAGTTTTTTTCCTTAAATTAGATTCTAAATATGAGATTCAACCATGAGAAATTAACCCATATGCATAGGCTACCCATAGGATTTGGTTTGGTGTTCATTGGAGGCCTATTGTGAAAGTTATGGTATTTTTTGTGTCAATTTTGTAGAAATTCTGAGATTGACATTTGTTGTGTGTGTCAATTGGTCTTATAGATCAATTTGGCATATACTTGTGTGTTTGGGGCCAGTGTCATGTCCACAATTAGGTACATGTATGTCGTAACCCAACGATTTGGTGATACGTGTTGATTTGGAAGTTTTTTCTCCGATACGGGACTTTGAGCATGTCATATTTTGACACGGACACGTAGAATTATATTTGACTCTTCGTATTGTTCATAAATAATATACATGACTTGTTCGTTTCCTTCGGGGTACGTTTGAATGTGTGGTGAACTCGTGTTGCATACGTATCCTAGATCTAGTGGGATACGGGGTGATACGTTCCATGTGTGTGCAATTTAATTGTAGATCTAATTATTTGTGTTCTTATTCTTGGAGAAGTGTAATTATATATATATATATATATATATATATATATATATATATATATATATATATATATATATATATATGCATATACTATATGTGTGTATATTGTATGTAACTATTCTTCTACATGTAAGTATATATATATATATATATATATATATATATATATATATATATATATATATATATATATATATATATATATATATATATTGTAGTATGTATATGTTAAATAGATATTTATGTGTTGTTTTATTTATATGTATATAATGTATGTTATATATTGTGTATGATTATGTGTACGTGTACGTATATGTGAAGTTATATATATATGATACCATATATGTGTATATTATGTTACTATGTATTATTATGTACATATGTTTGTGGAAGAGTATATGTGTTTACATACTTAGTGGTATTATATATAGTGTATTATATATACATATTATACATTATGTATTATACATATGTTTATATATATATATATATATATATATATATATATATATATATATATATATATATGTATTGTAATAGAGGGCAGGAGTTTTGGCGACAGCAGGAGCGTCGCAACAGCAACAACAATACCAACAGTACAGCAGCAGCAAGAGCCACAACGACAGCAAGCGTCGCTGAATGCAACAGCAACAGAAATAACAACAGCCGCAGCCGCTATAGCGACAACAGCAAGCGTCGCAGCAGCAGCAGCGGAAGCAAACAACATAGCAGCAGCGACAGCAATTAGCGACGGCAGCAGGGAAGCATCGCGGAAACAGCAGTGTATCAGCGGTATCAGTGACTTCAGAGACGTTCATCAACGGTTATTAGCGACATTTTGGCACTTTCTTAATTTAGATATTCATATATATATATATATAGATATATGTATATATATATATGGTAATTATTATATTAGTAAATATGTTCCTAATTGCTAGTTGTATTTTAATATACTATATGTATAATATTTAGTGTAGCATATATTAGTAATGAGGGTGGTTAGCATGAGTAAGTAGTGGGTATTACCTTGAGATACCAAGGTAAGTACCAAGGTAATTGGGGATACCCAAGGTATTGGGTTTGGGTATAAAGATTGGGGTTTAGTGTTGTGATACCAAGTTAGTTCGAAACTAAAGTATCCATTTAATGTATTAGAATTTTATATAGGTAATATTGTTTGATATTTGTGTGAGTGTGTGATATTTTATATCCCTTGTTTTACGTATCTGGAGATACGGTATCCTAGTATCCTAAGATGTAGTTTTATGACCTAGACTTTAGTGTTTGAATCCAATATCTTTATGTTAGATTTTTGCAACCTTGTAATAGGTAGTTGACCATAGTTTGACCATAGTTGACCTTAGAGTTGACTTAGTTTGACTTTTGACTTGGAGTTGACTTGTTGACCTAGAAGTTGACTAGTTTAACTTTTTTTTTTCGAAACCTTGTATTGATGTTGTATTCCATATCTAGGTCTTCGAGGCACCGTATCAGACATCTGTGAGACTATTCATTGGACTTCAGGCGAGTACATTCTCTGATAGTTTTTTATTTATGATATCCTCTATGTTCAATGTATCTAGTGTAGATATCCATGTTTCTTGACACGATGGTTACACGGATTGGTATATCCGAATCTCGCCATGAGATGTTATTCCTTGTATATGGTGTATCTTGTGCAAGTCTTATTTCATTGATTATCTTGTGCATGTACAGACACTGATTCTCGGGAAGATTTGCTACCTTCCTAGAGTATTCCGTGCCATAGCATACCATGGTTGGATCTATTATACCAGTCAGGGTGGAGAGTATTTTAGTGTAGATATGTGATCATACCCTCCTTGTGCATGTCTTGTTCCTTGTGAGTGTTGATCATACACCGCACGTATGATCAACCAGGCCATTATACTCTTGTGCAAGTTTCCAACCCGATCATATGTTAAGCTAGTACTCACACACTTAGACATTAATATTCTTGTTTATTGCCATATTATTCATTATTGTGTTTATTCTAGTATTTTCTTATTTTATATCTCATGTATCTATTGTTGCATCTTGTATATTCACATCTATTTACTGTTATATAGTTTTTATCATTGATTAGAACTGCTGTTAGAGATGTACTATGCTCCTTTCTTGACTGGATATATTTTTCTCAAATGACACTGAGGACTGGTACCTACACATTATGGACCTCAGGATGTTGTGGGTTTAGAGTCAGAGACCCTAGCTGGGGAGGGACTTATCCCAACTGAGACAGATGACCAGAGTTTAGTAGTTTCTTAGTATTCTTGTACTGGATTTGTCTCCAGCTTATTTTGTTAGTATTCTTTCAGACTCATTGATGTATTATTTAGAATCATGAGTTGTATGTGACTATTCTATTCTTTATCATATTCGTGCTCGTTTCTATCTTAGATCTGTGATTGAGTATATTATTATTGTTGGTGGTTCATTATATTGCTAGATATATTACCCAGACAACGTTCTACCGTCGATTCTGTGACGTGGGCTGGGCGTTGTTCCCGACTTGTACCCTTACTTCGGGTGTGGGTCGTGACACATTTTTAGTGGTGGCCCATGCAGGTCAGGCTTCGCAAGTTGTGCGATATCGTGGTAGTGCTATAATATAGTTGTACTATTGTGAGCCTGATTTAGGATATAGGATATAGGCTGAGAATACTCAATCACATCTATGAAAATTCTTTTGATTCATTCAACTATTCTCCTTTGATATTGATACTTGATCTCTTAATCTGTCCTTTCCTTGAGTGTCTTACATCATGTGCCATATTGATTCTTTCTTTCGCTTTGTCTCAGTATGCCGCCTAAGACTAGATCGTAGCAAGGGAGAGCAGTTTCTGAGAGGTCTGCGACATCCCGAGGACCTGCACCAGTCACTTCTCCGGTGATTGGAGTGTCAGCTACTTTTAGAGGTCCACCACATACTCAGAGGACTGTGCCAGATGTATCTGAGGGGCTTCTACCTCCACCTTTCGAGCCAGCAGAGGCGACACTGATGTTTATACTATTTCGTGAGATGCTCGAGGCACAGAGAGCTCAGTCAGAGGAACATCAGAGGCAGACCGACGTTTTACGGCAGGGCATCGAGAGTGCTCATCAGCTTGCTCGTGCCGTAGTCGAGAGAGCAGTTCCGGTCCACCAGCAGGATGTTCCTCAGGTTTCTCAGCTTCGGCCAGGCAATATTCAGGACTTCTAGAAGCTGGAGCCTAGAGTCTTCAAGAGGACGGGGGGGGGGCATCGTCTATGCTGATGATTGGCTCGAGGATATTGAGCGTCTTATGAGGGTGTCCCGTCTTTCTGAGGATCTGAAGGTTGAGGCGGTAGAATTTCAACTGTTCGACGTCGCTCGCACTTGGTTCAGGAATGAGCCGATTCTTGTTGACGTAGGACAGTCTTGGGAGGTATTCAAGGACCTCTTCAAGAAAAATTTCTTCGCTCGGGCAGACATGCTAGACTTGGTGAGACAGTTTAAGAGTCTCATTCAGGGGAGCATGTCTGTGGAGGAGTACGCTACGGAGTTCGGCAGGTTGAGCTAATTTGCAGAGTATTTGGGGAAAGAGCCGGAGGTTTGGGCTATCTCCCGTACAAGGTATATAACGTCGTACGATGGTCATGGCTGTAACTAGACAAGGGGTGGATACTACCCGCAAGTCACTTAGGGTCATACAACACATCTATTGTCTCAATCAGTCAAGTAATAACAGTAAACATAGAACATATATGACAAGAAAGTAAGGCGTCCCAAACGCCCTGCCATAATATTTTGCAAACTAGATATGCAAAAATAAGAAAGCTAGCAGAGTATCAAAAGTACATGACCATGATCAGCTGCAGTCTGATTAATTACAATCATGTAAAAAAACCAAATATCCAGATTTACGAGTAACAAGTGCCGGTAGCTAAACGCCCAAAATGAGTAAAATGTGCAATAACGAGCAGGAAAGAAGAAACCCACTCGTTCCTTTCAACGGTCATTCATCTGGTATGCGCCATGGTTCAGGGGGAAATACGCTTGATCCTCAGGTGCTGGTGCTAAACCTGGCCATACAAAACCAGTGGGGTTAGACCCCAAATAGCAAGTACCACAAAGGAAGCATGAATGAAAAAATAAAACCAGGTTATAAAATAGATATATCTATCTAGTTCTTTCTCTTATTTTTGGTTTATATCCTACCATGATACTACAATCTAACCCTACAACCAAACAAGGACAAGGGTTAGACCATCGTACCATGATAGTCCATGTCCCTAAACTATTTAACATAAGGCACAATCGCAATCAAGCTCAGTTACAAAATCAGTCAATCACTTATACGACTTACTAGGTGGAGTCTGGGTTATCCCAGAGATATTATGCATATAATAGGAATCCTCAGATCGAACCATGTTCTAGCAGGGGCTAGCCGAGCCATAAATCGCCGTATAACACATAGTAGTATACACCGGTCCCTCGTAAGGCCAACGTGCTAAGATCGCATAGAACACATAGTATAATATAATAGTCGAATATTGTTATCCACTAATGAGGATTTAAACAATATCCATGGAACAACTTTCACTCCCCATATAATGATTGAGGGTGGCTAGTTAAGCACGATCTTGGGATTCCATCCCTCCCAATGCTCTATATATTTTAGTTGCCTAGTTAACCCTACGGTTAGCTAAAATCACATGGCGTGGTCACATGTTAGTCCCCTTATATATCGACCATAGTACGGGCACGCTAGATACGAATCCACTTTGTCACTTTGTTGTTCAATTTGGATTCACCCCAACGTGATGCAACAATCAAATAAATCCTAGCCACGCTTGGTTATTGACTAACTATCATGTCCATGCTGAAGAAATTATTACATCACATGTCGCTTAGCACGTAGGCATATCTCAGTACGGAACATGTAACCTAATAACGTAGGAATACTTAGCATGTAGGAAGATAGCACGTAGTAAGTGTATCAAAGCAGATACCAATAGTTGAGTCATGTTACCAATTATTGGTAAATCATATGAGTTCTAGCACATAGTCAGGTCTAACACATGGTTACATAGCTCACATACATTAGTAATCAATAAAATCACACGTGAAATCCCAAAACTTAATAAAGTATCCAAACCAAGCAAAACAGTAAAACATGCACATAGATCGCATGAGGATCAGGGACACATAGAGTCAGTATAGCATAGGACAGGTGCCCCATAGAAAGTCGGTCGCATAAAAAGTCGGTCGCAAATGGGTCGGGCCGCATGGCCGCATGGGTTGCATGGGTCGCATGAGTCTGGCCGCATGGGCTCAAGCCGCATGGGTCGCATGAGTCGGGCCACATGAGCTCGGGTCGCATGGGTCACATGCGTCGGGCTGTATGAGCTCAGGCTGCATGGATCATATGAGTCAGGCCGCATGGTTCATATGAGTCGGGTAAGTGTACCTGCAGACTTGGACATTGTACCGGATCTCCATCTTCAGCAGCCGGATCCAGGCAAGTGTACCTTGCCACCCTATATTTTAGTTACCAGAAATTTATTATTTTATTATATACATTGTGCGCATGTTTGATTAGAATCGTTACTTCGCGTCCGGGTCACAACCGAGTGCAGATATTCGTCGGTAACGTCTGGTAACGAGTGATAGATGTTCGTAACACCTCGATGTATGTACCTGTGTATATCGTAACCCTAGGATACATCCATACACTGTTATCGTGCCAGATTTCCTGTATCCTGATACTGACATCATGATCGGAGACTGGGACGACCTTAGGGTCGCGTTTGTTGATAGTTACTTCTGTGTGAAGATACTGCTAGATAAAGGGTCAGGTTCAGCGCACAATCGCTGACCGTTTGGGAAGGGGAAGACAGTTACTAGACATTTGGGCTCATCTGCACGCGCTTATATATGTATATGTACTATTTCTGTAGTGATCCTGTATCTAGAGTAGTTGTATCACCCGCGTGACTTTTTGCCCGGAGCTGCAGTACGTCCCGTGTATTTCCGTGTCCGGAGCTACGATTTTATTTTGGACAGCCCATGCGTCGAACATTGTCTTCAAAACTGTGTCTCACCTAGGTGGTTAAGCTAGATTACCTCGTCGTTGCACTTGTAC